>JAZKJV010005142.1:0-546286 GCA_037367405.1 Ottelia alismoides
TAAGGCAATTTCATGACCCTAAACCCCGAGACCTAGGCATTATGATGATTGGGACCAAGATGGAATAAAGTAGGGGGATAGAAGGGCCAAAGCACAATAAAAACCCTAATTTTTATTCTTCAATAATATACTTTTGGGGACCTATTTTATTCTTTATTATTCATACCTCAAATAAAGAAATTTTGTACACTAAAGTTGTAGATAAAAAATACACAGAAAAATACAAAATTTACTCTATGCAAAAATAATACAAATTATGCATTCTACATTAAGGTCCTTCTGCCTTACATGTTGTGATATGTGAGGGTCTATAAAAGTTGCTTGTATCTCCTTATATTTTTGGGACCGATTATGATGATATTCATTCTATTTGCAATTTGGACCCGCAAAACTATGGCATTTTATTTTTGTATCTTTGTCATTTTTAAACAATTTTATCATTCACAAAATTGTAGTCAACTTAATATGTGTGCTTGATATCATGTTGTTCACGCGTAATTTTTATGTAGAATTCAATTAATTTTCTTATTTTTTATAAATACAAAACACACATTTTCATCCTATTAAAATTTAAAATCCATAAAAATTATAAAAACTATCTTAAAAATTCCAAAAATATACTTGTATTTTAGTATCATCTATTATATTCCAAAATTGCTCAAAAACACAAAACATAAAATAAAAATTATAAAAACCTTAAAAAACTTATAAAAATTAACAAAAATTAATTTAAAATCAACAAATAATTCTTTCTTTTTTTGTTTTTTTCATATTATATATACTATGTATTAAAAATAATTTTGAATAAATTTTGGACTTATTTATATTTATTAAACTTAAAACAATATCGAATAATTAATATGTTCGATGCTTTTCTATATTTATTATTTTAAAAATATCTAAAAATTAGTAAAAATTTTATAAAAATTACCAAAAATAGAGAAAATATAAAAATAACAAAACATTCTGATTTTTGGAATTTAGATATATTTTGAGCTACTTAGAAATAATATCTATGTTAATAATATATTATATATATGCTTTGTAAGATCTAAAATAGCTATATTATTATATATAGTTAAATATCTTTTTTAAAAAATAAATAAGAAATTAAAAATTTACAAAATTAAAAAGAAACCATAAAGAATATAAATAACTAAAAATCCTTAAAAATTTAAAAATAATTAAAAAACACACATAAAGACAATAAAAACAAAGAAAATAAATATATATCCTATTATTAATTAATAATAATTAACCTACCTCTATTTGCTTAATGTGTTTTGACCTCTACATTTCACCTATATTCATCTATTGTAGAATTTTTAATAAATTTTAATTCTCTCGACATTTATCACTTAAATTATTCGTTGATTAATTGTTAGATGAATCGAAGTAGGTCAAGCAGCGATTGAGAGTGTTTGATTGTAAGCACTTCGGATTGATCATTTCCATTCACCAAATGGCACCATTTAGAGGGGAGCACCACATAGTGTAGATTTTAGATATACTATTTACCTTACTTATCTCCATTTTATTTTTTTATTCAATTATTATATATCTTTTCTAATCATTATATCCTATTGTCTTTGTTGCAAGGGCCCACGGAGTGAGGGCGATCACTTAGGTGATTTGTGCACCCAAGCAATACAGATATTGAGTTTCTCCCTTGGAGCCGATATGAGAGAGTAATAAAGGAGACCGGAGACCAAGAGGAGAAGAACAATAGTAGAGTAGATTATGATTTTATTTTTATTATTGTGAGGAGAGTGACTGTATTTTATTAAATTGTAATAATACATGATAAGATACTTGAGACTTAGACTTCTAGGGTCTATTTTACAAAGTGTATGTTCACTTGGGAGCCCATGCGGTTTTCTCGTGTTTTCTCGCATTCTCACATTTTAATTCTCCCTTATTTTTATTTGTTTTCTATGATTTGTGTTTTCACCCTTTTTTATATTTCACGTCTTTGCTCATTGAGCCATTGGATATTTAAGATTTATTTCTTTATAATATAGGTCCAAAACCTTAACATTTGCACGTTCCTAAATACTATTGCACTTGGACTTAGTCAAAATAAATTATTCTTCATGCTAATAGCAATTCATGTACCTAGGGCTATTTCATAGTTGCATGCACGTATAGATTAGTTTCAATTAATTCATGGATCACGTTGCACATAGAGTTCGAGATCAATGCACCTATTTCTATATCTGCATGCAATCATTTATTTGACGTGCATCGACTTTTATGACTTTTCCTCCCTTTTTCTTGGATTTAAATAAATTGAGAATCAGAAAATTATTAGGTGATTTTTATTAAAAACTACTAAAAAAAGATTGAAAACCAAAAAAATTGAAACAAGAGGACTGCTAAATAAACTCTGACCCTAATTAAAATATGTAATGGACTTCATTGTATTGGGTTCATAAAACCAACATTGTCTTCTGGTACCCTCCAGACCGAGTGAGGTACTACCCCTGAGGATTAGATCCCAAATCCCAGTCTGTGATTGCCTTGATTATTGCCTAGGTCTGTGAAGTAATAGCGCCTCTACGGTATGTGGGCAAGTAGGGCTAGGTTTGCTTTTAGACCTAGTTTGAATTACTTGAGCATAGAGGAATTTTGATAGGGACCCTCTCTCTATTTATTTGGTTGAGTAGCTGGCCTAGATCCTATATCAAGGACCTTCAAAAAGTACATAATACTAGTTAGAAAGGCAATGAGAAGTAAATGACTCTTTTCTGGTAGTATTCACTCACATATAGGGGTAACTCTAAGGGCTAAGATTGATAAGATTGCCCGAAAATAATAAATAAATTTGACAAGATAAAAAGCCGAACTTTTACGGCTTCACATGTGTTGAGTTTGTGAACCCAATTGCATTGATGTTTGTTTGGATCTTGATTAGTTCAACGATCTTAGTCCCACATACTTGCGCCTTCTATTTTCACTTCTCCGTGTCATTCCTCTTTGCTTTGCTCATTTGTGCCTTTTCTCATTTTCTCTTCATTTTATTCCTTGTGAGTCTCCGTGCTCATTATTCTTCATCTCTACTCTATTTATCTCTCAAGATGTCAGGTCTTGGATGGCTTAGTATAGACTTTGCAGATGCCAACATCGATTCCACGACTCTGACATCTCCAATACTTCGGGGTGATTCCAGAGATACCGGTTAAAACTTTGTGAGACCCTATAAAGACTCCGCGTCTTCTTTATCTTAAATAAACTTGAATCACTCTTGTCCTGAAACTCCTCATTTGTGGATGGAGATCGATCTATCTCCATACACATTGGCTAATTAAATAATGTTTGGAATTAACCCAAATTCCAAACATTTCTCTTCATCTAGTGCACAATTCCAGACTGATCGAGATTCATTTCGTCATGTAGATCCGCAGATTGATCAGGGCTTGATTTCCTCTGACTCTGATTCAAAGATGGCTCCAAAAGAGAAGGCACATCAAGTTGAGAAGAAAGAAGTGAACATTCAGATGCTTGCGTCTATACAAGAGATCTAGACACAACTGAATGCACAGGCCGAAGCTCAGGTAATCTTCCTAAGCGATGTTACTAGAGCTGAGGAGAGAGGGAGAGATATAGAGAACATAAAGAGGAGGAGGAGAAGAAGAAAATGCAAATGGACCCCGTGGAAGGGAGGATGAGGAAACAAGAGAGTCTCCCAAGCCTACACTAAAAGAGACTTACAATCCTGATGCTGACTAGATAACAGAGTGGATCTAGATTCCACCGATCCACAGACACTTTGAGTTGAAGCAATAGCTCTTGTCTCTTCTTCCCTCGTTCCAGGTAACACGAATGAGGAACCCTATATCCATCTACAACAGTTTGGCCGCATCTGCGACAATACTCACTACCCTAACATCCCATTAGGTGTAGTCAAGATGATTGGATTTCCCTTTAGCCTTCAGGATATGGCTCATTTTGGAAAGGTAGTGATGACATGGGAGGAGCTCAAGTTAGCATTCCTCACAAGTTCTATCTTCTTGGTCGGTTAAACCATATGATTGACTGCATCTCGAATTTCTCCCAAGGTCCCTAAGAGTCCATACATGACGCCTGGGAGAGATTCAAGGTTTTACAAGAAAAGTTCCCCCATCATTAGATCTACAGGACAAGCCCAGTCCAACACTTCTTTGGGGGCTTAATCTAAGAAAGTCAGAGGTTGATCGATGTTGCATATGGTGGCTCTCAGTGTCATAGGGAGTCATCTGTCCAATAGACATTATCGAAAACTAGACATTATTGAAAAACGCTCACAAGACCTCGAGAAATTAGCAGTGATCGAATAGAGAACCAAGAATCTGGATAAACTCGACCAGATCACCAAGCATCTAGAGTTCTTGGTGAGCACCATCAACTCCTGCCAGTCTGTGAGCTCATCCGCCATGACTCCTGTCGAGTCGAAAGAATCATCATCATCGTAGAGTCAAGTGCAGTCGTCATTCATCCATCACATTTGTGTATGAATCTGATCAGAAACCACCATCACCGCAGCCGCAACAGTAGATAACTGCATTCCACCCCTAAGCCCCAGTCTTTTGTTGAATTGTTGTTTCCACCTCCACCCTCAATTCAGGAGGTTAACAACGTTTGGAGTAATCAACAACAACTGATCCATCCTGGCATACATTACTAGGGTCAGTTTGATTCCATCATGTTGTACCACTTATCTCATGGTGGGAAGTTTGTTTAGAGTCAGCCTCAGTCACACCAATCTCCCACCCCAACTAACACTTGGAGACAGTCATATCAACACCTGACATACCGCCATCACCAACCTTATCATCATTACCCAACTACTTAATATTAGAACCGGCATCCCCTTTTTAGTACTATCAACAACACCCTCCTCAGTATTCGCATAGAATAATTTGTTGCAGCCTCTGCAACATCACTATCAGTCTCAACGTGGTCAGCAAATTGAATACTCAAAGTCTGTGCCCATTAACCTAGCCTTGGATTATTTGTCTCAACTTGTGAAGAGCATAACGGAGATGAGCCAGAAATTCAATGACCTTACTGCCACAAAGACGATAATACTAGCGCAGGTCGAGGCCAATCCCAATAATTTCAAGCGCAATGAGCAAGTAGTTCGTGATATGTCCTCCAATCCCGATGAGTCAGGCATAAATGATTCTATTATGTTATATAACATTGTGACTCTTATGAGTAGTAGGGCCTTGCAACTGTCTAAAGAAGCCAAGGGCAAGAATAAAGGGTCAACTAGCGAATCATCATCTTCTGCATCAGTTGATCCAATGGCAGGATTGGGTAACAAAGAAGAAGGAGGAGCCGCCAGATCATCTAAATTACAAAAAAATTAACAAAATGAAAAAGACCATAAACAAAATAAAATTCAAAATGCCAAGCTCATCTAGCAAAGAAGAAATCCATAATAGCAGTCTATCCCCCCAGCCGACGAAGATGAGTTTTCAACTTTTCTTCCATTACCTATTTTTATTGACTATACTCATTCTAGCCAGTCATTAGTAAATGATGACTTAGTTGTAAATAAGAACAAAGGTTTCGATTATTTAAATATTCCTTTCTTTGATGCAAAGAAAATTGAAAAATGCATTGTCTGATTCTACCATCCATTGAGAATATTCAGAACATCTTTCCTGAGATGACGTTGTTCAAAGTCATGGAATGCATGCCTTATGTGAAGAAAGGACTGAAAGAGGCATGTACATCAAAGTGTCAGCATCACAAAAACAAATGTAGTCGATCAGAGAAACACATTTGACCATGGCTACAGTTAATGTGATCAGTGATCTCTCGGCAAAGAAGAAAGATAACAGAGCACCTTTAATAAGATGTGAGATATATTGTCAGATTTCTAAGCGAACCTTGCTTGATAGCGGTTCCTCTAGTAAGCTCATGCCCTCATCGTTACTTCAAGAGTTTTTGCTAGGTTTGCTTAAACACACACACACACATGATCCTTCAAATTGCTGATCGATCCATTAAGTAGTCCAAAGGTTTATTGGAGGATGTTATCATAACTGTCTAGGACATGAAATTCCTAGTAGACTTTGTTGTCCTGGACATGGATTCTCCTACACCATTACTCCATGCCCTGATTACTCTTGGACAACCATTGCTTCAAATAACTGAATTGGTAGTTGATTATGGGTCTAGAAAGATCACATTCCGCTCATGTAGTGACAATATTACAATGGATATGATCACTGCACCAAAAGCCATAGAGTGCACATCTGAAAGAAGTGAGCCAACACCTCCTGCAGAAGACTATGACATTATAGAAAAGATAATAGAACCTAGTCTTTCACTGGATGACATTTTGACATAGGAATTCCTCTTCCTACAGAGGACCTGGATATCATAGTCCACTCTTGCTCCTTTGCCAACATGGATATTGATTTTGAAACATTGATCGATTTTATTCGAAGAAAATTCATGCCAATCCAAAAAAGAAGAGATCATTGTAGATATGTTTGGTACTTTAATGTCTGAGCCTAGAGTGACAGAGGTGAGCAACACCTTGTTATCTACAGATCATGCACCAATCAATTCAGTTTTCAAAGTGTCTAAGAAGCATACTCAGAATATTCTAGAATTAAAGGCACTTCTGGCAGATCTTAAGTATGCTTTCCTTAAGGATGATCCCAATACATATCTAGTTATCATCGGTAGTAAATTGACAATAGATCAATAATCTCGCTTGCTAGAGATTCTAGAGAAGAATAACAACGCACTTGGCTGGAATGTTTCTGATCTTTGGGAAATAAATCCGGCCTTGTGTTCACACCATATCTACTTAGTGGATGATTGTAAACTGTCTCATGAATTTCAGAGAAAGCTAAACCCTACTCTTCGAGACATAATCATGAAGGCGATAACAAAATGATGTGAGACTGGCTTCATTTATCCCATCTCCAAATTAAAATGGGTTATCCTATTGCATGTTATTCCAAAAGAAATCTGGAATTACGATGGTTACTGAAGAATATGGTAATATCCTTAAGTGCATCATGGAAGCGTGAGGATCGCATCGTATGCGATCAGGAGTGACTAGTCGCACTCTCAGATCGGGAGTGACTAGTCGCCAAGAATTTACACAGGAATGTGGGCTTCAAGTTGGCCCACGTGGAGATCTCCCTCCCTAAATGACTGAGCTAGTAAAGCACCTTATCTGTTAAGGCGAAGGGGAAGGCTTTGAGGCGAATGGACTCCTGCGTAACACCAGGATAATTATCCATACAGAAAATCATCTCGAACTATTGCAGAAAGGTAAACGACTCCTCTGTGACATTCTCGTAAAACTTGGAAAGCAACGAAATAAAGGACGGTCATAACTTGTATGGACCTTGATTTGGTGGTAACCGAATCCAGTGATGTAGCATCCTGGCACTAGGGTCATACTTGTCTCTGAGTGTTGCGGGAACCATGACAGGCGGTGGTGGGTTCCCGGCTCCTTCTCTAAGAGCAGCGATCTCGGCTCGCAGCTCATTCTGGACTCTTAAACTGATCTCGAATATGTAGATTCATCTGCTGAAGCGTGTCTAGAATCCCTTTTGTGATGTCTGTGATCGGATCTAGTCTTCCATCACTGTGTGCCTCTCCAGCCTGTCGGTCCTCCGCTGCTCTGTCCTCGACTGGTCCTTTCCCACGAGACATATCCTTAGAATCTTCTGGGAAGGGAAAAAGTCTCGTAAGAACTCAGTGAAAATTGTGCAGGAGAAAGATACGATGATTTGAGGCAGGGGTCTGCCTCAAAAGACGGGCTGGGAGGCAAGGGAGTCCGGGGTCTGACTCTCCTCAAGATTAGATGGGTCCGACTCAGGAAGAGGGTCATCTCAAGTCTGTGAAGACGTACGACGGACGGTGGATCGTCGAGAGCTCATGAAGTTTGAGCGAAAATGCCGACGAGCCATCATCTTCGATGTCAAAAGGATAATCAGGAGAGCACGTTGTAAAGTCAAGATATCAGAATAAAAAGAGTATAACATGCGGTAACGCACGCCTCTCAAGCAAACACAAAACAACCCTACATTCACCAACACAACCCAGTGATGACCGTAGAAGTTCGGTCTTTTATCTTGTCGGTGTTAGGGTTATGTTAGCAAACATGTATTTTCACAAATTATCGTGAGCTGATAGGTGCCCAGAATTTCCCTAAAATACTATCATGAGTCCTTAAAGAAAAGCACTAATTCTCAGCTAGTATGGGAGTAAGTACGGACCATTTCTGGCTACTGGTGTTACTTGAGGATCGTGCTACTGTGGTGTCCTCTAAACCTCCCACTCTGCTTAGTAAACTCGGGCCTTTGCCGGCTATCGGAGAGTACCCACTGAAGAACTACGATTAGGTGTATGGACTAAGTAGTATCCTAGGGAAACTCAAACTTTGGTTCTAGCCTTAAGTGCCGTCTCTCACTCATAATGTCTGGAAGTGTACCTGCAATCCAAGTGTAGGGGTTGCTCTCCCAAATCAAATGATCTTTACTTTTATTTTTAGGTCAAGTAGTTAAGAAGTCTCGATTTTATTTTTGGTTATATCTTTTTTGGATTTTTTTCAAACAAAACATCTAACGATTTTTGTTCTTTTAATTTATCCTAGAAAAACATGCACCTAGGTCGCGATTCCTAGAACTAACTAAGAAGGCACAAGTAGAGGAAAAAAACTCCTAAACAAGCACCTAGCCTCGTAAAAAGCAGCGGAAAAACCATCGATGCAAAGGAAAACCACGGTGGTTGCCCTGCTCCCCCAATGCACAGCATTCTGTGAAACGTACCCTGAGAAAAAGGGGAAGAGGTACAAGTCGGGATGCCCGTATGGGGCCCCTTCTAAGAAAACAGAAAAACAAGCAAGTACCCTTAATTTTTTTACGAAAATATTACAAATAAAAGAAAAATCCTAACTAATTCTGCCCTCTGGAATTGACCCTGTGAGAGAAGAGATCGGTCTCTGCACTTTCAACTGTCTTGGCTTCTGAAGAAGCCGGCTAATCTTGTAGGCCCTACAAAAGTTAGTTGGAAAAACACGCACAAAAAGCAATAAAAAACGAACAAAAACTGAAACAAATCAAAGAAACACAAAAAGTCATAAAAATCAAAGAGATTCGATAAAACTCGTAAAACAAAATCAGACAAAAATAAAAAAGAATCAGAAAACTGTAAAACCAAGAAGACCGAAAAATCATGAAATCAGGTCAAAATCGAGGTAAAGCTAATGCCTCCCTAGGAACGACACCATTTTGATGGGACGAAATCCGACCCACGGTTAAATGAAGAAGAGAGAGAGAGAGAGAGTTGTCTGTTGTAGAAAGAACCATGGAGATCAGATTTCGATCGATCAATCATTCGATCGATCAATCAAAAATCAATAAAATAGGAGAGAGAGAATAAGAGGCTTCTCTCTCCTATTTTATCTACACTTTAATATTTGTCCAGGTAAGTGTGTCTGGGTCGAACTCGAGGAGGCAGGACAACCATACAATGGTTTTTGATGAAAGAAGAAATCTCGAGAATTTCCATTATCTTCTTGATTCTACAACTATCTCAAAGAAACATGCGAAAATTGACACGATTTTACAAAAATCAAAGCAACAAAAATACTCGATAAAAATCCGTGAAATATAACTAAAAATGTTGCTAGGGTAGCTGTGTAACTACCCTAGAAAAATCAAGGAAAAATGCAACAAGATAAAGGTCCAAAATACCCCACAGCCCAAGAGCAGAAATGCAAAGAAAAATAAATAGTTGTTACATTTTGGTCCCTAGTAGGGACTAGTTTGCAAAGAAAATAAAATTTATTACATTTAGGTCCCTACACGGGGACCTAAATGTAATTTGTGGAAAGTTCTGGAGCTGGAGTAAAATCTGAAACTCGGCTGGGTTTAAAATGTAAATTTTCCACCCCTTCTTTTAAGCGGCTGAGATTAGAAGTTAGCACGGGATCTGGACTGTAGAGAGGGGACACGTGTCGTCCAACTATATCTCTTGGAGTTCTTCCTGTTCTTGCACATGATTCGCTGGAGGAGTCTCCTCGGAGTTATCCTCGACGATCCTTTGTGTTCTTTAGCCTCCAACAGGGCCAGGAGGGAGACTCCTTCTCCCTCCGAGCTCACTTGTGGGTGAGCTTCTCCAAGTCTTGCGGCTGATGAAAGATCAGATTGTTCTTCAATTAGTTTGAGTTCCAGATGGTGAAAGGTTGCTCCATATAGAAGATGAACCTGCAAATGAAGATGTTTTACTCGATCCACGATAGAATCAATCAAAGAATTAATAAATTTGCAGTTCTTACATTCGTTTCTTTCCAGAAAAATTTGATAACGATGGAAGTATAAGAAATGAAAGACGTTTTGGGTGCGAGTTGGATCGGATTTGAAGTCTGAATAGAAGTTGGCTTCTAACAAGGATGATTAATGTTCCTAATCATGCGATTAGAGAACCTAAACGAGGCACAAAAAATAAGGAATAAAAATTGCAAAGATGGATGAATGAGTACCTGGGGTTGGAGCTGTAAGACCATCCTGGTTATGGCTCGAGGGTTGGTGGTCGGAGCTGAACGCACGCGATGGCGGCGATGCAAGGCTGAGTAGAAGCCATGGAACTCTCCCCCGATCTTCCCTCATCCATGCGGGCACCTCAAGGGGAGCTGTCACCTCCGGAGCAAGGAGGGGCACGACGGAGAAGGCGGGGAATCTGCTAGCTGTATTTTGGAAGTAGTTAGCTTAGGATCAGTTCGTTGAAATGGAGATCTTTAGGCTGCTTTTATAGACGATTTGAAGAGGGTTAGGTACAGATCAATGGCAGGAGTGGATGGAGGTTGTTGGAGGTAGAAGAGGGAGGGTTGAGATTGGAGTTAGGAGGAAGAAGTTGACGGGTAGAAAAGGGAGAAGATTAGTCGGTAGAACAGAACAACTGTTCTTGTTCTTGGAGAAGAAAGCACCAGGGGCTGACACGTGTCAGCACCTAGTTGGCCAGATGGATTAAATACCTTAATAAATATATAGTAAATAATAAATAACAATATTTTAAATAGGTATTAAAATGAAAAATGTAGATAAGTAAATTATCTAAATTATGGTATAATTATTTTTAATGAATAATAATTATTTTACGAAATATAAATATTATATTACTAAATAAGTATAAATAATACTTAATATATAGGTTTTGAATTTTTAATTTAATAAACTACTAAATAATATGCCATTTTTATATTTTATTAATTATTAGGTTAATAAATAAAGTATGTATAATTTATATAGATTTTAATAAATTAATTTAAGCATTTAATAAATAGGTATATAAGATATACAATTCATTTATACCTATAAATTAGGGCTTTTGATTTATTTAAAATAATAAATAAGCTCTGGAAATTATGAAATAAATTAGGGTTAAAATACACGATCAAAAAATAATTAGAAATGATAAAATCATTAAAACAATAAATAGTGTGTTTGAAATAAAATAAATATCCAGAAACCCAGTTGGTGGTTAGGTCCCAAAACCGACTTTTTGCAAATGGACTCTGATTTTAATGAAATCACCTTCATTAATTAGAGAATATTATTTTATGAACTTTAAAGGTGAGTAGATTGAAATTGGAGTTAGTATAAGAAAGTAATGATGTTTGGAAGTTAGGATTTTGATAATTTACAAGTTGGATTTCTTGGTATATATACAAGGTAATATTTTAACTTATTTTTATATGTTTCTATACATTTTTAAAAATAATTAGGAGAATAGTTTGGTGAAAAATATATTCATTTGAATTAATTAAAAATCTTAAAGTTTTGGTATTTATTTGATAATTAATGAATGATGTATGAAATGTGAAATTAATTATTTTTATTTGTTTTCTTCCTTATCTCCCCGTACTTATTTATTTGTCGACCAACCCATGCTGACTTGATCTCGGAGATTAGGTTATAAATATATTTTTCAGCTATATTTATTTTTACAACTCATATTGTACATATATACATATCTACAATTTGCCTTTATTTTTATTTTATTTATTTTCTCCTTTTATTTATTTACATGATTTTAATGCTTAAAAGTGCATTTTTATTCATGAATGGGATTTTTAACAAGTGAAAATTAGTGAATATTTACATGTGTTTGTTATGGGTTTTAAGACAAAATGTAGATAGAATGTTAATGAATCATGGATTCATCAATTGCCTCACCCTTTCCTAATGGGAGTTGATGCCAATCTTATGTAATATCATGAGATTACATTATTCCATGAAAATCTTTAATATTTACAACAACACTTGTTGTAAATTATTCTACAAAAATAATTCATAATTTTTTTGTGAATATTGCAATCTTGCCATTGGAAAATTGTGAATCACATTCACAACACAAAATAAAATGTAAATTACATATTCAATTAATTGTCCAATGTGAATCCAATTCACATAAACATTTAACTAACAAATGTGAATTACAAATATCTCTCTTTTATATATTATAAATCACATTTATAATATATATGATTACTATGGATAATACTATCCACATTATTCATATCCTTGATAATTAAATCACATTTAATCATCTTGGATCTCTATTCTCATGTGCCCAAATAATATGAATCACATTCACATTATTTACATCTTTGATAACTAAATCACATTTAATTATCTTAGATAACTCGCCATATAATATGAATCAAATTCATATTATTTAGATGATTAAATCACATTTAATTATCCATTTTCTCAAGCGCAGATACATGTATCAACAATGAAATTATCCATGAATTTCTTTCAAGGATAATGTGCTTTCTCCGCAGATACTTGGAGATAAGGACATGGCGATTGTATTGTTCCACGTATAGTGACTTGGATATTGAGATCACATCTCAAATCCAGATCATGCGAACCTCTCAAAGATGCTTGATTAAATCAAGGCTATAAATCTAATCTTCTTATTGCATCTAAATCAAATTTAGATCAAGGTCCAACATTTGGACTAAGATTAGATCACTTCTCTGTGAGAGGATTCACTAAAATCAAGACCTATTTCATCACTCCCTTAGAATGGAAGCGTCATGGTTATACAATCGTTTATGATCACATCACCCTCAAGTATTCCTAATACCTATACATCCTGCACATTGGAAGACCTAGAATAAACCCGAAGTTTTAGATCAATTTTACACTATCTACTTCGGGGTTTTATCACTATGTTTCTCATTCGATCATTGGGAGTCGGTATCGATCATATACTTTCCAAAAGTATATATCATTCTAAGGTGTTGATCATATACTTTCCAAAAGCATATATCAAACCTTGCAAATTCAGTCAAGCTTCCAAAGCGAGACGACCGTGCATGGAATTTGATCTTCCAAATATCTCATGAGTGAGGTCATGTCTTCCGATTCAGTAACTGACTCTGTATGATCCCTTTGAGAGATCATATTACACATATGCCCTTATATGCACACTAGCTTGCCGGTGTATAGACCTTGATTAGTTAATCAACCTATTGGTCTTCCAAATGTACATACTCAGACATATAGTAACACATCTGTCTCCAGTCAGAGGATGCATGCCTATTTCATGACAACATACAACACAGGACTTTGATTATCTCGATCTCGTTAAGTCAACTCTTTGACCTAACTTATCTAATACCACCGAATCTCTATTCCTATGCAGAGGACCTACATCAAGAGGTCGGTTAGATATCAACCTTTAGAGAAAGGATTGCCTTTTCCTTATCAGGCTGGAGATCCTCTCTTAACAATCATTTGACAGTACTTGATGAGTCCTCAATCTAACTCCTTAGATATTCATCCAAGCACCAGCCTCTATGATTCAATTATTGAATCAACAGTTGTATGATCATCAAGATGACCATGGTACATAACCCTAATTGTACTAAGGGACCTTTTATGCAAATTATTTATTCTTCATTTCAGATCAGGGAATTATATTTGGAATAACATTTATTGCATAATGGCTCACCGTGGGCTCGCATGTCCAATAGTTACAAGTGACCAAGGAGAGGATATCTCTACTAGAGTACCTACATCATGGTGTATTTGTGTTGATTATTGGCACATGAATTCAACGACCAAGAAGGATCATTTTCCTCTGCCTTTTATTGATCAAGTGCTTGAAAGGATAGCAGGGAAGGAGTTCTTTTGCTTCTTGTATGGGTACTATGGGTACAACCAAGTGTCAATCACTCCTGAGGATCAAGACAAAACCAATTTCACATGTTCGTTCTACACCTATGCTTTCAAGTGAATGTATTTTCGGGATTATGCAACGAGCCCGCTACATTCCAGAGATGCATGTTGGTTGTTTTTGACGACTGGCGAGTAGATTTCTCGAGGTCTTTATGGATGATTTCTTGATCTATGGTGATAGTTATGATGCTTGTTTTGTGTATCTAGATCGAGTGCTTAAGAGATGCTATGAAGTCAATCTTGTTCTTTCATGGGAATAAAGTCACTTCATTGTAATTGAAGGAATCGTGTTGGGCCATGACATCTCCAAATGAGATATGGAGGTCGACTCGACAAAGGTGAAACTTGTGTCAGCTCGAATAGTAAAGAATGTGAGGTCATTTCTGAGGCATGTTAGATTATACAAAAGATTCATCAAGGAATTTAGCGAGATTTCCTAACCTCTTACCTAATTGCTAGGCAAGGAGAGAGATTTCATTGTTGATCAGAAATTTCTCCAAGTCTTTATTCAGCTAAAAGATCTTGTCACTCAAGCACCTATCCTACATCCACCTTATTGGTCTCTCCCATTCGAGATCATAATATATACATCATATTTTGCTATTGGGGATGTATTAGGACAAAGTTGAGAATTATTACCCTGCACCATCCGTTATGCACACAAAACATTAGATGATGCCAAAAGAACTATATAGTTACAGAGAAAAAGATTCTAGCAGTTGATTTTACCCAGTAAAAGTTCATATCCCATCTCCTCAGATTCAAAATAATTATTTACACTGACCACTCTTTTATCCAATTCCTACATCAGAAGAAGGATTCCAAGTGATGTCTACTCAAATGGATCCTTCTCCTTTAGGAATTTGATTTGAAGATAAGAGATAAACCTATAGTTAAGAATGTAGTAGCAGATCACCTCTCTAGAGTAGAATTGTCAGAGACTTCATTAAGCCCTATGTTGATAATTGAGACCTTTCACAATGAATCAATTCTCAGTATTACTTCTCTCCCTTGGTATCCCGATATTGTGAACTATCTTTTTTCTGAGAAAGTTCCACAAGATTGGATAAGAGTAAAGAAAGATAAATTTTTGTCCGACATTCATTTCTACCAGTGGAAAGATTCATACCTTTTCAGGGAAGGTACAGATTGCATTTGACATCACCACATTCCTTAGGAGTATACCAGTGTCCTCGAGCACTATCATAAGCTCGAGTCTGGAGGAAATCATCCTGGAGTATAATGACAATGAAAGTATTGCAATGCAACCTCTGATGGCCTACACTATTCAAGGATGTCGTGGTTTATGTGAAAGGTTGATTGTCAGAAAATAGGAGGAGCCCTCATTTCCAAAGATTTGATGCCCCCAAATTTATCACATATCATATGTTTTTAATGCTTGGGACATTCCCTTTATGAGTCCATTTCCTAACAGTCAAAGATTCAATTACATCCCATTTGCCGTCGATTATGTCAGTCGTTGGGTGGAGGCTATTCTCGGCCGATTCGCTAATAGTCGTATTGTTTGTCGCTTTCTCAAGGACATCAGTATTTCACGGTTTGGGATTCCAAAGATTTTGATTTCAGATAGGGGTAGCCATTTCATTAACAAAGAATTCAAGAAACTTGTGAAGGAGTACACCATTGATTATCTTGTGGCTTTGCCGAGTTATCTAATAGGAAGATCAAGACAATATTGCAAAATCTTGTTAGGCCAGATAGGAAGAACTGGTCTCAATGTATTGACTCAGTTCTATG
Organism: Ottelia alismoides; assembly: GCA_037367405.1. NCBI lineage: Eukaryota > Viridiplantae > Streptophyta > Magnoliopsida > Alismatales > Hydrocharitaceae > Ottelia > Ottelia alismoides. The sequence continues at coordinate 15,969 of JAZKJV010005142.1, forward strand.
GCTTAACAGATCGCCTACAAGACTCCTTTGGATATGTATCCCTATCATCTTATTTATGGAAAGTTATTCCATCTACTGGTTGAATTGATTCACAAATCTTTATGGGCAGTAAACATATGTATTTTGGACTTACAACAAGGTGGTCAGAACTGAAAGATTGATCTGAATAGACTCCTGGAATTTAGATACTATGCCTACGATAATAACCTAATGCACAAGTAGAAAGTCAAATGCTTGCACGAGAAGCATATCAGAAGAAAAAAACTTTCGAGATTGGATAGAAGGTGTAGTTATTTGATGCAAAGTTGAAGATTTTCCAAGGAAAACTTAAGAGCAAATGGACATGACCCTTCCTTATGAGAACTGTGCATGGCAATGGAAGCATTCTGATATCATAGTTATCATCTTATGCATAACCATTTGTGATCAACGGATATAAGCTAAAGTCGTATCTAAAGCATGATACATTCTTGTCCATTGTCGATTTGATAAATGCGATTTTTGAGGAAGATCTCCCACTAGCTTCAGAAGATTCAAGCGATGCTCTGAAAAATATTTTTGATTAATTTTCTATTTTTTCATTCTTTTATTCTTCCATTTATTCATTCATCTCATTCTTCTATGTTATACGTAGAGTGACTCGATCCTAAGTTTGGGGTGATGAATGCATTTGATTTATTTTTTATTCTCTCGCTTGTATTCTAACTTGTTCATATTTTTTTCCATGCTCAGGAATATTTTACCCCAACTATTAGGGGAGACAAATCGAGATATTGATTTGTGTAAATTCTATTCCTCGATCATCCCTACTTTGTATAAAGTTTCCTATACTTCTTATTAACTTAGTATTAGTTGATCCTAAGTTTAGGGGGGGTGATCGACTTCCTATTCTTTTATTTTGAATCATTGTAGTATAGACATTTCTATACATAGCATGATTTATGTCTTCTTTATTTCTCTTTGACCACTATGAGGAAATAGTTCAAGATAAGTATTGGAGGGTCGTTTATATGCTACATATACGTTAGCCATAACTTGTAGTTTTGTATATCTTAAAAAATGGCTAATATACTATACTGGGTAATGATATACAATACATTAACAAAGAATAAAATTTTGTAAATATGTATAATATTTTTTGAAAATTGTTTGAAATTGGTTTGAAATTATTTTGCAAAATTATTTGGAAAATGGTCGTAAAATATTCTGAAAAATCTTTTGAAAACCTTTGAAAAAACTTTGTAAACTATTTTCAAACCATTTGAAAAAAAATTCTTTTGTAAAATGTTTATAGAAATTATTTATAAAAATACTTTTGTAAAATTCTTTGTAAAATTATTTGCAAAATAACTTCTCAAAACATTTGAGAAATGTTTGCAGAATCATTTTCAAGTTATTTTGAAACTCTGCAGATAATATCCTTGCTCCAATTCTGCAAATAAAACATGCATACCTATACCAAATTCTTTGTATACTTGTTTAAAAAACTGTACATAATTTGTGTCATATTATTTGTATGAATTCTTGTAATTAAGTTTATACACTTAATTTAGCAACCCTTTTTTCCAAATTCCCATAAAAATTTGCAAAACTTTTTGAAATTTCCATAAAAAAATTCAAAATTAGAAAATTGTTTTACGAAAATATTTACTACATTGCCTAAACATTTTTCAAAACGATGTGATAATTGAACAAATTTAAATAAAATATGAATATTGGAGCTTGGTCTAGATGTTAATCTACTTAATTTCACGGGACCTTATAAGAACTGGAAATAAGACTTTTTAGGCCAAGTAACTTAATTCTTTGAGTCCACAAGACGATGTTCACATGTCATCTTGACTACCCTAAGTAGAGTATTTAGAAGTGCACACATGGATCTTGTTGATAATGACCTAACTTGGACATTGCACTCTACACTTAGCTCAACTGTGTTGAGGTAGTAGGGCATGATTCTTTAGCTTGAGGAAGCACACGTGTGGAATCATACGTCACCCCAATAAGTGGCCAGCGCCCCCCAACCCGGTCTAGTGACATGGATGTCTAAATATTGGATGTTTTGGGTGACAATAAAGCTTCAAAAGAGAGATAGTCTACGGGCTCAAGAGGAAAAATTCCTTATATAATTCTTGCTATATATAATATAAAAAAAAGCAAAATCAAAAACTTCAAAAAGAATGTATGTAAAAAAGTCAATGAAAAGTCAATCCTGTCAGAGTATGTATGAAGAAAGCAAGGCATTATGCTTCAAAGTCAATATCTAAGGCTGCATGTAGTAGGAGATTTGGCTACATTTGTCAAGATCCTTAGGATATGTGACTACACTGGTCATAGTCCATTCTTCTCGCTACCCCCTCTTCTTGAGACAGTTGTAGTTGAACTTAGAGTGAAATACCTCAGTCCTCATGGAAAAAGTAGCTAGACTAGATAGGGTTATCTTGTTGAGGGAGTCCGTTCCTTGCAATTTCTGATGGGAAGAGCTACAATCACATACACTATACAAGTAAGACTCATAGTCATAAGGGTTTACGTATGAATATACTTATTCTGACTTGGCTATTTAGGTGACCTGAACAAAGGATTGTAAAACTTGAGGGGTGTTAAGTTTAAGATTCTATTCCCTTAAGGTTTCAAACACATTAACAATCTAAAAGTCTTAACTAAGCTCCAATCTTTGATTTAGTGTAGATAAGTTTAAAAGTTATAATTATTCTATCTTTCTTTATTTTTATTTTATTTATTTTCTCTTTTGCATCACTTATTCTTCTAATAAGTGTTTTCTAGGAACTAGCAAAGGTAAGTATAAGGGTTGATGAATAGCCATTAATCTACCTTTATTCTTCCATTTTGTCTTTATATCCTTAGCAAAACACATGTTAATAATACTAATTTATACAATTTAACATTCATTATTTATCTCTAAATAACACATAATTATCTGTATTTAAATCCAAAATAAAAGAAAAAATAAAAGAAAATAAAATAAACAAAGTTTCAAAGATACTGAGTGACCCTAAACATTGAGACCAAGTCAATATTGACCTAGCCAACAGGGAATAAAGTAGGGGGAGATAAGGGCCAAATATTGTACATAAAACCCTAATTTTAAACTCTGTAAATAACCACTTTTACTCTATTTTATTCTTTATTTAACACACATGAAATAATAAAATGTTCAACATGAAACTTATACATAAAAATATATAAAAATTTTAAAAATTATTGCTAATAAAAATAATGCATGGTGGAACTGGGGCGCACACATGATAAAGCCACAAACCCAACTTCATAGATCAATATCTTCTCCATACAAACTCAAATTTCACCAAACTCACCTCCATTGTATTTCAAATTAAATTATCTATTTAATGAAGGTTGTTTCATTAAAAATGGAGTTAAGATGCAAAAACCGACTTTCTGGGGCACCGTTGTTCTGTGTACATGTATATATTATTCATCTATTTTATTCTTCATATTTTTACTCTTCATATATTTTTAAATAGGTGTATATATTATTTGAAACATAAACACAAAATAAAACCATTAAAAATACATTTCAATAAATAACATATAAAAATATATAGGTATACTATACCTATATTAAACATACATTAAATTATTTCGGCATATAAATAAAATCTGAAAAATAAAACATAAAATATGTATATATGTATTTAATTATATATAAAAAAGTGTTAAAAATATAAAATAAAAATTAAATGCACAAAATAAATGCATATTTACCTATGCATATACATGTAAAAATTAACACCTAATAAATTAAGCTGTAAAAAATAAAAAATATGATAAAATGATTTGGAAAATAAGAAACATTATTATTTTTTGAGTTTTAATTAATAAAAAAATTTGTTATGTATAATTTCATTAATAAGGAATTTAATTCCTATTTTGTCCTGACTTGGTCCACATGGACCAATCATGACTGAAGGATATTTGACTCACGGTCAACTATCCCTCCTCCCCTTCTGACTCTATCATAGCTCATGAGACATCCCTCTTATCCATTTGCTATACCATACTCCATACTCCCTTTTTCCTCAAGATCTTCACCTCTATACAGCCTCCATGTCCCTCTCCCATGCCTTGTGTATAGCCCTCACCAACCTCCATCACCCTTCATGCTACCTCCTTCCCAATCTAGCCAAACACCATGTCTATAAATAAACCCCTCTTCTTCTTTTTTTTATTTTAATCTCTCTTTGAATGTTGTAACCCCAATCCATTGCTAGGTAGATATTGCTGGTGATAACAACCAGCTTTGGTAGGTACCGACGTGGACAAGGTGCCGGAGAGGAGGTCTACCATCGTTGAGCAGCCAGCTTGGTTGAAGGTTTCTGCTCCCTAATCTCCGATCTGGTATGAGTTGTTTTCTTTGCTTTTTAGTATAGTTTTCATGTTCATAACATAGTAATGCATTTTATTTTGTGTGATTTAGCTTAGTTTAACTTAGAATTAAGGATCGGAGTTCACTAGAAATTAGATCTACGGTCACTGTTTCACTGTACCTTAGCATATTTTCGACCCGCCAGAACACTCCGACACCTTTCCCTTCTCTTCTTCATTGTTTTCCTCCATCCTAATCAAAACCTGATTCTACAAGCACCAATGAATTATATCTCTCTCACCGCCATCTCACCAGAGAGACTTCCATTCACCCCATTTTTGTTCAAATAGCTTCATCTTAGGGTCGAGGAGATATCCCTCGAACCCAATAAAATTTTTATGCAAGAGATGGACAAAGAGACATCACCTGGAGCTTGAATCAAGCCCACGAATGAATCTCCAGATTCATAGAAGAAGGAGCCCCTCCAAGCCTCATTCGATGAGGCCGGAGCTTGATTGAACCATCCTACAGCTGCGATGAGCTTCTTGGAGCGTGTTGGGCTGATCAAAAGAGAAGAAGGTGGCCAAATCGAGGAGGAATCTATGTTTTGAAATGAAGACAGGGAAGTGTTATTCCCTGTTCTTTCGAGCCATTCAACACCATCCGATCAACGTCTCACACGAGATTTAATCTGGAGCATCTAGTCAAATTGAACTGATGCCCCCTCCATCATCGTCCATCTTTAAGTGAAGCCACATGGAAGCGCATAAACCATCCGATCATGCCACGCACGCAAGACACACTCCTCTACTGGGTGAAGGATGTAAATAAAAATTATTTACTACACATCGTGGGAATTGCATAATATTTTGCAAATACTTTGCCAAAACAATGCCAATTCATCGTATGAAGTAGAAAAATGTAGCACAACGATTTGTGCATCTAGAAAAAAAATAAGGAAATATTTATGATTTCTAATATTCATGATGAATAAGAGAGGTAAATAATGAATACCTTTGATGAGTGAGTTTCTACAAAAGAAACCTCTCGAATTGAAGTCCGATCTGTAGATGTCTCTCTCGTGGGCTCGGAGATGAGCCGCATCACTTCACACGAACCCGAACGTTAACTAGGGCAATACAAAAAGAGTTTTGAGAGTTGAAAAGTCTTAAATTTCTCTCTCTCTCTCTCCCCCTCAAAGGGGCACTAAATTTAGAGAATGATTTATCTCTTAGAATTGTTGCAAAAAGAGAGAGCATAACCTCCTTTTATACTTATTGTACACGTCCAACATGTACCATGGTAGGCCTTGGATTTTAAATGTAGGGCTAAGAGCAAGTTCTAATTCAATAAGGATCATCTCCTTATTATCTCAAATCAATATTAAGTAATTAAAATAAATAAATTAATAACTTTAGAGTCCTAATTTAATAAGATCTCAACAACATGGTGGACCATGTATACTTAGTATACACGCCCACCACCTTCCATAAATGGGAATTGTTGTTGCAGATTTAATTAATTAATTCACTTGATAATCATATTATCAACATTAGAGAAATTGTGGAGTTAATCATTAGAGCTTATGAATTATATTCATGAGCTCAATCTTAAATATAAATCCAATTTACATCTACAACATTAATGTGAATCAATTTCACAAAATTTCATGCCTTGGAAAAATTTTATAAATCAAATTTATATAAATATTTATATGAATCACATCCATATAAATATTAGTTATCGTGAATCACTATTCACATTAATTAATGAGTTATGCTTGTGAATCATATTCATAAAATTACCCTTATCAATAATATGTAATAATCATAATTATTACAATATTTCCATTAACAGGTATGAGTCTTAATCCAATTATGACTCGTGAGATATGAATGAAGATACTTGGAGATAATATCGGGAGATCATACTACCCATGTATAGTTACTTGAAATGTGGATAACTATCCAATTTTAGGGTTTTTACCATTTTTGCAAAATCCCGTCACTTACGAATGTTGAGCTCGATCTGTAATACTTTACAATGTCAACGAGCTCAACGAAACACATCACACTCTCCATGAGTTGGACAAAGTGTCGGTGAGCTGAATCCAGCTTCCTTGACTATTTCTAATCATTATCCAAACCATTTGAAGCTAATAAATGCGCTCAATGAGCTTGTATATTTCCATTTCCATGAAATTTCTGTTTCCAACATTTGGACATTGAAATTGGAATTGGAAATTGGATTCAAATGAATTGCAACTTAATCCAATTAAATCATAAATCATATAACTAAATGGATCCACTAAAGTCTATCCTATTTCATCACATCTTCGGTTTGGAAGTATCATGGTAGATAATCCATTACAAAAACAAAAGAAACCTTAAGTATTCCAAATACTCATCTATCCTTCACGCTAAAAGAATAAAAAAAAACCCTGAAGTTTAAACCTTGGTTTGACTGTCTTCTTTGGAATGTATCAATATATTTCTCATTTCATAATTGGGGGACAATATTAATCATATACTTTCCAAAAGCATATATTAATATCTTGAATTTGTGTTTTATTTCATAAATAAGATGACCATGCGTGGAATTCATTTTGACCCCAAAATATCTTAAGAGTGAGCCCTGTCTCCTGGTTCATCAACTATGAACCTATACAATTCCTTCCAGAGATCATACATCTCACACGACTTCATATGCACACCAACACACTGGTACAACGACCTATTGGTTTGTCAATTGTGCATACTCAGGCATATAGATGCATATCTACCTCAGGTCAAAGGTTGGGTGCCTGATCGTGATAGTTACGATTCAAGTCTTAGCTTATCTCTACCTCATCAAGTCAACTCTTTGACTTGATTATTCCCACACTTTTGAATCTCCATTCCTATAAAGAGGACCTACATCAAGAAGTCGATTGGAAATCCATCTTTAGAGACAGATTGTCATCTCTTTCCCAAACTAGAGATCTTTATTGAATATTTCATGTTTTGAGTCAACTATGTCCTCTCAGCTGCATGGTATTCAATATGGAAATGGTATATAACTTTAATTTTATGAAGGGACCTTAATAATAAAGTGCATTTATTCATTTCATTTCATATGGACATGATAAAAAACAATAACTTTTATTGCATTTAATGGGTTGTCAAGGGCTTGCAACTCTAACAGTCTCCCACTATCCCTCAGAGCCATTCATGTGTAACTCTCAACCTCGTATTCTTTACATGCTGGTCAAAGACCTTTTGGATCATCGACTTGGTTAGCAGATCAACAATGATGTCGACAGATGCAACCTTGGAGATCGTGATATCAACACACTTCTGGATCTCCCAGATGATGTGATATTTCCTCTCCACGTGCTTTCATCTTTGATGCCACTAATGTTCCTTCGCTTGTGCTATGATACCCGTGTTATCGCAGGGCAATGGGATAGGAAATTCTGATAAGGAAACTATGCTAAGTTCCAGAATGAACTTGTATAACCAAACATCCTCTTTAGTAGCATCAAATATATCTATGTATTCTGCTTCAGTTGTCGACTCGATCGTGGTGTCCTACTTCTTGCTTCTTCAACTCACATCACTGCCGTTCAACATGAATAAGAACCCCGAGGTTGACTTCCTATCATCAATATCTGATTTGAAGTCTGAGTCAGTGTATCCTAAGATTGGAGATAATTATCTCCACAAACCAATATGTAATCTTAAGTTCTTCTTAGGTAATTGAAGATGCTTTTTACTGCAGTCTAATGTTTCTCTCCATAGCAGGATTGGTAATGACTTACCACTCCCACTGTATAGCAGATATCTGGTCTAGTACACATCATTGCATACATCAAGATTCCTACAACCGATGCGTAAGGACATCTGACCATGGATTTCTTTTCCTCAACAGTTTGAGGAGCCATCCCTTTAGATAGGTGAATACCATGTCTTAAGGGAAGGAAGCCTTTCTTGGAATTTATCCATGTTGAATCTTTCCAAGATCTTCTTGATGTATCCTTGTTGTGATAGTCCCAATATCCTATTTTATATGTTTTTGAACAGTTTCTAACCCAAGATATAAGAGGCTTCTCCGAGATCTTTCACCTCGAAGGTATTTGACAACTACATCTTAACACTAGTCATCATCCTTGTATCATTCCCAATTATAAACATGCCATCTACATAAAGCACAATGAATACGATGGCGCTCCCACTAAGTTTCATGTACACACTTGGTTCATCCGGATTCTATAGAAAATCATAACTCTTTATGGTTTCATTGAATCTGATGTTCCAACTACAAGAAGCATATTTGAGCCCATAGATGGATCTCTTCAGCTTGCATGCTTTTCCTTCCTCAACTATGAAGCCCTGGGGCTGCTCCATATAGATATCTTCTTCGAGGTATCCATTAAGAAAAGCGGTCTTGACATCCATCTCCCAGACGTCATAGTCCAAATGTGCAACTATAGCCAACAATGCCCTAAAAGATTTGAGCATGGCTATAGGAGAGAATATCTCCTCGTAACCGATGCCTTCTCTTTGTGTGCAACCCTTGGCTATGAGTTGTTCTTTGAAGGTCTCTACCTTCCCATCTGGTCCCCTCTTTCTCCGGATGATCCATTTGCACCCAATAGGTTTGACCCCTTTAGATGGATCTTCGATGGTCCATACACCATTCTTGTGCATGAAATCTATCTTAAACTTCATTTCTAGCATCCAACTACCCATGTTGTGATCATCCAAAGCTTCATAAAATGAAGTTGGATCATCATCATAATCTTCTAATACATGAAATCTGTACCTTTCAGGCTGTCTTATAACCCTAGAACTCCTTCTAGTAGGTACAGTTGTGTTATTTTCAATTATCTCTTCAGTTTCGGGTGTAGGAACTTCATCGATCTCGCTAGATTTCATTAGTTCCTTAACATCATTATTTTCTTTACTTCTAAGGAATTTATCATACAAAAATTTGACTTCTCTAGAAATGAATACCTTTTGAGTCTCAAGATCATAAAGTTGGCAACCGATACCCTTCTTTACGTATCCAATGAAGTACCACTCTCTTGTGCAAGTTTCTAGCTGCTTGCATCCACATTTTTAGCATGGACGAAACAACCCCAAATCCTAAAGTGTCATACAATTGGCTTGGTACCTACCAAAGATCATGAGGGGTTTTGGGTACAGATTTAGATGGAATCTTATTCAGGACATAAGCTGTACTCTCTACTGCATGTCCCCAGAATCTAAGAGGTAAGTTTACTTTAATCCTAATTGATGTCACCATGTGCAACATGATTCTGTTGCGTCTCTCTACAACTCCATTGAGTTGAGGAGTATTTGGAGGTGTGAGATCAGAAATAATTCACCTCTCCTTAAGGTATTCTTTGAATTAATCTAAGAGGTATTCGCCATCTCGATCAGATCGAATTCGTTTTATTTTCTTTCATACATGGTTATCAAACAAAGCCATGAACTCTTTCAACTTTTCAAAGGTTTCATGTTTGTGACGTAATAAGAAGAAAAAGCCATACCACGAATTATCATCAATAAAGATCACATAATATTGATGTCCATTTCGAGTCATAGTACGGAAGGGACCGCATACATCGATATGTATTAGGTCCAATATAGCTTGGCATTGTTCACCTTTGTTAGAGAAGGGTGTCCTGGTCATTTTCACATGAATACAATGTACGCAAGTTGGTAAATCATGGACTTCCAGAAAATCCAAAGCTACATCTTTTACCAGTCTATTGATCCTATCAACAGACACATGTCCAAGTCTTTTATATGCGATTATAGTTAAATGATGTCCATCCTCCCTTGACCATTTAGGGGCTTTAATATTACTATTAATATTAATGTTATCAGTGGTATTGAGATTCATGATACATTCATACATGTTCAATTCATAGAGACCACTTGTTGTTAGAGTGCCGTCTGCTATAAAATTACCACAACGATTTATGATAAGTTTATTATAGAAGAGGAAAGTATATACATAAATAACAACATTAGATACAGATAGTAAGATCCTTCTAATATTCAGTGCATATAAACAATCTCTAATTTCTAGGACTCTTCCACTGGATAATGATAGTCTACAGTTTCCATTGGTGATCGCTGCAATAGTTGCATCAGATCTTATTTGGATGACTGTCTCCCCATCATCAAGATTTCTGGTGTCTTGAAACATATGCAACTGATTTCATACATGTACAAAAACACCGAAATTAACAATCCACCTTCCTTCTCATCCTACGAGTAAGTTGGTTTCAATGACGAATGTAGATTTCTTATTTGACAGTGTTATACTTTTGTCCTTCTCTAAGGACTTTAGATATTTTGGATGGTTATTATTCCATAATCCTAGTTTATTGTAGTGATGGTAGACATCCATCTCTATGGGTGTCATATGTGTTGAAGCTTTAGAAGATTGATCAATAGTTTGACCTTTCTTCTTCTCTCGGACTAGTCCTTTCCGAGATCAATGATTCCTCTCACGCTGCCCTTTATCCTGTGCAAATATTGCACTACTAGAGGGAAATTCTTTCTTCATAATATCCACAGTGGTTTTTAATTTAGAAAGAGTGCAATTAACATCTCCATACATCTCCTTCAGATTCATGAGGATGTCATAAGCGGATTCAATGTCTATAAGTTGCTTCTGAAGCACATTAGACAATGATCCAAAAATGTAGCAAAAAGCATTGAGTTATCCTCATCTCACTTCTTGTTGAATTCACAGGAATCCTTTATATGAGGGTTCTCATACTTCACAGATGAGAGCACATACACTATGTGTTCTATCTCAAGTACGAGTTTAAAATTATGGATCCAAACAGAATAATTTGGGTCGGTCAACTGACTGACCTTAAGCAGATTGTTAAGTGGTCCGAGAGATTTCATTTGAAATAAAAGGAAAACTATAATTCACTTTAATATCTTGATTAAGGTAATTAAATAATTTAATATCTTTAACTCAAGATTTCTCCTATTTTTTGTACTTTGAAATATTTTTCAAAGCATGGGGCATGCTAACAAATGGCCTCACAACGAGATCTGAGGCTCCTTTCCAACTATATTGCACCCCAATAATATGAGAAAATGAAACTATGACGAAAGAAGCGAGAACTCTTTCGACCTTACAAGTCCAACTTGTATTCTCAGTTCGGTCCATAACACCCACACCCCCACACATATATGGAGTTAGCATGTTGCCGATTAAACCGACCGTCAATGAGCGAATATCAATTTACGCTATGAACAATCCAATGCCACCTCAATAATATGTGGAACGGCATTGGGGTCACTATGCATACGACCCATCTCTTTCGAGAAACGAAGAATCCGATCCATGTGAATTTGTATTACGGAGACATAACTATGCACGAGTGTCTCCAAAAATACAACCCATGCCAACAAAGTTCTCTTCAATAACATGAGACCATGGATGTCATCATATGAATTAGTACATTACATATTTAACTTAATGATTAATCATTTCAAATCATATTCTCATGATTAATCCAAGGTATAGAGTTAGGACACATGCTTATTATCTTAGTTTTAATCCAATTAAAACAATGATACAAATAATTCAAACATTGGTTCGATCTTTTGAGCACTTGATGTTACCGATGAATTTCCATTTCATTATCTTTATTCTTTTTTTTGGCCTTTATATCCGAGTTAAATGCATGTAAATAGTTTTAATTTACATAAAATAACATACAATATTTGTTGTGTAATTATTGTATAAAAGACTGCATTTAAAGCAAAAATAAAAAAAATAAAGAAAAGAATAAGAAATGAAATACAAAAGGTATTGAATGACACTAAACCCCGAGACCTAGGCATCATGATGACTAGGTCGACAAGGAAAAAAGTAGGGGGGGGGATAAGGGACAAAAATACAATAAAACCATATTTATTTATTCTTCAATAAGTCCATTTTGGGACCTATTTTATTCTTTATTATTTATACATCAAATCAAGAAACTTTGTATATGAAAGTTGTAGAAAAAAATATATAGAAAAATACAATGTTTATTTCACACAAAATAATGCATACTATTCTTTCCACACTCAGAATAAAAATCCATAATCTAAACTTCCCAGACATGTATCTTCTACATTTTAATTGAAAATTCACCAAAATCACCTTTAGATAACTTTTAATTAGCTATTTAATGAAGGTAGTTTCATTTCGTTTGGAGTCAATATGCAAAAGTTAGGTTCTGGACACCTATTTTCTAATATACATGAATAAAATATTTAGTTTATTTATTCTTTATATTTTCATTATTTTATAAATATTGTTTATAACATATGTTCCTAATTAGAATAAATAAAACCATTAAAAATACACTAAAATAAATAAATATACAAAAATACATTGATGAATTGTAATACTTATACCTATATAATAAATATATATTTCTTTATGTATTTAAATGACTTTAAGAAAATACAATAAAAATATATTTATGTATACTTAAATAAGTTATAAATATATAAAATAAGTATATACAATAATAAAGTACATAATATAAAATAAACATAAAATACACTTTATATAGGTCATTATATATATGAATATACTTGTAAAATTAAACACATAATATATAAACACATAAAAATTAAAAAACGTAATAAAATACCACATAAAATAACAATTTTTTATTTTGTAGCCTAAAATTAATAAAAAAGGTTATTATTTTTAAACGAATTAATAAGATATTTATTTTCTATTTTATCCACCTTCTTTCCTACATGGACCAATGAGAAGCGGGTCAAAGTTGACATCGATCAACTCCCTGCTCCCCATAGGTTTGCGTTGTCAGAACACAGGGCCACAATTTTCATCGATTTTTACCACCCAAGTCTTTAACCCATTTAGATCGGTTCCTTCTGCAAATCTCTTCCATGATTGTTGACCTTTCACATGCATATCATTCCTCGATTTAAGGATGACTGCATCGAGCATCCTTCTTGATCCAACCCACGTTAGTACATATACCCTTTGCCATATCCATTTTCAAATTTGATTCGTACCCTGCACCTTGAACCATAAGATCCTTGGCATGTCATGATAAGGGGGTGACGACTTCCTTGCGGACCAGTTTGCAGCGCGTGAGAGGGTGTGAAGAGCACGATCCAAGCTTCGCCGTGAGCCTCTGCTCCTTGGTCTTCCGGCCAGGTGTGAGATGTTTCTCCTGCTTTTTAGTAAGACTTTAGTTCCTGCTTTCATTTCCTGTCTTTAGTTTTGAGTTTAATTCACTGCTGCAGCATAAAATTCGTCACTCGTAGTTCACCGGAGCTCTGCTCTGGCGAACCTTCCACTATCTATTGTTGATGCTCCACCTCTCCTTTCACAACCATCCCCTTCCCCTTCACTTCTTCTATGCTTCACACCACTTCATACAACCTGATCCTTTCTAGATCAGGAGAAGCCCCTCCTACTCCGCCGCTCGCCAGAGAGTGTCGCAACGACCCGCCTTCTATTCATTTCTCCTGAACAAGACCGCCTTGACCCTCTTGTCTTTGTGCCTTAGCTTTCTGTGCAGGTCCTGGGGGTAAAAGCCCATGGAGGAGTCAATTTTTGAAGGAGGGGGTAGTTCTTGGAGCCCTCCTCTTTCTTGACCAGCAAGACCTTCTAGTCGTGTCCTTGAGTCCTTGAGCTTTTTGTGAGTACCAATGGCTGGGAACATCGAGACGAAGGTGTAGAGCCTGTCAGTTGCGAGATTGACCAATAGTGGAAGGAGATCAAGTCGGCCAAAGCTTGCCCATGCAAAATTCAACCATGTTCTTCCAGGTGTAGAGCCTGTCAGTTGCGAGATTGACCAACAGTAGTCCCTTCACCATTGGATCAATATCTGTTCTTCACATGTAGCAGCCACCGTCAAATGAAGAAGACCTCGACTCACTGATCATCGGCTAGGATCTAATCCTAGCGCTTCATCTGCAAGCCGTCATCATTCTCCTCCAGCCGACGTGTGTCAAGTGGAAGAATCATCGCCGTTAGATAGCGTGCTTTGGGGTCATCCTGTGCCTTTTGTATTTAGTTTTTAATTTGCAAACATTCATATGCAGTATAAACTTTTTGTAATATTTGTAGCTTACCCCTTTTGCTTCCTTTATTTACATATAGCTCCCCCGCCACGCCACCTCAAATGCCAGTGCACGTGAGGGGGCATGCTTTTTGCAAGGGTGCCTTTGCATTTTCATCTATTTCTATTTAGTACAGAAAAGTAAAATTCTAGTGTATTATTTAAGGTTTAAATTGATAGAAGGACCTACCGATTTTTGGATATTGCATTTATGCCCCAACCAATGTGGAATGATTTAAATATTTTAGTCTTTTTGCATGTTAGTCTATAGTTCTTCTATGGGTTTGGAAAATACAGAATACTTTAGCTAAATTGCTTTTAAGACTCTTTTAGGCAATTATTTTTTATTTCTTTATTTGCATTATTAGAGTAGTAGCTTGTATCTAAAAATTGTGGGATAAATTTTTTAAGTAACTAATAGTAACTTCAATCACAAATATTTTTCGTAGGCATTTCATCAATTTTTTTGATTTCTAAAAATACAAAATTAATAAATTTTATTCCTATTTGCATTTATAAATACATAAAAATTATAAAATCATTTGAAAAAATTCCGAAAAAAATATTTTGCTCATTACCCTATTTCGTGAATGCGACCAAAAATCACAAAAAATAACAAAAGAAAAACAGTAAAAATAAATTAAAAGATCCAATATCATTATAAAAATCACAAAAAAATATTATAAAAATCCAAAAGTATTTATTTCCTTTTTTGAATTTTATTTATATAATATACTATATATTAGAATTAGTTTTGGAAAATTTTAAGAATATTAGCAATTTTTAAATTTTAAAACAATTCGGCCTATTAATATAAGTCATTTCTTTGACCTTTAAAGTCAATTAAAAATAAAAAAGTAGTAGATATTAAACAAAAATACAAAATTAGAGAAAGATGTAGAAAAGACAAAACATTTTATTGTGTTATTTTCAGTATTTATAGCTATATTTAAAAATATAAAAGCTTGTATCTTTATATATAACTATATTTACTTATATTACTATCAATATTTTTAGAATTTTTAAAAATCCGAAAAAATAGTTTTATTACCTTTAAAAAAATAAAAAGGACTGTACCTTAGGGTATTTTCCTAATTTTAATTTGATTTTCTATTTTTATCTATATTATCTATATTATGTATATTAACATACCTATATTATAACTAATTAAAAAGATAAAAACGTAAAACTAAAAATCATAAAATATATAAAAGAAAATACAAAATCATAAAATAAAAGCAAATAGAAAATTTAGAAAACAAAATTCTAAAAATTTAAATAATTCAAACCCACATAAAATTAGATAAAGAGGTCATTTTTGGAATTAATTTTCCTGATCTATCTTGTGTGCTCCCTGTGTTCAACACTCTATATATTTGCACCTATACACATCTTTTGTAGAGGTGATGAATATCTGATTCTCACTCTTTATTCTTTATTTTAGCTATTTATCTTGGCAAATCATCATGTAAATAGGTGTAAATACAATAAGTTAGCATTCTGCATGCATGTGTTAATATTCCATAATTAGCATATATTGGTGAAAAAAAAGAAGAATAAAGGAAAAGAAAAAGGAAGGAGGTATTTAGAATAAATACAGAGTGACCCAAACCCCAAAAGAAGGTCAAGCCTTGACATGATCGCCAAACAAAATAAGTAGAGAGAGATAGGGCCTACTCTATATTGTACATATTACTTATACATGTAAATAATTATTCAGGATAAAATATAAAATAAAATATTCTTTTTACCACCTTGTATATAGTCCTAAAAATAAAACAAAAATAAATTAAAAATTAGAAAAGTAAAATGAAAACAAGAATAAAATCCTCCTTTCATAATACATGTATATAGATAACATCCCCTATTTATATCAAAATTGTACATAACTCATAAAAATAAAATAAAAGTTATTTAATACTCCAAAAAATTTGTATAATTGAATAAAATATAAAATGAGGGTATTTGTGTAAAAATAACAAAATGAAAATAATTGTACAAAATACATAGGTATATTATACATGTATATAATGCATTATACTGTATAGAGAGATTAATTTATTTTTCATAAAAATAATTAAAAATCACAAAAAAATTAGTTTGAAAAATAATAAACATTGTTTATTTTTTACACTTTTTATTTTTAAGTCATTTACTATTTTATATTTATTTTGTAAAATCCTTTTTTTCCAGATTGGTCGGACCAAATGTTGACCGTGGGTCAATGGCCTCTTCAAGGCTTGACCCGACCCGAACCCTCTCGTCGGAGCCTGTTCTTCCCTTTTTCCCGGTCGAGTCAAGCCTCCTTCTGATCTGAGTCTTCGCCCGCACCTCCTCCTGAGATCTAGCATCTTCACGGATCCCTAGGAAGGCACTGATCTTC
Organism: Ottelia alismoides; assembly: GCA_037367405.1. NCBI lineage: Eukaryota > Viridiplantae > Streptophyta > Magnoliopsida > Alismatales > Hydrocharitaceae > Ottelia > Ottelia alismoides. The sequence goes on from JAZKJV010005142.1 coordinate 32,811, forward strand.
CTAGGGTTGCGCTCCCTTGCCTGATTCTTTCACACCCTTGGGAAGCCTATATAGAATATTCTTCGACTCCCTGGTGCCACAGCTCGTTCCTCAACCCTTCTTCCAGACCTAGATACCTCCAGTTGAGTGACATCTACCAGAGGGACCCCTCGGATTGGAGTTTGGTGGTCAGGAGCTGTAGCTCAGCTACGTGGCCGACGAGCACCGCCGCATCTAGCCTCCCCGACTTCCGCAGTGAGGCCGAGGCCATTAACTCATCAACCATCTTCACCTGGAGCTTAGGAATCCTCCTAGATCTTCAGGTAACCATTCTATCCCCCGCTATTCATCGTTTGATCCATTCTTTCCATTCCGCACCGTCGCCCGTTCACTTGCCCCAACCAGCCGGTCGGAGCACCGATATCCAAACCTAGTTGTTCAGATCGATGCACCGTATCACCCTTCATATTCTCCCGCAACCTGTTCAACCTATAGCTCAACCATCGAGTTGAGATTAGGCTCGATCTCCCTCCATCGCTTTCATCTGAGATAACTCATCCACCTCACCGCCACTTCTCTCCCTTCTAGCATCAATAACCTGGTCCGGAGCTTCACTCCGAGTCCCTCTACTCCTTATAGCTACCAGTGCACAAGAGGAACATCATCTGGATCCCTCCTACTCGAGTGGAGCAGCTACAGGCGGAGCCACCCCTTCCATTCATCTGATCGATGGTGTCTTCATCGGAGATCACCATCAGACGTGGAGCACACCCACGACTGTGTTGAGCTCCTATGCACCTCCATTAGAGAAGTGGATCTCCTTCCTCGCTCGGTTGAAGGTCGGCCCCGACGAGTTCTTCCAGGATCCTCTTCCGCCGTTGATTCGACATTCCTCCTCCAGTTCTGATCAGCACCGTTCATCCACGCTTGGTTCGTAACGGTGTGATCCGTATCTAGGGATGATATGCACCGCACGTTCACAACTTTCTGAGGACTATCAGATCTGTACTATAGCAGTTCATCTCATGTGTACGTTCCCGACACTGTTAGAACCGTCAGATCCTCTACAGGGACGCATCAGAGCCGCCTGAGCCCTCACGTGCACAACAGGTGCCCCAAGGGGTGTATTTCCTTTCCATCCCTATTAGTTCATGTTTTGTCTTTTAGTACTGTAAAATAAGTAGCAGTAGAACAATTTTGCAATTTGGACCTTGGGTTTTCAGTATTTGCATTTTAGTCCATTCGAATCCAATACACGTGCGCGTACATGTGAGTTGTGGGCCTTTTGCTTTCTATGCCTTGTACTTCTTGGTTGTTATATTTAGAATGAAAACTTTTTAGTATTTGCATTTATGCCCATTGAGTCTGTGTCATGTGTATTGCACGTAGTTGTCTGGTTAAATTTCAAATCGAGCCTTGAGCTTTTAGTGTTTGTTCTTATTTGTCCCTCTAACTTTCCATTAATTTCAAATAGGTTATTGTGTACTATGTATGTTGTTCTTAATCAAATTAATAAACCAGCTCCAAAAATTCCATAAAAACTACATTTAGATTCTACTTATGTGTAATATTTATGCTAATTTTTGAGACTCAATTTAGTTTTATTTTATATTTTCTAAAAATAAAAAACCCCTAAAAAGTGTCCTGTCTATTTTCTAAAATACATAAAAATTCGAAAAAATGGTCTAAAAATTATATAAAAATTTCATTGTATTAGTGTTTGTGTGTTTTCATTCTTGTATAATATTTGTTGCATTTTCCTTTATAAAAATACTAAAAATCACAAAAGACTAAAAATCTTATAAAAATCATTAAAATTCTAACAAATAAAAAAAAGGATTTCAGTTGTTGTAGTTAGATCTTTTTATTTACTTTTTTCATAAAAAATCAAAACCAGGACATTTGATATTTTTACTATTTTAAACTTGCCTTTTATTCCGGACTGTACATTGTGTTTCTATTTTATTTTCTTTTTTTTTTAAAATAGTGTAAAATCAAGAAAAATACCATAAAATTACCAAAAGCACATGCATATTTGAGAAATTTAAAAACATTTTTATTTCTAATTTTTGAGTATTTTTATCTCTAATAAAAATTTTTAAAGCATGTTCTTGTCTTTATCTTTTTATTTATTTTTTATTAGAAAATATAAAAAAATGCAAATTTAAAACAACAAAATATGCATTTTATGTTCTTATCACCAATTACTTCGTAGATTTTACTCGTGCTCCTTGTGTTAGACCCTCGTCGCTATACCAGGTTAAATAAATAGCGGAGACTGCTGACATCATTTTTATCGACCTATCTATTTGATTTTGTGACTTGACTATTTGATCTTATGTGGTCTTGATTTTTCTTGATTGATCACACCTCGTGATTTAGATCACAACGACCCATAGATATTACTTAACCCGAGTTGCCTGGCACGTCATCAGAATGGCGCCGTTGCCGGGGAGCACGACTTAGTAGTCATTTCAGATTTCTTTTTATTTTTGCTTTCTTTTTTGTCTCTATTGTATATAACTATTTTTCTGACACTCTTCTGCTTGGCTTTTTGTGTGAAGGACCACCTGAGGACTCATCAACTTTCGGTAGGAGTAACCGCACCTGAGGAGGAGCAGGAGGATAGGAGGAAATTAGTTATATAGGATAGAGTAGCTTTTGCTTTTAAGCATTCATTTATTATTGTAATAATACAGGTACACTCAGATTTTCTAGTCATGGCATATCAAGGTCTGTTTCGCCAAGCACTGATATGCTCAGGGGACCTCACTGTGATTTCTCGCCAGTTTTGCTTTTCTTTGACTTTTATTTTCTTTGATTCTCGAAGAATTTGACCCCTAGATTTAGGACTTTCTTTGATTGCGACGTAATTAATTAAGGCCCAATCCTTAATATCTTGCCTGCACCTATAATTCATAATTGGACCTTAATAAAAACAATTAACAAAAGTTAACCTGATTTATGGAGAGGTCACATGCTGCTGGAGGCCGTATAAAGTACGTGCAGGATCCGTTGTGGCAGACACCGATTGGCATCAGAGGCCAGGCTCCGACCTCTCTCTCTAGTCAGTTAACTATTGTTCTTCGCGATCTTAGAAATTGCCCATCTAAGGTCGTTTTCTTCTTGCATCATTTAGATTAGTTCAAATTCAGTCTTTAAATTTATGCACGGATCACCCTGCATGTAGAGCGCTAGCCACAGGTACGCATCTCTTACTTTACATGCATCATAGTGTTTGATCATGCATAGACTTTTTCGACTTCTCCCCCCTTGTTTTTGGACTTTAAATAATCAGAGATCGAAATTTTTGTTAGGCGTTTGCTTTCTTATTGAAAAATACCATAAAAAATGATAACCATAAAATTGGGACTGCTAAGCAAACATGATCCCAAAAGACACTTCACCTAAAATTTGTCTTAGGAGAGTCATCCCCTCATTATTTGGTTTGCTTGTGAGAGAGAGTGACCCACACACCAGGCTAGAGCTACACCTGAACTCTTGTTATATTACTGGTCTTGGGGTTTGTCGTTCTCCAGTGAGGATCGCTCCGGTCTCCGATAAAGCGGGCTTCGATATCCTTAACAGAGCGTGTTGATCGGGTAGCTCGTAAATGGTCCGCAACTTGTACTGGATGGGAAAGATTTAGCTTTGGGATTGGGCCACTCTCTTGAGAGCATAGGGTTTCTTCTAGCTCGCTTAATCGCTATGCTAGACTGCATTATCACCTAAATTAAAACCGACAAGATAAAAGACCAAACTCTTACGGTCATCAGCTCCGTGTTGCGTAGGTGAATTGGGGGTTTGACTGCCTATCTTGTTTGTTCCCAGATCCCATCCGCCTTTCTTCCAGATCACGATGACGTAATATAGGTCCCTTAGGTAGCCTTTGGCTACACCGCTCTCGAGCACTCCGCCCTACTAATCTAGGCAGGTTCAAGAAAGCCTAGACCCGCTCTACGAACCCGAGTTCGATTCCACCCTATTCCCCCTAGATCACCCTTCTTCCAGTCCCGATGTGCCCGAGTAGACACCAACACAGATATTTTTTCATTTGATGGCATATGAGTTTGGGTATTTTGCCTTTGCAGAGACCCAAGATATGGCCAGCAACGAAGAGCGCACAGATTGACAGCCCCAGAGTACCACATATGTTCTAGACCAGGGCACCATTAACAACACACCGTTAGCCTCCCTAGAGAAGATGCAGTGACAGATTAGAGACCAAGGAACCTTCATGGAAGATGTACGTAGAGAGATGGCACATATGCGAGCGGACAGAGGACAGCCTAACCGAGCAGGCAATGGAGAGATTCCCGATTTCAGAGGAGGAGACAGAGGACATCTAGAGGAGCCATAGGAACCCGTCTGACCAGCTAGACCAATGAGGGAGTTGCACAACCCTGGTGTGATCCTTACCCACTGTTGGATTCAGCTTCCAGCAATTCTGGGAGATTTCAAGCTCCCCCCCAGACTATCCAGCTGTTTCCCAAATTACATGGGCTTGTCACCAAGGAGCCACATCCTTACTTAAAAGAATTCAAGGTGATCTGTAATATTGTACACGACAGATATGTGGACAAGGACACCATCAAGATGATGGTATTTCCATTCTCCCTTGTTGACAAAGCAACCTACTAGCTGAAGCATTTGGGGAGATATGTCACTTCGTGGGAGTAGCTCCGTACCGACTACTTGAACAAGTACTATCCACTCGGCTGGATGAATGCAACACGAGCTCTGAGCAACAACTTCTCCATGATCCTCAATGAGTAATTCCATGAGGCGTGGGATCATTTCTGTGAGCTCATTGACCGGTGTCCACATCATGACATCTCCAAGCCCAACTTAGTACATAGTTTCTATTGTGGGCTGACATCGGAGCTGCATGGGCTTGTGAATGCTTCTTGTGGAGGCTCATATTGCGCTAAGGATAAAGACCAGGTTTGGGCCATCTATGAGGAGATGGCCAAGAACTACACAGTGATGTCCCAGACCCGTCTCTACACTCAGGGGAAGCCCTCAACCCATGTTGTGTCCTATAAGAGGATAACACGAGTAGATGCAGGTCCATCTACCTCTTCAGCAGACGAAGCACAAGCAGAGTCGTCGGCCGCTGATATGGGCATCATTAGCGAAAAACTAGACCGCATCGATATTATTGAGAAGAAGTTCTAGGGCATGACTTAGATCGATCAATTGGCATAGACTTTGAGTGACCTGAAGACCCAGATCATGTGTCTCCAGGAGGCACAGATGAATTCTCAGCCCCGTCTCTGGTCACGGACTGATCCTAGAAGCAGCTCGTCCCAGCACCCCACCCAGCTTCATCAGGTTCTCTACGTCCATGTGGAGCCATACCAGTAGCTGCAGCACCAGTACTCTCAGCCACCACAATCTTAGGATACTCAGATGGTGGTGTAACAGCAGGATCGACCACTGGCAGTTCTTCCTCCATCCTCCTATGAGCAGGAGCCGTTGATGGAAGTCAACAGGATTTGGTATGACTGACAACAGCCTGGGATCCACCGAGATCATCCCTGATTCAAGGGGGTCGACTGGAGGTGCCTCGTCCTAGCAGCAGCCTCTAGCCCAGGGTGGACAGTTCGGCCAGCAGCCGCAACAACAACCTCAGTTTTCCCACCAGCCCCAACAGCATTTCCAGCCCGGTTCTCGTCCCTACCAGTAGGGACAACAGTGGAGAAAGCACCAGTAGCAACCTCAGTAGTATCCTCAGCCTCCCCCTCATCACATCCAGCAGCAGCCTCCCTTTTAGCGAGGCAACCCGTCGGGTTCTCATGGGCCAGTTTATGAGAACCCATCACTTGAGGATATAGCCCGCCTTCTCTCAGACTAGCATGCCACATTTATGCGGGAGATGGATGAGTTTCTCCAGGAGATGAGGGAGATCATCAAAGGAAAGGCCTCCATACCCGCTCAGATCGAGCCAAACCCGAATAACCATAAAAGAAAATCTGAGCAGGTACAGTTCACAGAGACCACCACTCCTAGTGATTTATTGGGTGACATTTCTTCGTATACATTTGATGTTGATTTTGTGTCACTTAGGAGCAGTAGGATGCCAGCCGGCGGTGCCTCGTCTGAGCGACGACACCACGAGGATTCATGAGAGCCATACGAGGAGGATAACGGTGCTGATTCTACTAAGGATGACGATGATGATGGTGGCGCTAACGCCACCAAGGATGTTGATCCAGCCGATGGTACTGAGGCCATCATTTCTCCAGATGCAGAGGGTGGTACTGATGCCACTAGATTCCATGATGCTGAGCCAGAGTGCGGTGCTTATGCCGCAGTTCTCGATGCTGTAGGTGGTACTGAGGCCTCTCCTTCCATTTAGCTAGTGTTTTCTCAAGTTTCTTTACCTCAGAACTATATGAAAAATACCAAAAAAAATTAATAAACGAAAGATTTCTTCATCTTCGAGTCCATATGTGGTGTTTGATGATACTTGTATGCATTCTATGCCTCCGTAGCAGTAGGAACCTTTTCCTAGCCCTCTATCTAAGGAGGGCCCAACCATTCCTTCCCTCAATCACTCCTCTTGGCTAAGGGTAATAAAATAGAAAATCCAAAAAAAGATCAGCAGTTAGAGTTCAGCCAGCAAATGATTGATAGATTCCATATACAGCTGACTCTACAGGAGGCACTTGAGCACATCCCTCTCTTCCAAAAGATTTTGAGGGAGAAGACCACTATCTGCAGGAAGAAGAGGAACCATCAGGAAGAAATCCATGTGCTGACCCGTGCCACCTGCTTCGCTATTCAGAACCGTCTACCAGCCAAAAGGCCAGATGCAAGAGCTCCCTATGTCAAATGCCTCATTCAAGAGCAGAGATTCGATCGTACTCTATTAGACAACAACTCTTCTATCAACCTCCTTCCAGCAGCCTTAATCAACATATTCGAGTTTGGCCCCCTTCGACAGAGCAGGACAACCTTTCAGTTTGATGATAAATCTGTCAAGAGGCCGAATGTCAAATACCCCCATCATTCTAAGATGACCATTCTTTGCCATAGCCAAAGTCGTGTCCGACCATGATAGTGGGAAGGTATACTTTTGCATTGAAGGCAAGAGTATACAAATAGAGACGATTGATGAGACTAGAGCGCGAGATTCAGCTTGCTCAGAGCAGTGCAGTGACACAGAGTAGATGAAAGAGGCAGAGCGAGACGTCCACTAGGAATGTGACTTTGTGATCACTGATGATGAAGTTGCTTGGTTAGATCCTGTTTCACGAGCCCTTCTCTCACCTTAAGATACCGTAGATTTGTAGTTTCCAGCAGAGGAGTGTTCGGAGAGCACAATCTTGGTCGAGGACACTTTTGAGGCTGACGACCGCGTTCAGGACAACGAAGCAGATTTTGTATCATGTGATTTTGATTCAGATCCCTCGGATTCAGACATAGATTGGGTGGAATTTAATGATTTATTACTGTGTCTGATGTCCACCGAGCTAACAACTGTGGTGGAGACCATGCTAGCATTGAATGCAGATACACCAGCAGGGTAGTGTTTACCAGTTTTGCATGATCAACAAGAGTTCTCTCATTCAGATCTGGTTGCATTCACTCAGTCCTTTTAGAGGCCATATTTGCCAGCTCCCAGTTGTCCTGAATTGAATCCTTAACCGCAGTCGTTGAAGTATAGATTCCTTGCAGGTGAGCATGAGATGTATCCAGTCAGTATCTCGACAGATTTGAGTGGAGAGCAAGAATCTTATTTGATGGAGGTTCTTGAAAAGAACGGAAAGGCGATAGGATGGAGTGTAGATGATCTCCAATGGATAAGTCCAGCTCTGTGATCCCACCATATCTATCTCGAGGAGGACGCAAAGCCGTCGCATGAGTTCCAGCGACGGATGATCCCCAATCTTCGAGAGGTAGTCATGAAAGAAATATCGAAATGGTGGAGCGTCGATTTTATCTACTCCATCTCTGACTCCAAGTGGGTTAGTCCATTACATGTGGTGTCCAAGAAGATGGGCATCACTACATTTGTGAGCAAGTATGGAGAGGAGATAGCTACCCGTGTACCCACTTCTTGGAGGGTCTGTGTGGACTACAGACAATTGAATCAGGTCACCAAGAAGGACCATTTCTTGTTTCCTTTTATTGATAAAATTATAGAGAAGCTAGATGGGAAGAGTCAATAATGCTTTCTTTATGGGTACTCTAGTTACAATCAGGTAGCCATAGCGCACAAAGACTAGGATAAAACGACATTCACCTGTCTGTTTGGGGCTTATGCTTTCAGACGGATGCCCTTTGTCTTATGTAATGTCCTGGTGACATTCCAAAGGTGCATGTTGTCCATTTTCTCAGACATGGTGGGTGTCTGTTTAGAGGTCTTCATGGATGACTTTTCGGTCTACTGTGATGGGCTTGATGCTTGTCTTGATTGCCTAGATTGTGTTCTTCATCGCTGCATAGAGGTTCATCTTGTCTTATCTTGGGAGAAGAGTCACTTCATGGTGACTTAGGGGACGGTGCATGGTCATATCATCTCCAATAGGGGCATGGAGGTTGATCCGGCCAAGGTGGATATCATCAGGAAACTCAATCCACCGTCTAACCTGTGACAGTTACGGTCTTTTCAGGGGCATGTCTATTTCTATCGACGGTTCATTCATGACTTCAGCAGGATTGCCCGACCATTGACTGATATGCTGACGAAAGACACTGAGTTCATTATAGATGATAAGTGTCTTGCGTCATTTGAGGCTCTCAAGAGCCTAGTTGTTGAGGCTCTTGTCCTCCAGCCGCCTGATTGGTCTCTCCCATTCGAGATCATGATGGATGCCTCCGATTTTGCCATAGGAGCCGTGCTAAGACATAGGAGGGATGGAGTACAATTTGCCATTCACTACGCTAGCCGTACATTGGATGTCGTGCAATGGAACTATACTATCACTGAGAAAGAGATGCTAGCCATTGTTTTCTCCTTGGATAAATTTCGATCATATATTATGGGATCTAAAGTGACTATCTTTACAAATCATACTGCCATCAAGTACCTCATGACAAAGGAGGATGCCAAAGCAAGACTGACCAGATGTATCCTTCTACTCCAGGAATTTGATATTGAGATTAAGGATAAACCTGGAGTCAAGAATGTGGTGGTGGATCATCTCTCCCGTTTGGAAAATCTTAAGGAATCTGAGAAGACTGATCCTATCACAGAGACCGTCCTAGATGAGGTGATCCTTGCTATCGCCTCTCTCCCATGGTATACCGATATTGTGAACTATCTTGTGGCTAATAAAGCTCCACAAGGTTGGCCCAGGCAGCCACCTGAGACTTTCCTTGCGAAGGTCAAGTCCTACCATTGGGAGGATCCCATCCTTTATCATGAAGGAGGGGATAGCGTCTGGCGTCGGTGCATTCCTCATTAGGAGCACCATAGTGTCCTCACGTACTGCCACAAGCTTGAGGCAGGAGGACATCATTCTGGGATGAGAACAACACAAGAAGGGGTTTCAATCTGGCTATGGTGACCTACCCTCTTCAAGGATTCTGGTGAATTCGTGAAGAGGTATACTGACTGTAAGAGGATGGCCACTTGTGGACCTCGTGATATGATGCCGATTCAACCCATTCACTTCTGTGATGTTTTTGATGCACGAGGCATTGATTTCATGGGTTCATTCCCTAAGAGTCAGGGATTTGAGTACATTCTATTGGTTGTCAGTTATGTGAGTTGTTGGGTTGAGGCCATACCTGCCCTTACCGCAGATTCTAAGACTTTTGCAAATTTTTGAAGAAGAATATCATTTCATGGTTTGGGGTGCCTAGAGTTTTGATATCTGATGGGATTTCACTTTATCAACGACGAGGTAAAGGCCCTTGCTAACGAGTTCAGCATAGACCATCGAGTAGCAACTCCATAACATCCTTAGACCAATGGTCTTGCTGAAGTATCAAACATGGAGATCAAGACGATATTGTAGAAGGTAGTCCGCCAAGATCGAAAGGACTAATCACAACTTTTGGACTCAATCTTGTGGGCATATAGAACATCCTTCTGGACTCCTTTCGGTACATCTCCCTTTCATCTCGTTTATGGCAAGCCCTGCCATTTACCTGTTGAGATTAAGCACAAGTCACTATGGGATGTAACTGATATATTATTGGATCCAGAAAGTATAGGTCATCAAAGAACGATAGAATTGACTTCCATGGAGGAGCTTAGAGACATGGCCTTTTCGAACAACCTGCAGTATAAGGAGAGAGTAATTATATGGCATGATTCTCATATTAACCATAAACAGTTTGAGCCAGATCAGAGAGTATGGTTTTTTGATGCCAGGCTTAGATTCTTTCCAAGGAAGTTACAGAGTAAGTTTAAAGGACCATACCTGGTCCGAAAGGTACATGACAATGATAGTATCGATATATCTGAGATGTCATCTGAGTCCACCTTTCGTGTTAGCAGTCAACGCCTCAAACCATATCTAGATCATGAGGCGTTGATCGTTGATGTTGCCTCGATTCATTTTTCATGAAATGTGGTCTTTGACTCACATCAGTTGCATCTCGTGCGGGATTATCACTGTCTTCCGCCTTGTATAGATCTAGATGTCCATAACATCTCATTCTTTAGTCTAAGACCCCATATGCATATTGTGATTATGTTATACTTAGGGTGTACTTTACCCTAAGTATAGGGGGATGGGAGATGTTTGATTATTCCTTTGATTCTTTTTACCTTTGTTTTGATGTCTATACTTAGGGATATTTTACCCTAAGTGTATGGGAGGTAGTCCATGTACACTCTTTCATTCTATTTTCCCTTTATGTACAGTCATCTATACTTAGGATTACTTGATCCTATGTATAGGTTGAATTACCGAATTCTATTTTTTGATTCGTCGTTGTAGTATAGCCTTTCATTTCACTTTCCTATGCTAAGCATGAGTTATGTCTTCTTCATCGCTCTTTGTTTACTCCGAGGACATCATTCGAGCTAAGTATAGGGGGTGGTCATATATATTACTTGTATACTTCAGCCAGAAATCGTACTTTGTTTGAGTGTGTGTTAATAAATAAAATGGCTAAAAATCACTTATTAGAAATCATATTTTTTTTTTAAAAATTTCTTGTACATAAAATTCTTTATTGCACATACTTAGCTATTTATAAAAATTATTTTTTTCTAAATGTTTGTAAAAAAAAGTTTTATTTGTAAAAAGTTTGTAAATATTTTTTGGTATCAAAGTTATGCATATAGTACAAAATTTTGTAAAATGTTTGAAAAGAAAAAAGTTTGCAAAAACCCGTGTGTAAATGTTTGTAAATAGTTTACAAAAATTCTGCATTCATGCATGCATTCAAATATTTTCAAAAATTTTGCACATTTTCAAAACTATGCATAAAAAGATTTTTGTACATACTTCTGAATAATAGATGACATTTAAACTAGTCTAGAATTAAATTGGAAAATGGAGCTTGGTTAAGACTTTAATCCACCTAATTCTAAGTGGAACCTTATAGGATTTGGGATTAAGACTTTTCAGGTCCATTGGTGACTTAATTATTTGAGTCCACTAGGCTATGATCACATGTCATCTTGATGAGCCTAAGTAGAACACTTAACAACACACACATGACTCTCACACATAACACACTTGCACCAGCACCTTACACATAGCTCCACACAGATGAGATGATGAGGAGGCAGTTTTCGTTGGCTTGGGGTAGCATATGAGGGTAGTACTTCTAGGAGGAACCACTCGTCTTTGTTTAGGGAAGGAATTACGCCTCAATTTGGTCCGGCAGTGTTGAGGTCTAAAGACAGGAGTTGTATGTTGCAATAATGCTTCAAAAGAGGGATAACTACTGACTCAAGAGGAAAAAGTCCTTATGTATATATAATGCACCATGTAGATTTGTTGTACATATGCACATCGAAAAAAATGTGTGTAAAAGAAAGAAAAACTCCAAAAAAGCGACGGGTCTGATAGAAAATAACATACCTGCCAGAATGTATATAGCCAAATAAAGCAAAGCTTATGTCACGCCTTCTCATCTCATGAAGCTTGCAGCGTGAGACTTAGCTACACTGGCTGGGCTCCCAGGGATACGTGGCTACACTGGCCATGTTCCATTCTCTTCTTTCCCCCTCTTCTTGAGCCGGTTGAACTTGAACTTAGAAGGGAATACCCCGCTCCTCGAGGAAAGAGCAGTTGGATAGGGAATTAGAGTTACCTTGTAGAGGGAGACTGTTGACTTGTCATTTCTGAGGTGGGGAGCTACATATCACTTACACCGTACAAGAAAGGTTCATGGTCATTAGAGTTTGTGTATGTAGAGTCGTTATGATCTGGATTATTGAGGAGTCTTGACCATAGACTGGTGGAACTTAGAGGCTATTGAGTCTTAAACCTAGGTCCAATATAAGGTTCTGACAAACTAATAATCCAAAGGTCTGACTGAGCTCCATACTTCAATTTAATGAAGACAAGTTTAATAATCAACATTGATTCTCCTCCTTTTTCTTTTCTTTTCTTTTGAACTTCTTTTTCAAATAAGTGTTTGCTAAGAGACTAACAAAAGTAAAGTATAGGGGGTGATGAATATTTGATTCTCACTCTTTATTCTTTTATTTTAGCTATTTATCTTGGCAAATCATCATGTAAATATGTGTAAATACAATAAGTTAGCATTCTGCATGCATGTGTTAATATTGCATAATTAGCATGTATTGGTGAAAAAATAAAAGAATAAAGGAAAAGAAAAAGGAAGGAGGTTTTTAGATAAATACAGAGTGACCCGAACCTCAAGAGAAGGTCATGCCTTGACCTGATCGCTAAACAAAATAAGTAGAGAGAGATTGGGCCTACTCTATATTGTACATATTACTTATACATATAAATAATTATTCAGGATAAAATATAAAATAAAATATTCTTTTTACCTCCTTGTATATTGTCCTAAAAATAAAAAAAAAAATAAAATAAAAATTAGAAAAGTAAAATGAAAACAAGAACAAAATCCTCTTTCTTAATACATGTATATAGATAACATCCCCTATTTATTTCAAAATTGTATATAACTCATTAAAATAAAATAAAAAATATTTCACACTTCAAAAATTATGTTATAAATGAATAAAATACAAAATGGGGGTATTTTTGTAAAAATAAAAATAAAAATAATTGTACAAAATACATAGGTATAGTATAAAGTATATAATGCATTATACTATATAGAGATTAATTTATTTTTCATAAAATTAATTAAAAATCACAAAAAAATTAGTTTGAAAAATAATAAACATTTTTTTACACCTTTTATTTTGAAGTCATTTACTATTTTATATTTATTTTGTAAAATCTTTTTTTTTTCTGATTGGTCCGACCAAATGTTGACCGCGGGTCAACGGCCTCTTCCAAGCTTGACCTGACCCAAACCCTCTCTCCGGAGCATCTTCCCTTTTTCCTGGTCGAGTTGAGCCTCCTTCTGATCCGAAGCATGTTGCACACCCTTGTCGATTCTTTCACACCCATGGGAAGCCTATATAGCATCTTCTTCGACTCCTTGGTGCCGTAGTTCGTTCCTCGCCCCTTCTTCTATCCCTAGATACCTCAGGTTGAGTGACAGCTACCGGAGGGACCCGTCAGATTGGAGTTTGCTGGTTGGGAGCCGTAGCTCATTCTACGTGGCCGACGAGCGCCGCCGCGTCTAGCCTCCCCGCCTTCCGCAGCGAGTTCGAGGCCATTACCTCATCGACCATCTTCACCTGGAGCTCATGAATCCTCCTAGATCTGTAGGTAAACATTCTATACACCGTACTAATAGTTTGATCCATTCTTTCCATTCCACACCGCCGCCTGTTCACCTGGTCGGAGCCCCAATATCCAAAACTACCCATTCAGACCGAGGCACCGTATCGCCCTTCATCTTCTCCCGCAACCAGTTCACCCTACAGCTCAACCATCGAGTTGAGATTAGGCTCAGTCTCCCTCCCTCGTGTTCACCAGAGATCACCCATCTGCCTCACAGCCGCTTCTCTCCCTTCTAGCGTCAATAACCCACACCGGAGCTTCTCCTCCAGTCCCTCTAATCCTTGCAGGTACTAGTGCGTAAGAGGAACATCATATGGAGCCCTCCTACTCGGGTGGAGTAGCTATAGGCGGAGCCACCCCCTTCCGTTTATCTGACTGATGGCATCTTCATCGGAGATCACCATTAGACGCGGAGAACACCCACGACTATGTTGAGCTCCTCTGCACCTCGATCATAGCGATGGATCTCCCTCCTCACTTGGTTGAAGGTCGGCCCTGGCGAGTTCTTCTAGGATCCTCTTCCACCGTTGATTCGACGTTCCTCCTCACGTTCTGATCTGCACCGTTCATCCACGCTTTGTTTGTAACTATGTGATCAGTATCTAGGGTAGATCTGCACCGCACATCCATGACCTTCTAAGGACCGTCAGATCTGTACTGTAGCATCTCATCTCAGGCGTATGTTCCCGACACTGTCAGATCCTCTGTAGGGATGCATCAGAGCCGCCCGAGCCCTCACGTGCCCATCAGGTGCCCCAAGGGGTATATTTTCTTTTCATCCCTGTTAGTTCATGTTTTATCTTTTAGTACTATAAAATAAGTAGCAGTAAAACTATTTTGCAATTCGGACCCTAGGTTTTCAGTATTTGCATTTTAGTCCCTCCGAACCCAATACACATGCATGTACACGTAAGTTGTGGGCCTTTTGCATTCTATGCACTATACTTTTTTGTTGATATATTTAGAATGAAAACTTTTTAGTATTTGCATCTATACCCCTTTGAGCATGTGTCATGTGTATTCCATGTAGTTGTCTGGTTAAATTGCAAATCGAGCCTTGGGCTTTTAGTGTCTGTTCTGATTTGGCCTTGTAACTTTCCATTAATTGCAAATAGGTCCTTGTGTGATGTGTATGTTGTTCTTAATCAAATAATTACTAAATTAACTCCAAAAATTCCACAAAAATTACAGTTAACTCTCTCCTGCGAACGTGTAATATTTATGGTAAATTTTGTGACTCAATTTAGTTTTATTTAATATTTTCTAAAAATAAAAAAACCCTCAAAAAGTGTCCTATCTATTTTCTAAAATACATAAAAATTCGAAAATATAGTCTAAAAATTATATAAAAATATTATGTATTTATGTTTGTGTGTTTTCATTCATGTACAATTTTTTTGCATTATCCTTTATAAAAACCTTAAAAATCACAAACGACTAAAAATATTATAAAAATCAATAAAATTTCTAAAAAATTTAAAAAAAGGATTTCAGTTGCTGTAGTTAGATCTTTTTATTTAATTTTTCATAAAAATCATAACCATGACATTTGGACATTTTTACTATTTTAAACTTGCCTTTTAGTCTAGGATGTACATTGTGTTTCTGTTTTGATTTTCGTTTATTTTTATAAAATCATATAAAAATCAGAAAAAATACCATAAAATTACCAAAAACACCTACATATTTAAAATACACAAAAACATTTCTATTTCTAATTTTTGATACTTTTATCCCTAATAAAATCTGTTAAAGCATGTTCTTGTCTTTATCTTTTTATTTATTATGTTATTAGAAAATTTAAAAAAATGCAAATTTAAAACAAAAATATGCATTTTATGTTCTGATCAACAACTACTTCGTAGGTTTTACTTTTGCTTCTTGTTTTTGACCCTGGTCGCTATACCAGGTTATATAAATAGCAGAGACCGCTGACATCGTTTTTATCGACCTATCTGTTTGATTTTGTGACTTGACTGTTTGATATTGTGTGGTCTTGATTTTTCTTGATTGATCACGCCTCGTGATTCGGGTCGCAACGACCCATAGATATTACTTAACCTGAGTTGCCTGGCATATCATCAAGAGTTATAATAAATTTTAACTTGAAATTTTTCTTCACGTTGCTGGATTTATTTTTTAGGTTAATTATTTTTTGAATTCGGGGTTAATGAGCGGTCGCCTCATCAACACTACATTTTAAACCCTCGCACTTCCCTATTCAACAAATGGCTAGTACCTAGAGCCCTCCTCTTCTTCGACTCGCCACGACCTTTTAATTGTGTCTTGGAGTTTTTTATGAGTACCAGTGGCTGCGAAACATCTAGACGAAGGTGTAGACCCCTTAGTTCGAGATTGACCAGCGGAGGAAGGAGATCAAGTTGGCCAAAGCTTGCCCAGACAAAGATTCAACCTTATTCTTCTAGGTAGTACCTTCACCGTTGGATCAAGATCTGTTTTTCCCGTGTAGCAGCTACCGTCGGATGAAGAAGACCTCGATCGCCTAATAATCAGCTAGGATCTAATCCAGTGCTTCATCTACGAATCTTCATTGTTTTTCCTTCGACTGGCGTGCGTTAAATGGAAGGATCAATGCCATTTGATATCACACTTTGTGTATTTTACTTCTTTTACCCCGTGTCTTTTTGTATTTAATTTTTAATTTACAAACATTCATATGTAGCATGAACTTTTTGTATTACTTGTCAATGACCACCTCCTTGGTGATGAGAAGAAAGACCAAGAGCCACAGAGTGAAACGATTGCCGAGATTTGACTGTGGAATAAAAGACATAACATTACCCATGCCTGAATCAATGACGACTCACCAATCAATATCCTTTCGACCTTCGTATTTGACATGCTCAAACTCGGGACAATCAGGAAATCAAGAGAGATCGTTCAACTGGCTGATCGATCTATAAAACGATCAAGAGGAACAATTTCAGTCATCCTTATATTCCAAGGTGCTCCGCTCAAAGTGGACTTCACGATCATCGATATTGAGCAGCAAGGAGAATTCACCCAGTTTCCCATCATTCTCACAAAGTTGTTCTTAGCCCTTAGCTAAGGCAACTATAGAGTACGCGACTCGGGAAATCAATTTTACCGCATTGGGAGCACTTTGATCTCACCCGATCTTTGAAGAAACACGATATTCTAAGGCAACCTACAAATCCATCAATAGACGTAACCATCAAGTGTTAGAAGAACCCTACCCCGCTGCTACACCTAAGATACCGACTGTTGAGCCAACTATTGGATCATAGACTCACAGCCCCTTCCATTTCCTGCTACTTGCACCTCAACCGCTACCATGACGAATCCTACAGAGGAACACCTGATAAAGGAATTTTGCCATCTACATGGTGCTCCTGATGAGGGCACATAAGCATGGACTAACCTTGAGTCGGACAAGATCTTATTTGAATGCCTTGACCCGTTTGATAATCTGACACATAAACTCACCAATGCCATGCCAACTGAGATCAAATACGTGGGATGTCTGCTTACCTGGCAGGAATATTTCAGTTGTTATTCATCTGATGAAGACCTCATTGTCAGAACCTCACCCCCAAGAACTTGGACCTTCACAGACGAGAAAGACTAAATTGACCAATCCCGTTAAACTGGTTGCTCCTTCATCTAGTCGGTTATCCGATGAGAAGAAGAAGAGTACTGATTCCTTAAGACATTCCCCCAAACACTTCAAGTTGTATCAATATCCTCCTACTCTTATTGATTCAGGTTCTAGAAAACCGACTATAAAAGTAACCTTCAACATACCAAAAAATGAATCTTCTGATGATTCGTCATCAGGTCTTGATAAGGTGATCATTATGACTGAGCTCAGTTCGGCAACTCTGAAGCCCTATCTAAGCAAGAAGCCAAATATCGATTCTCATTAGACAACTCCTACCCCTCACTACTATTCTTCGAGAGCCGACTCTTCTGGTCTCATTAGATATACCGGAATAATCTCATATAACCAGATTGAGACTCGTACTTCATAATCTTCATCATCTGAATCAATTGACTACAAGACTGAGCACATTTTGAGAAAACAACTTAAGAATAAGCTTAAGAGCAAGAATATTTGGAGTGCCTCCACCTTCCAGCACTATTCTTATGAGAATAACTCCGATGACGAATGGGAATCATCTGACTCGTATGCTTTATCTTCTTCCCATCAATACACTCTCTAACATGAATCTTATGAGGATAACACGGATAATGGTTGGGACTCATCTGCTTCATCGTTTTCCTATCATTAGGACCTCCCACCACAGGCTCACAAAAAGACCTACCGAAAACCTCCTGAATCATCGGAACCCTCCCCTCCCGACCACATCGGTTCCCTTATACTTCTTTGTCCTCTATTTAAGCCAAGGCCTAAGTATAGGGGGTGATCTATGTCATCTGTATATACCACTCTCCTCATCCACTCCTTGTCTCGATCACCCCATTTTCACCCTTCTTCCATACTTAGGCTGACCAATGCCTATGTACAGGGGGACCCGATGCCTGCTACATATACTCTCCTCATTCGCTTATTGTCTGCCTCATTTTTGCTCTACTTCTATATTTAGACTATTGACAACCTAAGTATAGGGGAGAGGGCCACCTTTTATTTTTCTATTTCACTCTCTTACGCTTAGTCTAACCTATGTCTTCTATACGCTTCTTGTTCTCTTTGGACATATCACTCGCTAAGAATAAGGGGTGTATATACTCTGTATATATTTTACCCGTAGCTCGTTCCGTAAGTCTATATTCTTATTTATTGGATGGGTAACAAATTTCTAGAATCTACAAAAAATAACTTTATATTATTTTTTTGAAAAAAACCTGCATTAAAAAAATCTCAAAAAATTAAAAAAATAGAAAAAGTATCTGCATTCCATACATTTTCACTTCATCCAGCATTACATGCATCTACATTAGTGAAAAGCCCTTGGGTTCTGAACAGAGTTATGAGCAGAAATCGAAAGTGGTCTTTACTTGAACTAAATCTACCTAATTTTCAGAAGAACTTCATCGAGAAAGAGGATTTTAGAAGCTTCAGGTCTTTGACTTAATTCTTCAAGTTCCATACGACAATGTGCAGAATTTGACTCTTAATGTCTAACATTGTTACCTCATTATGGGTACGACTCTTGAATAGGGAATGAATTTGTACTCTCGCACTATGCACTTATCTCAAATCAAACGAGGTATTGGAAGACTTTGTGAGTCCCTTTTCTGGTAGCAAAGACATCTAAAGACCGAAGTTCGGGTTGAAATAAAGCTTCGGATAAGGGATGGATGGCTGGGCATAATTTTTCTACGACCCTAAAACATGTGTGGAAAGAAAGATTCCATATCCGCAGGGGCACAACAAGATCCACTTAGATCTACCAAAAATGCAAACAAAATGAATCCAACTACCAAATAAATATTTAACCAAAATGACCAAGCTTCAAGATAACCTGTAGATCTTGGTGGAGACTTGGCTAAACTGGTCGGCTTCATAGGGAGAGGTGACTACACTAGTCATCCTCCAGTTCTTTTCCCCTTCTTCTAATTTCTCCCCCTTTTCGATTGTGAATACAACACAAGAGACCTTATAAGGAAATACCTGACTCCCCGAGGACGAGTTTTTGGAGGAGAGTTTGCATGGTAGTCCGACATTCTTAATGGGAAGAGCTAAAACCTTTCACACATATGAGACAGTTATTCAATATTCATGGGGTATGATTTGGGAAGATGATTGATCTAAGATGACTTCTAAGCCGAAACTATTATAATCGATATGTAGAACTTGGAGATTGTTGATTTTAAAATCCTTATTGTCACATGAGTTCCGCCAAACTAATAAACCAAAGGTCAGATCTAGCTCCATTTTCACCTTCTGTTCATGGTCTTGGTATGGAACCCAATCTCATTTCACCTCATTTCATTGCTTTAGTTGCTCGGGGATGAGCATGGTTTAAGTATAGGGGGATGATGAATATGTGATTCACCACTCTAAAAGAGATTAATTAAGCTTAGTTCCCAAAAATTCATCTGCATTTTATCAATTACCTTGCATAAATATAACTCATGCATCTGTAAATAATAAATGCATTTTATCACGCATAATTGCATAAAATAAGGAGCCAAATATCCCTAGCTCATTTAACATATAAACTCGCAAACTTCCCTGATTTTTAATTAATTCATGGTAACCCCAAATCACTTGAAGCAACCTCCATTGTGTACATATTACTAATATAAATAAATAAAAAATACAAAAAAATCTAACTGAAATAATGGAGAAATAAACCCGAATTCTAATTACATATTTGTCAGACTAAAATGTAGATATCTTCCTCATACAATATCCGATTTGATTCAACTCACTTTTGATAAAATTTACATTCAATTAACATCAAACAACACCAAGTTCAAGTTAATCAAAGCTCATATGTGAAAGTTGGATTTGGGGCCTCTTTTGTACATTGTATATTTACCTGATTTTGACCTATTTTTTATGTACATAAATAACATCTTTTTATTATTTCTTTTTTATTTATTTCTTGTGACAAAATCCTTATTAAAAGGAACAAAAATACAAATTCAAAATGAGACTAAAATCAAGGAAATTAACTGAGTCTGAGTGTTGACTAATAGTCTGTACAAAGGTCGTCTTTTTCGTACTTTATTTTTTCCTCAAATTTTTTTATTAATAAAAGTCGAAAAAATACAGAATAATATGTAAATATTTGTATTTTATTGTATTCTTCCTATTTTTATATTATTTAAAAATGATAAATAATTCGAAAACCTAGATATCAAGATATTTTACACACATAGAGTACCCCAAAAATATCACTTTGTACAAATAACCTATTTTGGTTTTGGCCTCTTCATGAAAGTTGTAGATCTCGTCGAGATGAGCAACTTTTGCGAAGAATATTTTTTATTAGAGTTTTTTGCTATTTCTTTTAGATTTTTTTCTCTTTTATTTCTTCGATTTTTTTGGAGCTGACACGTGGCAGCTCCTGAAGTCGCCATGTGTTACTCATTTTTTGCATTTAAATTTCGTTTATTATTTAAAAAATTAAAAATATAAATTAATTAAAAAAAAACCACATGGTGAGATCAGGACTGCTCGATCTCGACCGATCGGACGGTTCCTGTGTCTCTCCCTCTTCCTTCGCTCGATTGGACCCCTTTCCATCTAGGGTGTCAATGCCTCCGCAATCTCCACGTCGCCTTCTTCATCAGTGCTGCCAGTCGCAACCTTTCTGATCTCCTTCTAATCATGTCATCACCTACCAAATCTATATCCTCATCGAATCCATCACTGTGATTCTAATCCTAGATCGCATTGTCCTTCGCCACCATCACACATCTCACGTTGGATCTTCGACGTTCCCGCAATCCCCATCTTCCTCCCTCCTAATCTGCACCACAACCTTCCCATAATGTTGCCTCCTCCCTTCCCTAACTTTCATCTTCGACCATCGTCTAGCCTATAAATCCAGGGTACCTCCACACTAGTTTCCTATCTGCCTATTGCACAATAGAGAGGGGCGTACAGTGGTGACAACACTGACCCATCTCCATGTTAGGCAAGATTCGAGGTCTGGAAACCTCATCAAGCACCATGCTCCGTTGTCGCTTCTTGATCAAGCCATCTCCAGGTCGTCGAGTCATATTCTTTGCCCGTCCGAGTGTTCTCTATCGCTCTGCTCTATCGGGAGCCACGCCACCGACCACCAACGTACAACCATCATCCATCTTCATCAACAACCACCACCTCCTCCGACTCAATTGCATCATCTCTATGACATCATCATCGCATGTATCTTCGCCAAGGTGCCACTCTGCCTCTTCTGCACGATAGTCGCCTCACACCCTCTGCCACGATGTCCCATGGTTGTGTTGGCCACCATTCTTCTTCAGAGCCATGTTAGTCAACAACCATCATCGGACCTACGCCGCATAAAGAAACCACACTCCATGTGTTATAGGAGCCACAAAATAAAGAACAATGACCATCCAAGTCGTCTATCCCCGCTCAAAATCCACCAATATTAGACCTTGGATCGACTGCCTTGAGACACTCTTGATATTCCTGAGCCCACCATCCGAACTGGCTGCCCTACCCAGGAGCCTCGAGCCACGCCAAAGCACGTCATTACGCCACGTAGAGAGTAAGCCCGAGCTGCCCTAGCCTGAGATCTGCTCACACGCCACACACATGCGTGATGAAAACATTGCAATCACGCCCTCGCGCTCGCCAGAATCCCCAGAAGGTCCAGAGACGTGAGGCTCACATGATACATGGACAAATTGCACAACACTCCCAAAACTTCCTAGAATAACATCCACACCCCCACCTTGGATAAATTATAAATGAGGACAACTGGATTTTGCATATTATAGAGCAACCTCTCTGGAAGGGTATATTTGAAAACATTTTAATTATTTTATTTACTATTAAGTCCCTGAACATCAATTGATAATATCTCGAGCATCTTTTATTGGATTTTGACATTCTTGGTGTTGATTTGATCCCTATCTGATTGTCTTTCATATAAAACTATTAATTCCATTATTGGAGACATTTCTAAGCACTAATAATTAAGGATTAATTTTGTTCATATTGGGCACATTTCTTCTCCGTCATTAATTCCTTATTGCTAAATCATTTGTAATTTGTTTGAGGAATTATTTCAGGTCGCTATTTTATTTCTGTAATTACTTGATTAGGGAAGGAAGGATCTCAAATTGATATAATAGACATGATGTGCTTGGTTGTTGCTTGGTTTGTCCCCTCACTTTGCATTATAATATTTTATCATATCATCACATAATTTAAAAATTGCATTTGTTTATTTCTTTCGCCACAAAGCATAACATTATTTTCCTACATAAAATTATTTCGCAAAACTCATGCATTACGTTTCCTTTTTTGATTAATTACTTCTTTAAATAAAAATACCTAAAAAGCTGAAAAATACCTAGAAAATAACAAAATATTTATGCCTCGAAAACTACGTACAAAATTTAATAGACATTGATCCAAGTTGTTGCTTTGCCTCTTCGAGATTCCACCGTGGGGCTTACACAGGGTAAATAAACAAAACCACTTTGCATCAATTGGACTAATAAATTTGTAGTTATTTCTTGATTGATTTTGATTACCCACCTACAACAAACGACAACACGTTTTATTTAAGCGTTCAATTTTCAAAAGTTAGCAGAGGGTATTCGGACTCGTCATAACATCGACATTCTCCCTATAAATCCATGCCCTCCGCCTCTGATCAAACTTAACCACCATTCGAAGGAGCTCTGCCTAGTGATGAATGTGAATCTCCAATCCGTGGTTAATAGAGTCGTCGGTGTAGAAAAAACTACAAAGACAGATTCGATTGATCAAACAAAATCCATATAAAATAGGAGAGAGAGAGAGAGAAGGATCAAGTAATTCTCTTCTATTTTAGCCTTTAAACTAATTTTTTTCTAGGTAAGTTCCCCTGGGTCAAACTCAAGGAGATAGAATAACCGTAATGTGATTTTTTAGGAAAGAAAAAAATTCGAAATTTTATTCTCTTCTTGAAATTACAACAAAGAAAAAGAAAGTTCTCAAACTAACCATATTTTACAAAAAGTAAATCGAGAAAATATGCGATAAAAATAAATGAAAAATAGCAAGAAACATCGCTAGCGTAGTTGTGTAACTACCCTAGAAAATTTGGTGAAAAATATAATCAAAACAAGGTCCAAAACTATCATATGCTCAAGGTATAAGTGCAAGAAAAATAAAGTTGTTCTATTTCAAAATGGTCCCTGACAGGGACTGAAATGCAGGAAACATTAGAGTTTTGCATTTAGGTCCCTACGTTGGGACCTAAATGCAAATACTGGAAATCTTTGGAGTGGGTTTCAATTGTGGAACTTCGTTTGGGATTATGATGCAAATTCTCCACCCCTTCGTCTGAACGGCTGAGATTATAAGCTTTAGCGTGATCTGGACCGTCGATTGGCGAGACGTGTCACCAAACTATAGCGTCTGGTTGTTCTTCTTATTCTCCCCCCTTCTCGCAGTTGCAATGGCAAGTCTCCATCTCAGACTTATTCCCAGTGACCAGATGAATTCTTTGGCCTCTTGCAGGGCCAGAGGGTTGTCTCCTACACCCCTCGAGCTTGCCTGTGGGTGAGCGTACTTTGTGGCGGAAGAATGTGGCTAATAGGCCTTGACGAAGATGATGGTTTGGTGGAGATTGTCACATGGAAGTTTTCC
Organism: Ottelia alismoides; assembly: GCA_037367405.1. Taxonomy (NCBI): domain Eukaryota; kingdom Viridiplantae; phylum Streptophyta; class Magnoliopsida; order Alismatales; family Hydrocharitaceae; genus Ottelia; species Ottelia alismoides. The sequence continues at coordinate 56,874 of JAZKJV010005142.1, forward strand.
ATATCCCTTTGGATTATTTGTTGAAGATGAAGCTCCACTGGAGTGTTTGTTGCTCCAGATGAATGATTAAACCTGCATTGAAGATTTATATGCTCGATTCTAGCTTGAATCGACCTAAGAATTAAGGTTTTGCAAATCTAAATTTGGAATTTCCAGTAATGATGAAAAAACATGAAAATGGGATAGAAGTGGATGTGAATTTGAAGTGAAAAAGAGTCTTATTTGAAAGATGGATTGGGTATGCGTTTAAGAGGGATGTTTAAAGTTTCTAATTACTCACTTAAAGTGGAATAATATGTGCACGAAAAATGAGAAAGAAAATAAGAAAGATGGGGGAATGACATGTGTTTTGAGGTTATATGAACCTCTGCTGATTTCTTGACGAGGTGGCCTTCTCAGAGTTGGACATCACGCATGACGACTATCCAAGGCGAACTTTCACCTTGGAACCTTACTCACATGATCCCTCTTCCATGCGAAGCTTTCCTGAGGCCCTATCACAGCCAGAGATAGGTGGAGAATGGAGGTGAAAGTGGTGACTCGGCCAGTGGAATTCTGGAAGTGGTTAGTTCAAGAAGAGTTATTTGGAGATGGAGAGTTCATGGGTTTTTATAAAGAGATCTGAAAAAGATTAGTCGATGATCGATGGTGGGGGTGGATGTAGGTTGTTAGGAGAGTAGAAATTGAGGGTTTGGATCGCTTGAAGAAGTTACAATGGCATGGGTAGAATTTGTTGAAGGTTGGTCGGTAGAACAAAACAACGGTTCTTGTTCTTGGAGAGGAAAGCACCAGGTGCTGACACGTGTCAGCACCTAGTTGGCCAGGTGATGAATATATATTATAAATAAGGTATTAAATAGTAAATCAGGTTATTTTAAATATGTAAAAAATGAAAAGTATAGATAATTAAACTATCTAAATTATGGTATAATTAGTTTTAACAAATAATAAATAATTTATGAAATATAAGTATTATATTAATAAATATGTTAAAATAATACTTAATAAATAGGTTTTGGATTTTTTATTTAATACATTATAAATAGTATATCATTTTTATATTTATTACTTTTTATGATATTAAATAAAGTTGTACGAATTTTTATAGATTTTAATAAATTAGTTTAAGTATATTAATAAATATAGATATAATTGATGTAGTTCAAATTTACCTATAAATTAGGATTTTTGATTTATTTAAATAATAAATAAGCTCAAAAAATTATGAAATAAATTAGGATTAAAATACAAGATCAAAAAAATAATTCGAAATTATAAAATTATTAAAATAATAAGTAATGTGTTCTAGATAAAAATAAGTAGCCTAGAAACCTAGTTGTGGTTAAGTCCCAAAATTGACTTTTTGCAAATAGACTTTGATTTTAGTGAAATCACTTCATTAATTAGAGAATATTATTTTATGAACTCTAAAGTTGAGTGGAGTGAAATTGGAGTTCGTATGAGAAAGTTATGATGTTCGGAAGTTGAGATTTTGACAATTTACAAGTTGGATTTCTTGGCATATATACAAGATATTATTTTTAACTTATTTTTATATTTCTATACATTTTTAGAAATTATTAGGAAAAGAGTTTTGTGAAAATTATGTTTATATGAATTAATTAAAAATTATTTAAGTTTTTGTATTTATTAGAAAAATAATGAAAAGTGTATAAAATGAGAAATTAATTATTTTTATTTGTTTTCTTTCCTTATCCCCCCCTACTTATTTATTTGTCGACCAATCCATGTTGACATGGTCTTGAGAATTGAGTTATAAATATAACTTTCAACTATATTTATTTTTACAAGTCATATTGTACATATATACATAACTATAATTTGCTTTTTTTATCTTTTATTTTTATTCTTTTATTTATTTACATGATTTTAACTCAGCCATGGCCGGTCCCAAGCCCGGGTAAATGAGGAGGGTTGCGCATTAGGTAGCCGACAACCAGCGCATGAGAGATAAATTATTAAATAGTGTTCTTAAAGTTCTTCTAAGAACACTATTTATGAATTTATCTCGAAACAGTTCGGATCTTTTAAACATGGATTTAAGCAAACATACATATTTCGTTGGGGCGTTCCCTACTTGCGACGCATTGCATCGCCCGAATGCAATGAAAAATTGGCAAGGGCTGCTACATCGCAGATTGGATGTAGTTCAAAATTTGCAAGGGTTCTCGCATGAGGAATGTATGTGGGTAAATAAGCTAGTTCCGCTGCATCACGACCCGGATGCAGTCCAAACTTTGCAAGGGTTCTCGCATAATGGACGCATGCGAGTAAAGAAGTTAGTCCAAAAGAGATTGCAAAGGAAGTTACGGATTGGTAGTTGGAATATTGGTACTTTAACTGGAAAATTGATGGAGATAGTGGATACAATGGAAAGAAGGAAGATTCATATATTATGTCTTCAAGAGACTAAATGGGTTGGAGAGAAAGCAAGGGAGATCGAGAAGACTGGCTTTAAACTTTGGTATTCAGGTAAAGATAAGGGCAGAAACGGTGTTGGAGTGGTTGTTCATAAAGATTTGAAGGATTCTGTGGTTGAGGTGCAAAGATTTGGAGATCGGATTATTTTGCTAAAGTTGGTGCTTGAAGAAGAAATTCTGAATATCTTCTCAGTTTATGCACCGCAAATTGGTTTAAATGAAAGGACTAAACAAGATTTTTGGGAGGATCTGGATAAGATTTTACAAGGAATCCCACAAAGAGAGATGGTTTGCATAGGTGGAGATCTTAATGGACATGTGGGAAAAGATGTTTCAGGATATGCAAGTGTGCATGGAGGACATGGTTTTGGGGATAAAAACGAAGAGGGAAAAGTCATTCTGGATTTTGTAATTGCATATGATCTTTTCATAGCAAACACTCTTTTCAAGAAGAGGGAGGAGCATTTAATTACTTATAAGAGTGGCTCAACTAGAACACAGATATATTACTTTGCGTTGAGGAGAAGAGATCGGTTGTGTTGCAAAGATTGCAAAGTAATCCGTGGAGAGAGTTTGACAACCCAACATCGCTTGTTAGTCTTGGATTTACAAATAAAAGGGCTGGTAAAGAAAAGGAAGGTTCCTAAGATCACTAGAACTAGGTGGTGTAATCTTCCGCTGAAGCAATCAAGCTTCATGGAGAAGGTTTTAGAAGACTTATCTTGGGATTGTAGCGGTAGTGCAAACGAGATGTGGGAGGCAGTAACATCTTGTATCCGAAAGGTAGCCACAGAGATGCTAGGCGAGTCAAAAGGAGGAGCTCTGGGTCAAAAGGAGGCTTGGTGGTGGAGTGAAGGGGTGCAAGAGAAGCTAAAAATTGAAAGAGCTTGCTTTAAAGCTATGTCTAAGGACAGAACAGAGGAAACCGTCACAGACTATAAAATAGCGAAGAAGGAAGAAGAGAAGGCTGTAAGCGAATCTAAGTCAAAAGCTTATGAAGTTTTGTATAAAAATCTCGACTCTAAGGAGGGCCAGAAGGATATATTCAGGTTGGACAAAGCAAGAGAAAGAAAGACCAAAGACCTTTCTCAAGTGAGATGCATTAAGGACGAGGAAGGTCACGTGCTTGTTACTCAGAAGGATATAGAGACTAGATGGGAGCAGTACTTCCATAAACTTTTCATTGGGGAAGGAAATAGAGAGATCACTTTGGGTGATCTAGCTAGTAGAGAAAGTTACTTGAATCGTGCATGTTATAGATGAATACAAAGAAAGGAAGTATAGGAGGCTTTGAAGGTTATGAGACATGGGAAAGGTGTAGGACCGGATGACATCCCTGTAGAAGTATGGAAATTTTTAGGTGAGCGTGATTTGACTTGGCTTACGAATCTATTCAACGTTATTTGGCGAAGCAAGAAAATGCCCGAAGATTGGAGGAGGAGTATCATGGTGCCTCTTTATAAGAACAAAGGAGACATTCAAAATTGTTCAAATTACAGAGGTATCAAGCTGATGAGTCACACTATGAAAATTTGGGAACGTGTGATCGAAAGAAGGTTGAGGCAAGTTTCCCAAGTAAAAGAAAACCAATTCGGATTCATGCCAGGTCGCTCCACTATTGAAGCCATCCATTTGTTGAGGAGAACAATGGAGATTTATAGAGCTAAAAGGAAGAATCTCCATATGATCTTTATTGATTTGGAGAAGGCTTATGATTCCGTCCCACAAGAGATACTGTGGAGAGTTTTGGAGAGGAGACAAGTACCCGTCCTATACATTAATCTCATAAAGGATATGTATGATACGGCTTTATCTTGTGTAAGGACCCCGACGGGGAAGACTGACTATTTTGATATCAACATTGGTTTACATCAAGGTTCAACTTTGAGTCCATTTCTTTTTACTTTGATTATGGACGAGTTGACAAGTCACATTCAAGATGAGTTACCTTGGTGTATGTTATTTACTGATGATATTGTGTTGATTGACGAGACTAGAGATGGATTAAATGAGAAGCTTGAGGTTTGGAGACATGCATTGGAGACTAAAGGTTTTCTTATAAGTAGGGCTAAGACGGAATATATGGAATGCACCTTTGATGGAAGCAATGATGAAGGAATCGAGGTGAAGATTGGTGACGATAACATTCAGAAGAGAGATTCTTTTAGATATCTGGGATCTATTTTGCAACATGATGGGGAAATTGATGGAGATGTTACTAATAGAATAAATGCAGGCTGGCTAAAGTGGAGAGGAGCCTCCACTGTTCTCTGTGATAAGAAAATTCCTTTAAAAATTAAAGGAAAGTTTTACAAAGCAGCTGTGAGACCTACTATGCTTTATTGTTCTGAATGTTGGCCTGTGAACCATAGACATGTGCAGAGAATGGCTGTAGCAGAAATGAAAATCCTAAGATGGATGTGTGGACATACATGTAAAGATCGGATTCGAAATGATGCAATCAGAAAGAAAGTTGATGTAAGTACGATCGAGGATAAGATGCGAGAAAACCAGTTAAGATGGTTTGGTCATTTGCAAAGAAGGTCAACTGATGCACCGATTAGGAGATGCGAGTGTTGGGATGTTGAGCTGGCTAAGAGAGGGAGAGGACGACCCAAGAAGTGTTGAAAAGAGACTATACGAAGGGATCTTAGTTTTTTGGATATAAGTCCGAGATTGACCCAAGATAGATCTGAATGGAGGCGAAGAATCCATGTAGCCGACCCTACTTAATTGTGGGAAAAGGCTTTGTTGTTGTTGTTGTATTTATTTACATAATTTTAATGCATAAAAGTGAACTTTTATTCATGAAAAGGGTTTTGTTAAAAAGTGGAATTTAATGAGTATTAACATGTATTTGTTAAGGGTTATAAGACAAACTGCAGACAGAATGTTAATGAATCATGGATTCATCACCTAGCCCCTCTTCCCCTCCTCGTGACAGGAGGAGGTGGAATCGAGAGGCCAAGATGGCTGATGTCTTCGGGTGGCAGTCCAACCAAGTCAAGATTGCCCTTTGCTGTCATTGAGCTCGTAGGATTAGCTGACTTGCTCGAGCGTAGACCGGAGCGCCTCTTGTTACTCAGCATAAGATTCCCTCGCCTGCCCTACTCCAATCAGGTAAGCCTTCTTCCTCGTTTTTATCTTGATTTCTCCGTTTTAATTCGACGCACACATATTTTTGCCTCCAATTCACTACACCATCACATTCACAATGCTTCACTCATGCACGTCGGCCCCTCTGCTCGCCATCCTCCTTCTTCGGAGCCTATATCTCCTCCACCCCATCTCTTCTGTGGTCTGCTGGAGAGGAGCCCAGGTCCTCCACCTCTCCACCTCAGATGGACCTCCATTCCATTTACAACACATGCATCTCCTCGCTTCAGCTTTTATTAATGTTTGCATGTACCCATCTCCTTCAATGGCCGGATGTGGCGTACTACCTCCAATCTCCTTCGCCGCATCCGACGACCTGACCTTGCCTCACCACTCCAGGATCCCTCGCAACTTTCTGGACGACCTGAGAGCTTTTTGCCAGCCCATAACGATGGAAGGAGGATCTTCCATGAAACACCTAACCATTGGAGGAGAGATGGAGCCGTACGTTGGAGCCCAATATTATCACCACCCTCATGGCTAGAAAGAAGAGCAGTTGCCGTTGGATAGTCCTCCCTCGATGGGCATCCAAAAACTGAGATAAATCCATTCGTGCCACTGAACCTCTAAGCTCGGGCGGAACCAAACCCATTTCCAAAGTGCTAGGCCATAACACGTGGCCTCCAACCCTGAAGATGCTTGAGCCGCAGTCCGAAACGACATCAAACCTCGATCTCCTCCGAACCTAGCCTGCACATTGTGCAACGCGTGTGCGGGCTGGGTATTTTGCGTTGGTGCCTCGCTACATTTCAGATATTGCAAATAAGTCCCTCTGCATGCACCTCACATTGCATTTTTGGTGAAATTTCAAGAAGGTCTTGCCGGATTTTCTTATTTGCAGAAATGTCGCTCTGAAGGACCGAATTGCATAATTATCTATTTATTCCTCATATTTTTACTACATTTATGCCCTTGCATTCTATTTGTCATATCTTGAGCATATGAACTCTATTTTAGTTGATTTCTTTTTTATTTTAATGCTTGTTTGATTATCTACAAGCACTAGTTATTTTATATTTTGACACTCAATTTAACATGCATAGTTTTGAGATACATCGTGTCTATTGCTCTTTATTTCCTAATGTTATTCACTCATCTGAATGCATTACTTGTTTCTAAAATTGACCTATCATGTATTGCTCATCAACTTGCATATTTTCAAGGCATAGTAGTACATTATTTGCATATCATACAAACACATCTCATTTCATTGCATAAAATCAAATAAAAATGCATCATCATCATCTATCTTCCCTCTCATTTGCATTATATATTTTTTTCATCTTGTTGCATACATTGTACATGCATTATGAAGTAATTGAATTAATCACTTAGATTTATTCGATAATTTTTGATAGATAGATAAGGAGGATCGCGTCCCTATGTTTGACCTTAGTATCTTGCCAATTAAAATAATTTCCACATATTCGAAGGTGTTATTTTTGCTAAATCTTTCTCACCGCATGTAGTACGATAATACACGACCATTAAAGCGGTGAGAATGTGTCTCATCAAGTTCTCACACCTGTCTACTTCCTTGAGTATCCAACATGTTAACATCCTTGCGGAGGACTGTGGTGGCAGCTGAATTTGGAAGGAACTAGATGAGGAAAGCACGACCTCTCCTTCGACCATCTCCTCAAAGATCTGCCAAATTGCATCTTTGCCCTTGTTGAAGTAAGAACCTTCGTATGCAGCATCAACCAGATGTTAACTATTTTTAGTCAATCCCCGAAGAAATGCTGGACCAAGCTAGTATTTGGTATGTCATGGTGGGGTAACTTCTCAATGAGATCACGAAAATGCTCCCAGGTCTCATGGATGGACTCTTGGAGTCCCTAGGAGATGCTAGCAATCTTTGACCATATGAGATTGAGATAACTGAGAGGACAGTCAGTTCATCCCAAGTCGTCACCACCTTGCCCAAATGGTTGATCCAGTAGAGTTATTTGTCTTGTATGCTGAATAGAAAGGCGGTCATCTTGACTATGACCAACGAGATGTTCGGGGTAGTAAATGGTGCTACAGATGCGGCCACACTGTTGTAGATGGATATAAGGCTCCTCATTGGAATTTCCATGAAAGCTGGGGAGTAGCGAAAGGAGTTGAGGCTTCAAATCAAAATGTCCGCGGATCGGTGGATTTGGATCCACTCAGTAATGTTGTTGGCCCTAGGGTTGTATGTTCGCTTCAAGGAGGGCTTGGGCCGACCTCTCCTTGCCTTTCCCATTCATCATCATTATGGATATCATCACGTCCTCCTAGATTTGTCTTCCTTTCTTCTGATCTCCTCCTCAAGTCATTCAACATTTCTTAAAATGCAACCAGAGCTAGACCTTGGTGAGTTAATTGTTGTTGAATGGCATGGATGGAGGCCAAGAGCTAACTGTTCACTTCAGTCTGACTTGGGACAATGCTATGCTCTATGTTCGGCTCTATGCTCAACTGCTATGGTCCCTTTCCTCTGCTTGTGGGAGCCATCTCTAATTCTGACTTTAGAAGGGAATGGGCTCTAGATTAGGGTCAAGATCTACAATGGCGATCAGTTTGAAGGCATGCACCTGATGGAGAGAATAATTCAGATTAGGATCAATCCGATAATGACGAACCCAAATACTTCAGTCCATGCCCGCAAGGACCTACTCGGACACGAAATGATGAGACAGACACCCCTGTGACGACGTGGCTGAAGCTCGGTACTTTAGACCAAGGCGGGAATACCATCGTCGACAAGGCCCTACTCGTTTACGTATGATAGGAGAGACGATACTTCACCGGTCCCAGGTGATTATTGAGGCGGCCAGAGATCGGGTTTTTGACTCTATTACTTAAGGGTCATGCCTCACTCTGTATGGAATGTACCTGAAAGCAATGAGGGCTTTGTTAAACCCAAACATTGATCTTCGTTATGATTTTTAATGGTTCAAAATTCAAGTACCAATTGCCTTGTTTTAGTCTTTGATTTTCAATTTTTTGAGTATTTTCAATGCAAATTGCTTAACAATTTTTTTATTTTCTTTAAGTCTTTGGTGCTCGAAATAAGAGGGAGAAAGCAATAAAGCGATGCAAGTCGAATCAAAGATGGATATCTCACCTTTGTTCCTAAATGATGAATGCTAGTTATATTACTTATAACACTTCCTAGCTCTCTCCATGTGAGATGCAAGGAAGAAAATTTTAAACCTAAGCTATATGCACTGTATGCAATAGAAGGAAATCATCCTAAGAAGGAATTGTTATTATCGTGGAAGAACGAAATTCTAAACACCAAGAAAAGAAACTTAAGAGTCCATTCTCGGAGGTTCCTTAGTGCCCGCCACAATGGGTCCTGCAAGCATTGTATGGAGACCTCTCGCGGCGTGTGGTTTCAAGTCTATGTAAACAATTAATAAGTCCAAATGTAAAGGCTATTGGCACATGCAATATATTAGCAGTTTGGCCTTAATTTACTAGATGAAGCAATCCTAAACGCTAAGGGATCATTCCACAAAAACAAATAAAAAGAAAGGTAGAAATCACAAATCACAGGAATCAAAGACAATAAAGAGAAAATAGGGAGAGCAAAAGTGAAAAAGGCGATGAAATATCCAAAAAAACTACGTTGAGCCCCCACGTGTACAAACACTTGGAAATTGGGCCCAAATGTTTATGTGCAAGTCCATCTATATTACTACAATTAAATAGTGTAAAATAAAAATGTCACTCTCTCACAAAAAAAGACAATGAACCATGCTAAGAACCTCTCTCTCTTCCTTGCTCTCTCCTAGTAGCTAGCTAGTGTAATAGCCACTGTCTCGTAGCTCAGGTTCTCCAACCACCTAAGTGGTTGCCATCACCTCGAGGTCCCTCACAAGAAAAATACAAGAGAAGTATTTAGCACAATTAAGCAATTATATCAATTGAAGAGAAAATAAAACAAAGAAAATAATGAAGGAGAAATAACACCCAAAATCTACCCTATTCATTGCTCCCCGGAAACGAGGCCATTTGAAGAGTCGGGTTTTGCAAGGTTCTAATGTTTTCTACACAAGACGAGACCTACACTGTCGCTGAGGCAACCTGCTCACGAAACCCGAACTATTCAACATTTATTCACACAAGCAATCAAAACGAGGGGTTAAAATTTATCATAACCATATACATAGCTTTATTATGGAAGTACATATAGGGTATCGAACTCAGGGAGCATAGGGAATATACAACAATTATTGACAAAAGATAACAATTGTTTTTGATGTTTTTATGAAGATTTTATATTTTTAGTGGGTTTTTAATTATATATTTTTTTATGGAGTTTTGTTTCTATAAATTTTTAAATGCTTTATTTTTATACTTTTTATTTTTGTTTTGAATTTTATATTTTAAATTTTCTTTTCCTTTTAATTAGTTATAATATAAGTATAGATAATATATGTATATAGTATAGATAATATAGATAATAAAAATATAAAATGAAGAAAAAATCAGGAAAATAACCTAAGGTATAGTCGATTTTTTAAGGTTTTAGAAAATATTTTTGATATTTTTGATAATTATAATCATATTAATAATATAAGTAAATATAACTATATATAAAAATGTAGGCTTTTATATTTATAGATATATCTATAAATAATCAAAGATCACAAATAAGCTACTTTTGTCTTTATTATGTGTTGTTCTTTTTCGGTATTTTTTTTTATAATTTTTACTAATTTTATTTATTCTTAATTGAATAAAAATAGGAAAATAGCGACTTAAGTTAATAGACCGAATTGTTTTTTATTTCAAAATAGTTAAAAAGCTCAAAATTTTCCAAACATAAATTTAAACTAAAATAGGTAGATAAGATGAAATTCATGATGAAACAGAAGTATTTTTGGATTTTTCAAATAATTATTTTAATTTTTATAAGGTTTTTATGGTTGTTTGATTTTTAGACTTTTTCTTTTGTATTTTATAAGGTTTTTTGGTACAACAATATAACTTATATATTTTTTTGGAATTTTTGAAAGAACTGAGATTCGAAAAGAAGAAAAGAACAAAACTATTGATTACTTAAAAATGTGTTTGGATGCCCTATATGAATCTTGATGTTGCTGTTGGAAGTTCTTCATCATTGACTACCTGTATAGAGTCAACCATAGACATGAAAATATCAAGCTCGAGGTACGTCTTCAGATGTTGTTTGTAGATGAAAAACAGTTGCCTGTCAGCTAACAAACCAGATATCACAATGCTTCTATTGTTATGCACATGCTTCACTGTAAAAAGTCCGATGCACTTTTTCTTACATCCCTAGGAATAATTTCACTTTGCATTAAACAACCAAACCTTTTTATGTGGTTCGAAAGTCTTTCAATGGATGTGCTTGTCATGCCACTTCTTGACCTTCTCCATGTACATCAGGCTGTTGTCATATGCATAGTCACGGAATTCAAGCAATCTGTTCAAATCCAGTTTTCTATGCTTATCGAACTTCTTGGAATCCAAATTACGAACATTAATAGCCCAAAAAGACTTGTGAATTAGTTCAATGGGCATTGGCATGGCTTTCCATAAACCAGGCTGTAGAGAGACATTCCCAAAGGTGACTTGTATGTTGTTTGATACACCTAGAGAACCGAGTGGAACAGTTGAGACCAATTCTTTCTATCGTGGCGTACAAGATTATGAAGATTTTTTTGATCTCCTTATTCGAACATTCAACAAAGCCATTAGATTGTAGGTGGTACAGAGAAGCGATGCGATGTTCTATGCAGTATTCCTCAGTCAGCTTCTTCACTTCTCTGTTTATGAACTCTGAGGCTAGTTGATGGAGCCCTTCCTGGATTTTTGGAATGTCCACCTTTGATGGATGAAGATACTCCTTTTTGTCATGTTGTTATACAACCAGATGTGGGCATTGATTTTGATTTAAATAAGAACACTATTTATGCTTGTGGTTCAATAAATATTCCCCACAACATGCTTTGCAAAAATCCAAAAAAAAAATTGAAAATAGCCTTGTCTAATCCAAATGTTGTGGAACTAATTTAGAATCTTGTTTTAAAGATGCCTCTGTTTATGGCAATTATGTACATGCCTAACATTAAGAAAAAAAAACTAAAGGAGGCATGTAGTTCGAAGAGACAATTGCATCGAGCCAAACAAAGAAATGTGAAGTGCATTATGACTGCAGCAACATTTATTGCAATCAACAATCTCCCAAGTAAAAGGAAAGACATGGGAGCTTCTCTCATCAGATGTTCGATGTTCAATCAAGAGTTCGACCGAACTCCTATTGATAATGGATCGTCAATAAATTTGATGCCTACTTCACTGTTGAAAGAATTTGGGTTAGTCCCACTAAAGACAACCAGAATAATTTTGTAGTTCGTAGACACCTAAGTTAAGCGGCCGAGGGGAATTTTGGAGGACGTCGTCGTCACCATTCAGGGTATGTTATTCCCTATGGACTTCATTGTGCTTGACATGGACACCTCAGTCCCCCTTGTTAAAAACCCTGATTATACTTGGACGGGCATTCCTCCAAACATCTGAAGCAGTGGTGGACTATAGCATTGGGTAGATCGCCTTCCGTTCTAGCAACGACAAGGTGCCATTTCAGATGATCCAAGTGTCAAAATCATCAGAGTATCTATCAGATTCGGGTGAACTGTCAGAACAGCAAACAGAGGACTGTAACTTTCCTGTAGAAATCAGAGACACCAACTTGTTTATGTATGACATCGAGACCCACAAACTCCTCTCCACCGAGGAAGGAGCGGCTAGAACCGTCGAATCCCATCTATCTGTGAAGATGGGATTTTTGCTAATGTTTTGAAAGAGTTGATTTTTGTCCACCTGTCCGTAGTAGAGGAAGAAGAGATTGTTGAAGACTTCTTTGAACAAGATTCTATCATTGAGATTTTTTTGGAGCACTAAATTTAGAGATTGAAAATCCAATGGTGGACAACACACGGTATAAAGATCCAGGACCACATCCATGTACGATTGCAGAAGTTGCAAATGATGTGATTCAAACCCCACCTGAGCTCAAACCTCTTCCAGTGAACATGAAGTATGCCTTCATTGCGGGTGCACAGAACATGGTTCCTATGGTCATCATTTCACAGCTGATCCAGGAATAGGAATCTCTCCTGCTCGAGGTCCTCAAAATGAACCACAAGGCCATATGTTGGAAAATATCAGAACTCCATGGGATTAATCTACCACTATGTTCCCATCACATCTACATTGAGGAAGATAGCAAGTCATCCTGCAAATTTCAATAAAGATTGAATTCTAACCTCTGGGAGGTTGTTATAAATGGAATTACAAAATGGTGCGATGCGGGATTAATATATCCCATTTCCGACTCAAAATGGGTGAGTCCTTTGCATGTCATGCCAAAAAAAATAGAAATCACCATCGTAAAGAATGACAAAGGAGAGGAGTTCACAACCAGAGTTCCAACATCTTAGCGGGCTTGTGTGGATTACAGATGACTGAATCTAGATACCAAGAAGGATCATTTCTCGCTTCCCTTCATCATCCAGATCACCGAAAGACTGGTCATGAAGGAGTATTTCTACTTCTTGGATGGATATTCCGGTTACAATCAAGTTTCCATGCCCCATAAGACCGAGAGAAAACCAACTTCACCTATCTATTTAGGATGTATGACTTCTAGAGGATGTCGTCGCTTGTGTAATGCTCCAACAATATTTCAACAATGCATTTGGTAGGTTTTGTAGATATGGTTGGTATCTTTCTTGAGGTTTTTATGTACGAACAACAACAGGTTTGATCAATGCCTATCTTATCTAGACCGCATCTTGAAAAGATGTTGCAAAGTAAATTTGATACTCTCAGGGGAGAAGAGTCACTTCATGGTAACTGAAGGGATTGTTTTAGGACATGTCATATCCAAATGTGGCATGGAATTAGATCCTATAAATGTGGAGGTCATTTTGAAGCTAGATCCACCTACTAATTTAAAGCAAGTCCAGTCATTCCTTGGACATGTGGGTTTCTATAGAAGATTCATCAAAGATTTCAGCAAAATTGCCCGACCGTTAACTTTGCTTCTTGGAAAGGAAACCGATTTCATTGTAGATGACAGAGTTCTCCAAGCCTTTAATCAACTGAAAGAAATAATCACTCAGGCCCTTATCCTTCAACCTCCAGATTGGTCTCTGCCATTTGAGATTATGTCAGATTCTTCTGATTATGCCATTTGTGCGGTTCTAGGATAGAGAAGAGATGGACTATGATTTTTTATTCATTATGCTAACAAAATGCTCAATAAAGCTCTAAAGAACTACACCATCACTGAAAAACTGCTACCAGTCGTTTGCTCCTATAGAAGTTCAGATCTCACTTGCTTGTATCCAAAGTAGCTGTGTATACTAACTATTATACAATAAAGTACTTGCAAGCCAAGAAGGATATCAAATCGATACTCATCCGAAGGGTCCTTCTTCTTCAGGAATTTGATATGATAAACCTGGAGTTAAAAATATAGTGGCATATCATCTATCAAGATTACTCGATCCAGACATTCCTAAGAAAAGCCTATTGTCGATTACAGAAACCTTCTTGTAAGAGGCAGTTTTGTCAATCACCTTGCTCCACTGGTTTGTCGATTGTGAATTATCTTGTATCTAGAGAATTCCACAAGATTGACTGAAGTTGAAAGTTGACAAATTTTATCAGATATTCATTTCTATAAATGGGAGGATCCATATATATCTTGTGAGGGGGGAGATTGCATTTGGAGAAAGTGCATTCCTGAGGAGGAAGTTCACAGTGTCCTCAAGCAGTGTCATGCTAGAGAATCAGGAGGACACCACTCTGGAAAACCTACGACAATGCTGCCTCTAGTGGTCGAATCTCTTTAAAGATGAAGAAGATTTTGTCAAACATTGTACAAACTGTCAGAAAATGGGTGGCACTATTAGAATGAGAGACACAATGCCTGTGAAGTACATTGAGATTTTAGACGTATTCGATGTGTGGGTGATGAATATCCAATTCATCACCTTTATTCTTTCATTGTGGCCTTTAGAACCCCGGCTAAATGCATGTAAATAAAACTATTTTGCATAAAATAACATCTATTATTTACTATGTAAATATTGTATAACATATGAAGGATATAGAAAAATCCTTAAGCATGTCACGGAAGCATGGAGATCGCATCATATGCGATCGGAAACGACTAGTCGTAGTAGTTGCTCGGTGCAGCAGAATTTAAACAAAAATGAACGATGAGACCACACGATCCAAGAACACTTCTCAGATCATTTCATCTAAACCACACACAAGTATCCGGATTACCTCTTGAAGAACGGTTGCGATCGAGTCTCTAAACTAAGAGACCTCATGTCTCAAGACCCATCCAACGGAGGAGACGCTTGCGATCACATTGATGAAATGTGTGCTCCTTGCAATCCACGTTGATGATCAAAGTGGTGAATTTCCTGATCTCATCTCACGAGATCTGACATCTTTTTCATGAGCTAAGAATACCGAAGAAGATGGAGATCCACAAGTAGTCAATTCGGCAACACAATGACGTCGCATGACTATGACCCTCTCTAGGGTTTAGGGTGGACGACCACTCTAAGGAGGGAGAGAGGGGGCGTTTGCAGAGAGAGAGATGGAGAGAGTTTAGTTTCTCATGGAATTATGTGTATAGTCTAAAAGGCAAGGTTTACCCTTCCTTTTATAATAGTTGGATGTATATGGATCTGATTCCATGTTCCTTCATAATCTAATGGTTTAGGTCAAGATTTATTAATCAATGGTCATGATTTATTGCTACAAATTTGCAACAAAAAATGTAATTAAATTAATTATATCCCTTTACAAGAAATAAATTAATCCATCTTAATTTCAATTATAATAAATAGATAATAAGGGAGGCAACCACCATCTTAAAAAGAGGGTGGCCCTCCCCCCATTTGACTTGGTCAAGCTGGACAACCACCTTGTTGGTGGTTTTACCTTCGTTAATATATATTTATTATAAAGGATAAAATGCAACAACTATTATTGCATTATATTCATAAAAATAATTCCAATTGGTGAAAACATCAATCTTTCCATTGATAAACATGACTCATATTCGTATATCCAACATAATATGTACATTATTTAGAATTAATTATTTGTTGTGAATCCAATTCACAACAACATATAATTTGTAATTCTATTTACAATGAAATCTCTCCCACATATTATAAATCATATTTATAATATCCATGATTATTATGGATCGAGATATCCATATTAATCATATCTTTGATAATTAAATCACATTTAATTATCGAAGATGACTCTTAACATGATTCACATTCACATTATTCACATCATTAATAATTAAATCAAATTTAATTATTATAGATAGCTCTCCTTATATGGCCAAATAATATGAATCAAATTCATATTATCCATAATAACTAACCACATTTAGTTAGCAATTTTCCTCAATACTCAGATACATTATCAACAATGAAATTATCATTGAACACTTTCAAGAATAATACGCTTTATCTATGGATAGTTGGAGATAAAGACATGGCGATTGTACGTTCCATGTATAGTGACTTGAATATTGAGATCACAACTCGAATCCAGATCTCTGGGACCTCCCATAGATGTTTGGTTAAATCAAAGATGTAGATATAATCTTCTCATTGTATCTGGATCACATTCAGATCAATGTACGACATTTGGATAAAGATCAGATCACTTCTCTATGAGAGGAGTCACAAAAATCCAGACATGTTTCATCACTCCCTCGGAATGGAGGCGTCATGGTTATACAATCGTTTATGATCACATCACCCTCAGGTATTCCTAATACATGTGCATCCTGTATACGAGAAGACCTAGAATAAACATGATGTTTTAGATTTTATTTAAACTGTCTACTTCAGGGTTTTATCATTAAGTTTCATTTGATTAATGGGAGTCGGTATCGATTATATACTTTCCAAAATAATATATCATTCCTATGTATTGATCATATACCTTCCAAAAGCATATATCAATCCTACAAATTTAGTCAAGCTTCCTAAGAGAGATGACCGTGTACAGAATTTGATTCCAAATATCTCATGTATGAGCTCATTTCTTGCGATTCAGTAATGAACCTGTATGATCCCTTTGAGAGATTATATTACCCATATGCCCTTGTGTGCACACCAGCATGCTGGTGTATAGACCTTGATTAGGCCGTCAACATATTGGTCTGCCAAATTTACATGCTCATACATATAGTAACACATCTGTCTCCAATCAGAGGATGCGTTCTTATATCGTGACAACATACTAAATAGGTCTTTGGTTATCTCAATATCGTTAATTCAACTCTTTGACATAACTTATCTAACACCTCCGGATCTCTATTCCTATGCCAAGGACCTGCATCAAGAGGTCAGTTAGATATCAGTTCATTAGATAAAGGATCGCCATCTCATACTCACGTTAGAGATCCTCTCCTAACAATCATTTGATGGTGATTGATGAGTCTTCAATCTAACTCATTAGCTATTCATCCAAGCACCAGCCTCTATGATTCAACAACTAAATGGACGGTTGTATGATCATTAAGATGGCCATGGTACATAACTCTAATTGTAATAAGGGACATATTGTGAAAATTATTTATTCTTCAGAATAGGGAATGATATTTGAAATAACATTTATTGCATAATGGCTCGCAGTGGGCTCGCATGTCCTATAATCTCCCACTAGCCCAAAGTGCTATTAATGGCTAATTTTTAAACCCACACTTGTGTGACAATCATAGGCTATTTAGAAAAATAGCTAGGTAAGATGATCAGTCACTCTATTCTCGAGAGACTATGCCATGTCCTTTTACGGTACTTTCATATCTCCTAGTAACAGTGCTCGCATCCAATGCAAATATTGCATCTTATGCAACCAATACCTAATCTTTTTTAAGTAGTTATCGTGTCTTTGACACTATAACTAAATAATCATTATAACCTGCATGTAATTTCTATTATCCTTATCAGAATACCCTTATTCCTGGAGATCTCTATCTCCTAAGGTATCTACAATTAAGACCATTTAGATCACTATCTATAAAGTCTTAACTTCTTGAAGATAAGACTTGGAGATCACTATGTCTAAAGTCTTGTCATCTTTTAAGATATTGTTATTATTGCAATCAAGTATTTTATATCCATAGCAAGATTATTAACATCTTACTACTCCCACTACATGGCAAACATCTGACTTTTGTACACATCTAGCATACACTGAGCTTGCCACAGCTGATGCACTATGGCATGTAGATTTGGTATTCACATCCTCAACTCTATGAGGTGTTATCCCTTCAGATAGGTCAGTACCATATCTTAAGGGAATGAAGACTTCCTTGGAGTTTTCCCAAAAATGGAACATCTTCGGAACTAAGATCTAAGAGGTATCCTTGAGATCATATCTCAAGGTATGGAATAATCAGATTATAAAACATTTATTCTCATCCTTATATCATTCAAAATGATTAGGATATCTTCTACATTTAGCACGATGAATACAACCACACTCCCACTAAGCTTCACATGGCTAATCAAGATTCTATCTGAAATCATAATATTTATAATTTCATCAAATATAGTGTTCCAACTACAAGAATATTATTTGAGTCCATAGATGGAAATCCTTTAGTTTGCACATCTTGCCTTCCTCAACTATGAAGCCCTGGGGCTACTTCATATGAATATCCTCTATGAGGAATTCATATGTAATCTTGAATTCCATCTTGAAGATGTCATAGTCAAGTTATGTAGATATAGTTAGCAATAATCTGATAAGTTTAAGCATGGTCACTAGAAAGCAAGTCTCTTCGCTAGAGATTTCTTCTTTCTGTGTGTATATTTTAGATATGAGTCGTGTTTGAATGTCTCTACCTTCTCATCAGGTTCCCTCTTTCTCTTGAAGATCCATTTACACCTAACGGATCATATCCATATAGGTGGATCCTCGAGGGTCCATATGCAACACTTGTATATGAAGTCTACTTTAGACTTTATTGCTAGCATCCATCTTTCCATGTCATGATCTACATAAGCTTCATCATATGAAGTTCGATCATTATTAGATTTCTCTGACACATGGAACTCAAACTAATTTGAATAGGTATGAGTGTTTCATCCTTAGTTGTCCTTTTAGTTTCCGATTTCATGAGCCTCATTATCTTCTAAAGATTAAATGAGTTCCTTCACTTCATTTTCATCTTGATTCTCAAGAAAGTCATCCTCTAAGAAGCATATCGTTATAGATGAAATCTTTTTTAAGAATCTCAAGGTCATAAAGTAGGTATCCAATACCATCCTTTATATTCCTAATGAAGTAGCATTCTTAGGTGTTAAATTCCATCTGACTTGCATCCATGACATGATAATGGACCGATCAACCCTAAATCCTCAAGTGTTCAACATTAGGCTAGGATCAAAACCATAGATTGTGAGGGTTTTCAAGATTTTATTTGCATGGAACCTTATTGAGGACATATATTGTAGTCTCTAATACATATATGTATATATGGAAACTAAGAGGTAATTATCCTAATATTCATTCTTGATCATATCATGTCACACAAAATATAATTGTATCTACCTATAACTCTTATTGAATTTAGGTGTATTAGGAGGAGTGGGAAAGAAATGATATTCCTATCTCCATAAGGTATTCATTTGAATTAATCTAATAGGTACTTGCTACCATGAATAGATCAAATTCCTTTCATCTTCCTTCAAACTTTGATCTAAACCAAAATTGTGAAATCTTTGAACATTTCAAAGCTTTCTAAGGTGAAGTGAAGAAATACATATCACAAATAATCATCGAATGATATCACATATCATCAATGTTTATTATGATGATCCACATGCATCAATATGTATGATATCTTCAGTACCTTGACATCCTACACCATTCTCAGAGAAGGTGCATTGGATACTTTCTACTTTGATACGATATTCACAAGTATGTAAGATTTTAAATTTAAGACATTCCAAAGCTTCATCTCTTACTAGTTTATTTATCTCATTAATACAAAAATGTCCAAGGCTTGATGCTAGATCATTATCAAATGATCTTCATCATCCCATTGATCTTATAAGGTTTAATTTTCAGTATTAGGAATATTAGTGAATCATTCATTATTTTTCTAATTTACTAGAGTCCTCCAGATATCATACTACTATCTGAAATATATCCAACATAACTCTTTATGATAGATCTATTCCTGAATTCATGTTTATTTCCAATATTTAGAAATAAACAATGAGTGTATTCTAATATCTAGGTCATAGAGACATTCTCTAAGACTAAGGTTTCTCCCACTGAAATTATGAAGTCTGTCTATCTAATAAAGATTGTTGCAACAATTGCATCAATATCCATGTGGATATTATTAAACCTTAAGATCAAAATTTCTAGTCTTCTAAAACATATGCAACCAATTACAAGTGTTATCAAAAGAATGAGATACAACTATTAGACTTTGATCTTATCTAATAAGGAAGTCTATTTTAATTATTATATGTAGATGTATAATTATGTCAATGTACTATTCGAGTCATTCTCTAAGGATCCTAGATAGTCTAGATAGTCATACTATCTGTACATCAGTTCATTGCAGTATTGACATTCATCCAACTATTTGGATGTCATATGGAAGTCATAGAAGTATAGTCAACTCTTTAACTTTCCTTCTTACTTGGGTAAGACCCATGCTTCCATTGTGCTCCCTTCATCTATAAACAACCATTTCTTAAGACAAAGGATCTCTCATGTTAAATTCAAAAGATCTCAATATAAGAGTATTTCAACATTTATACATGCTTCTTTCAACTCATACAATATTAATATTATGAAGCTTCATGAATGACTTGAGTATAGACAGTCGAATGATGACACACATTATATCTACATCCATCTAAACTCTAAAAGACTTTGGTTCAGGTAAGTATCCAAACATTTTGAGTACATCTTCTCATATCGAGCCACTATTCTGCATAATGCAGTGAACCATGCCATTCATGATTAAATGTTAAGAGCATAAATGTATGCCAAAACATCTTCTTATATTTTATAAGGATTATTTCATAATTACGATCTTCATCAAGGTGATACTTCCAAAGTATGTTCGATGAGAGATCAAGACTATAGAGACATACAAAACCTAGGTTGTAGTCCTATTATCTATTTATTATCATTCCTCATTATTATGAGGAAACTTGCACACTGCAACCACATACACTATGTGTCTAATTGCAAGTACAATATCTTGATCATGGACCCAATCCATGATATTTTACTGGTTGTTATTGAGTATAGTATTGAGTGGATTTAATGATGATTATTTGAAATAAGAAATTCGTATATATATACATATTTCATTTTGTTTTAGGAATTTTAACATCAAAGTTGTCTTGCTTGTCAACACTGAAAGTTCATTCCCTTAATCACTTTCAATGTAAGAGACATACTTACCATTATATCTCAAGCAGGATCTGGGTTCTCCTTTCATATCTTTGTTACATCCCAATAATATGAGAAACTACAACTCGGATAAAAAGAATTAGGAACTCATTCCGCCTTGCAAATCCAACATGCATTTCCGAATTCGATCTTTAACACCCGAGTCCACCACTTCATAGGAGACATTGACCTGTCATTAATTGAACTATCCTTCAATATGAATAGAACCCGCTATATGTAATCTTATATCTCCCCAATAATATGAGGAACCGATATTGCGATCACTATGCATAAAACCTCACTCCTTCAAGAAGAAAAGAGCCCGATCCAGATGCGCTTGTATACAAGAGGTGTCAATTCGGACATGCATCTCCAACATACAATCCTTGGCGACAGAACCCTTCACCTTGATGGAAGACCATGGATGTCACTTATGTGATCCTTCATATACCATTCAAATTTTAATTATTTATAATGAATAATAATCACATAATTAATTCTTCTAAGGGGATTAAAACTCTATTCATAATAGAGTGTTTAATTGGATCTAATTAATTTAATCATATTAAATCAATTATTAATCCAATCAATCAATCAACAAAAAAATTTGATAATTACTTGAAGGAATGGTATAATCTCAAAATACGTATTATTTGATTTTTATTAATTAGAAAAATACATCATCAACACTTCAAGTGTTATCCTTTCCTTACCCATTGTCATGGCCAGTACCGATGGGAGTGGGACAAACCTCCCCGACTAGACACGATATCCGCCTCAGGTCAGGATAATATGATTTGATCATTTTATATTTGAGATGATAATCGATCATTCAACCGAAGTTATACCATATAGTATTTATCAAAATTATTTTGATTAATATTATAAGGAGATTTTCTAAACAAATCCCCAATCCTATTCAAGTGTCAATGCTTGTTGGAAAGGATGTAACCAATTGTGATCAAGATCAATTATCTTATCATTTTTTGTCCAGGCAATGTATTTAAAGGAAATAATCATCATAATTAAATATTTCACAAATATTCATCAATAATAATTTGAAGAAATTAACCATTAATTTAATTGAATGACAATCACAAGGTTCATGATCAAGTATGTAATTTCCAGCAGCGACCCATACTTACTAAAATTAGCACAACTCAATCAAGTAAAAACAAAACATGCAAATTAAGTTTCTTTTATTTTCCAAATTTATTTATATAATAACCAAAGTGATAAACATGTGTTTATAAGTGTTTTAAAATCATGGTTATCTCTTGATTACGTTCTAAAAAATATTATTCCTGCAAAAGTGGATACATGTCCACTAACAATCATAACTTGAGCAAACGGATTCCAAATCATGCAAACTCAAGTCCTATGATTTTCAAATTTAATGGGGAACATAATCCAAGTGATAAACGCATGTTTTAAGGCACTTAAACATGGATAAAAGATGCATTAAACAAGCTTGCATGAATAAAATACGATGAAACTTCACACAACTTAAAATGCCCATGTCATCATAGGTTTATGGATCATATCCTAAACCTCCGATCTATGGCTATGATACTACTCGAAGGATATGTAAAAATCCTTAAGCGCGTTATAGAAGTGTGGAGATCGCATCATATGCGATCAGGAGCGAGTAGTCGTACTAGTTGCTCGGAGCAGTGAATTTTTTTTAAAAAAAATGAATGATGAAACCACGTGATCCAAGAACACTTCTCAGATCATTTAATCTAATCCACAAACAAGTATTAGGTTTACCTCTTGAAGAGTGGTTGCAATCAAGTCTCTAAACGAAGAGACCTCATGTGTTAAAACCAATCCAATAGATGAGACGCTTGCAAGCGCGTTGACCAAACGCGTGCTCCTCGCAATCCTTGTTGATGATCCAAGCAGTGAATCTCTTAATCTCATCTCACGAGATCCAATGTCTTCTTCACGAACCAAGCGCACCGAAGAAGATGGAGATCCATGAGTAGTCAATCCGACAGCACAACGGCGTCTCGATGACTACGACCATCTCTAGGGTTTAGGATGGATGGCTACTCTAAGGAGGGAGAGAGGGGACATGTGTAGAGAGAGCGAGAGAGAGAGAGAGACGGAGAGAGTTTAATTCCTCTTGGAATTATGTTTGTAGTCTAAAAGGCAAGGGCTACCCTTCCTTTTATACTAGTTGGATGTATATGGATCTCAATCCATGTGCCTTCTTAATCCAACGATTTAGATCAAGAGGTTATTAATCAATTGCCATGATTTGTTGCTACAAATTTGCAATAACAACTAAAATAAATTATTATATCCCTTTATCAAGATACAAATTAATTCGTATGAATTTCAATTATTATAAATAGATAATAAGGGAGGCAACCACCACCCTAAAAAGAGGGTGGTTTCCCCCCTTGGATTTGTTCAAGGTGGACAACCGCCATGTTGGTGGTTTTGCCTTCCTTAATATATATTTACTATATAGGACAAAATGCACAACTACTATTACATTTATCTTCACAAAAATAATTCCAAATAAAATTTATGAAAACGTCAATCATACCATTGATAAATATGAATCATATTCATATATCCAACATAATATGTAATTAGATTTACAATTAATTATTTGTTATGAATCCAATTCACAACAACATAAAATTTGTAAATTACAATTAAATCTCTCCAACATATTATAAATCATATTTATAATATCCATGATTATTATAGATATAGGTATCTACATTAATCAATCACAATTATTTATCCAAGATGACTCTTCTTATGTGCCCAAATAACATGAATAACATTCACATTATTCACATCTTTGATAATTAAATCAAATTTAATTATCATAGATAACTCTCCTTATATGGTCAAATAATATAAATCAAATTCCTATTGTCCTTGATAATTAAATCACATTTAACAATCAGTTTCCTCAATGATTAGATACATTATCAACAATGAAATTATCCTTGAACTCTTTCATGAATAATGTGCTTTCTCCGCGTATACTTGGAGATAAAGATTGGGTGATTGTACGTTCCGCATATAGTGACTTGGATATTGAGATCACATCTCAAATCCATATCTCAGGAACCTCCCACAGATGTTTAATTAAATCATAGTTGTAGATCTAATCTTCTCATTGTATCTTAATCACATTCAGATCAATGTCCAACATTTGGACTAACATCAGATCACTTCTCCATGAGTGGAGCGCTAAAATCCAGAACTATTTCATCACTCCCTCGGAATGGAAGCACCATGCTTATACAATTCTTTATGAGCACATCACCCTCAGGTATTCTTAATACATGCACATCCTGCATACTAGAAGACCTAGAGTAAACCCGGAGTTTTAAATCTTATTTAGTTTGTCTCCTTCATGGTTTATAATTAAGCTTCTTATTTGATCATTCCGTGTCGGTATTGATCATATAATTTCAAAAAGTATATATCATACCTAGGTATTGATCATATAGCTTCCAAAAGCCTATATCAATCCTACAAATTCAATGAAGCTTTCAAAGCGAGACAACCATGCACGGAATTTGATTCCCAGTATCTCATGAGTGAGCTCACGTCTTCTAGTTTAGTAATGAATCTGTATGATCCCTTTGAGAGATGGTATTACTCATATACCCTTATCTGCACATCAACGCGTCAGTGTATAGACGTTGATTAGTCCATCAAGCTATCGGTCTGACAAATGTACATACTCAGACATATAGTAACACATCAGTCTCCGTCAAAGGATGCGTGCCTATATCGTGATAGCATTCGACATAGATCTTTGGTTATGTCGATCTTGTTAAGTCATATCTTTGACCTAACTTACCTAACACCTCCGAATCATTGTTCCTATGCAGAGGACCTGCATCAAGAGGTCGGTTAGATATAAGCTCATTAGTGAAAGGATTACCATTTTCTATTGAGGCCAGAGATCCTCTCTTAACAATCATTTGGCGATGCTTGATGAGTCCTCAATCTAACTCTTTAGATATTCATCCTAGCACCAACCTCAATGATTCAACAATTGAATCAAGAGATGTATGGTCAATAAGATGGCCATGATAAATAATCTTAATTGTATTAAGGGACCTATTATGTAAATTAGTGATTCTTCATTTCTAATTAGGGAATGATATTTGGAATAGCATTTATTTCATAATGGCTCATCGTGGGCTTTCATGTCGAACAACATACTGTATTTAAAGCGAAAAAAGAATAAACATAAGAAAAAAAAGGAAATGAAATACCATAGGTATTGAATGACCCTAAACCTCGAGACCTACGCATCACGATGACTGGATCGACAAGGAATAAAGAATGAGGAGATAGGGTCCAAAAATACAATAAAACCCTAATTGGTAAATCCTCAATAAGTCTATTCTAGGATTTATTTTATTCTTTATTATTTAAACATAAAATCAATAAATTTTTTATATCAAATTTTAGATAAAAATACATTAAAAAATATAAAATTTATTCCATACATAAATACTGCACAATATGCCTTCTACACTCAAAATAAAAAGCCAAAATCCAAACTTCACAGACCTGTATCTTCTCCATATAACTCAAAATTCACCCAAATAACATTTGATTGTATATAACTTTTAATTAGATATTTAATAAAGGTCATTTCATGCAATTTGGAGTTCAGAAGCAAAAGATATGTTTTGGATCCCGAGTGTATATTATACCTGAATAAAATAATCATTTTATTTATGATTCATGTTTTTCACTATTTCATATTTTTATAACTTTGTAAATAATATATGAAATCTATATACATCACTAAAATAAAAAATAATTAAAAATACAATTAAATAAATAAGTGTACAAAAGTTCATAGATGAATTATACATAAACATACATGTAAAATAAATACAGATATTTAATTAAGTGTATATACTACTTTAGAAAATTCCTGTAGAGAGATATTTAAATGTAATTAAATAAGTTATAAATAAATAAATTGTGTGTAAAAAATAATACAATTTAAAATAGAAAATAAAAATAAAATACATAACATATAGGTAAATATACTTATATTTATACATGTTAAATTTAACACATAATCTTATAAAAAGAAAAAATATCATAATAAATACTACATAGAATAATAGATATTTTTATGTCTTAACCTAAAATTAAAAAAATCATTTAATATTTTATATTGAATTAATAATGCATTTTCTACATGTTATGTGCTTTTCTGTCACACGTGGACTAATGGGGGCAGGTCTGAGTTGACCTCGGTCAACTCCCCGCTCGCCCCATGTCTATGTCTTACAAACCTTTGACCCTTATTTACTCAATTTATCCCCACCTCTCCTTGTATCCATTTGGCTTGATTTCTTTTGACTTTTGTCTCTCGATCAATGGGCTTCCAGCCGACTCCTCTTCTCTATTGATGAGCCTCTATATCAAACCCATTTCCCAAGCCAACATCAGCCGGTATTTAGCTTTTCCTCCACCTTCCTTCACTTCTTGATCCCTCTTCAAACCATCCAGATCCTAATCCTAAGCACGATCGAGGTTCCTAGTGACAGCATGAACAACACCAAGGGTTCACCAAGCAAGGAAAGTATCGAATAGAGCCGATCCAGCTCTGCCGGCCATCTCCACCACGAGCCCTGCTTCTATCTACTACAGATAGGTGAGCATCTGTCTCGTTGCATTTTTCCATTCCAAGGTTTAAAGATAGAGTAGGTTAGATTTTATTTTCACTTGATTTTGCATTTTATTTCATTAATTTCAAAATTCTAAGTTTGTCGGAGTTGAGCTTTGGCAACCTTCTTCATTCTATGTCAACCTTCTTGCGACCCACCTAACATTCCCATATCATATCCCTTTGATTTCTTCGTGTTCCTGACCGCCTATCCACCTTCGAATCTTTCTAAATCGAAGACTCAAAGTCCTCCTCCATCGCATCCACCGGACTTCATCGCTCATATTCCAACTCCGCTCTTTTCACCCCAAGTAGCGGCCAGGATCTTTTGCCTTCATCTCGTCATGTCGTCACACCATTTGTAGGACCTCAAGACCCCATTTGAAGGGTATTAACCTCAAGAATAGGGCTTCAGGTCGTAACTCGCTCCAAACCCCCATCGATGGGGCCCAGATCTTTTCGAGGGAGCTAGAAACTGCATACCGTTCTCATGAACGCGTAGAGCACTAGAGAATCGAGAGAGAATCTTGGAGGAGTGAGAACTAGGCAATTGAATATCGGGGAAAAAAGGTTCTTCCCTATTCTTCGTGTAAAGAAACAACCGTTGGATCTAGAGGATGCCCCAGTTCTGCTCCTTGCCTTTCGATCAGGCCTCCCTTCGGTAGTAAGATGAAGCGCAAGTCCTAAACGTATCCGTTGATCGCCGAAGGGATATCCATTGTCCGCAGAGCGATACGTGACTAAGTGAAGAACCATCACCGTCGGATCGCTTTAGTGGGGGTAATTTTGCCTCATACCCCCACTCCTTTTTGTATTTTAGTTTTAATATCTAAACCTTCATTTGAAGTTAAATAATTTTCATAACATTTATAGTTTTGACCCTAATATTTCTGAGATTCGCACTTCAGTCCCTCGCCGCATCACCTCATGTGCTTCTTTACACGAGGGGGCAGGTATTTTTAAAGGGTCCCTTAGAGTTCTTTTATATATATTTAGTCCATGAAATGACATACGAAGTGTGATATACTTTGGTTAAATTACATGTGAACCCATGCAATTTTTTAAATATTGCATTTATACCCCTACTACCATAATATTTTGGATATATTTGGGTATATTTATGCTTTTGGTCCTAGAATTTTGTTGAGGGCTTTGAGAATAGAGAGAAGTTTATTATATTTTCAGAAGCACCCCTGCTAGTTTGCATTTTCTTTTTGTTGATTTTGTTTTATTAAAAATACCTAATATATGTACCTATCATATATATTTTTGTTTAATTATTTACTATATATTTTCTATTAATTTTAAAATTGAGCATTTTATCACTTTGTAGCTTTATAAATACATAAGAAATATAAAAACCTTTTTCAATCCAAAAAAATTATATCAGTTATATTATTATATTATGTGACTGTGGACCAAAAACCACTTAAAATTACGAAAGAAAAAGTATAATAATCATAAAATAATAAAAACTTGATAGAAACTAAAAACATTATTCAAAAAATCAAAAATACTTCTGTTCTTCCTAAATTTCCTCTTGTCTGCCTATTTTAGTTTAAAATTAGTTTAAGAAATTTTTGAGCTTTTTGGTTATTTTCGAAATCAAAAACAATTTGATCTATTAACTTAAGTCACTGTTTTCCTATTTTGATTCAATTAAGAATAAAAAATTAGTAAAGATTATAATAAAAAACCAAAAAATATAACACAACATAAAAAGATGTAAAAAGCTTATTTCGTGATTTTTGAGTATTTATATCTATATCTATAAATATAAAAGCCTATGTCTTTATATAAAGCTATATTTACTTATATTATTAATAATATTATTATAAATATCAAAAATACCAAAAATATTTTCTAAAACCTTAAAAATAAAAAGTATTATACCTTAGGGTATTTTATCTTCATTTTATATTTTTATTATCTATCTATATTATATACATATATTATATATACTTATATTATAACTAATTAAAAGGAAAAGAATATTAAAATCAAGAAAATATAAAAAATAAAAAAAGTATAAAATTTAAAAAAAACTAAAAAATATAAAAACAAAATTCCATAAAAATATCTAATTAAAAGCCCACTAAAAAGTCTTCATAAAAACACCAAAAACAATTGTTGTCTTTTGCCAATATTTGTTTATTCCTTGTGCTCCCTGAGTTCGATACCCTATACTTACATCCACTAAACATCGATATATAGGGTTATAATAAATTTTAATACCTCATTTTTATTGCTTGATTGATTTCTTATGTGGGTTGATTGTTGTCTGATTCGGATTCGTGAGTGATCGCTTCAACAATAGTATAGGTCTCACTTCATCATAGTCCCTTGGAAAAATCGACTCCATAGTGGGGCACTGACTTCATGGGCCCATTTCCCAACAATCATGGATATGAGTATATTCTACTCGATGTCGATTATGAAAGTCATTAGGTGGAAGCTATCCAAACCTGAGCCACCGACAACTGCACCTTTTGTCAGTTTCTTAAATAACACATCATTTCAAGGTTTGGGATTCCCGAAATTCTGTTATAAAATGGGGTAGCCAGTCATCTCCATCACTGGATTGTTGGTGCTTTGGATGATGTTGTCTTTTTGGCTTTTTTTTATTTTTCTCATTTTTTAGGCTTTTTGTTTCTGGTGCTTCTCCTTCGCCTTCTACTTCCTCACCCATACCAGTTTTTGGCTCGGATGATGCAGAAGAAGATGAAGATTTTCCAATTGAAGCTTTACTCATCCCCTTCATGGTAGCAGACGGTCGCAACATCCCACCTCTCTTGAGAGTAATAGTATTAGATAAAAGCATATCATGAACATCTGACTCTGTGGGATTGGATGGAACTTCAATAACTACCTTCTCTCTCTTTCAAAAATTATTGGGGTTGGGCTCCACCTATCCCAGAATGGTAGTATTGGAAGCGATGAGGTCATCCGGCTTCTGGCTAACGTCTATGAGGCTCTTCACCAACTGAGCCAAGCAGTCCACAACATGGTTCATAAGAGCAACCTCAGATGGCTCAACGTGTTGTCTACATCGAGGGTGGAAATGTTGTGGAGGCTGTTGGTAGGACTGCTGAGAATTATACTAGGGATAAGGTTGATATGGGTTGTGTTGAGGAGGGTGCTGCTGGCAAGGAACAATCGAGTACTTGCTGATATGGCTAGTTATGTTGGTATTGTTGCTATTGATATTGATTCTATCTCCAGTTTTTTGCTCTGATATGGCGGAGACTACTGGTAGTGAGGCTTGTTACCCAGGACAAATCTCCCTCCTTGTTGTTGAGGGGATGGGCATTTGCTTGAAGGTTGACCATGTTGATGTCTGCCAGGATGGGCCAACTGCGCATCATTTGACCATACACCATTCACCTCTTCAATGAGTGGTGGTGGGGGAGATTATGGATCTGAATGATCTGGTGCTCGGGCTAGTACACAACAAGCTAATGTTTTGACTATTGAGGCGATGTAGACTCAGGGCCTACATGTAGTATACGTGCTAGACTGTTGACTGTGCTAGACTCTACTGAGGAGGCTGAGGCGATAATGGCTCCTTCATCTCAGTGGGAGTTGTGGCCGATGTAGAAACAGACTCGCAAGCACTAATTGTTCTCACCAGCAGCTCCAACTGCTTGGTGATATGATCCAACTTTTCCAAATTTTGGGTCATCTTTTCGATCACAGCAAGTTTTTCAAGGTCCCGTGATTGTTTTTCAATGATATCCACCTTGGACAAGTGTCACCAAATAATGCTTAAGTTGGAGATTTCATACATGTATGGATCATGCAATGCCACCATCTGTTCTGGCTTTGATGAATATGTGGTTGTCGCTGGTATACACGAGATGACAACAAGGCATCTTCTCCTTCGATTATTTCTTCAAAATCTACCACACGACATCCTCATCCTTGTTAAAATACGAACATCCACAAGCGACATAGATGCGCTTTTGTCCCTCGAGATTGAATCCCCCAAAAAGTGTTGGACCAAGCTGGTCCACAAAATGTCATGATGGGTACACTTCTCTTGTAAATCTATATATTGCTCCCAAGCCTCATGAATGGGTTCGTGGGTGGCCTAGGAGAAGTTGGCAAACGGGCACACATCTGATAAAGGCGACAAAAGGGGTAGAATTTGTTCAGAAATGTTGAATTTAGTCGAATGGGAATGTCTTCATCTTGACTACACCTAACAGTATGTTAGTGCAGTGAGTTGTTCCACATATGTGCCCAAATTGTTGAAGATGAATATATGGTTCTTATTTGCATTCTCATGGAAGGTGGGAAGAAGCACCAGGAGCTAAGGTTTCAACACAAAGTGTGCATTTATCATTGGGATCTAGATCCACTCGATCATCTGTCCTACACTGAGGTTGTATATCTCCTTGAGATTCGGCTTGGGACGTTCTCCTATCTGCTCATCTTTGCGACTATCACGGGGTACATCTTCTCTCTCTTCATCTTCTCCTTGATTGTCTCTCCTTCTCCTTAGATCGTTTTACATGTCTTTGAAGGAGACCTGGGCTAATGCCTAGTTGTTGAGCTGCTACTGTATTGCTTGGATGGAGGTAAGAAGTTGAGCATTCACGACATTTTGATCCAGCTGCTGGCATGACTGCAATTGTGGTGGTTGTTGAGGTCTGTTCCCAATTGGATCCATCTCTGTATATGAGTCTGAATCTCACAAAATTTCTAGATCCAGATCGAGTTCTTGATCTGCACATGGAATGATGCCCCGATTAGTCTGAACTGAATCACCAAATGGAAGGACTTAATATGTGCTAAGGTCAACAAAGAATTTCATTGAAGATGGAGTAGTATATGGAGTGAAATCAATTTCCATCCAAAATGAGCAAATTTCGAGACATGAGTGATCCCATATTATTCAAGAAAATAGGGAGTCTGGAAATCGATTCATAGAGTCCGAACAAAAGTCTTGGGAATAGCCCCAAATTATTAGAGAAGGCGAGCGTATGGAATCAATATGGGTGTCAACAGAGTCCCGACTAAGTCATCCATGAGTCGTCATCTTGAGGGTCAAAAGGAGTATTGATAATGGATAAATGATACAGATATGAACAAGAAAAAAAAGGAGTAAAAAATAGTAGAACGGTTCATAGTGAGCAGGGGTAAAATGAGAATAAAGATGAAAATGAAAGGAAAAATTTTGCACAAGTGCGGAGGACTCGATCTTTGTCTTTCATATAAATCAAAAAACACCAAACAAGTTATGGATTCACTTACTCAACAAAAGTGAAGCCGTAAGAGTTCGACTATTTTTATTTTTTCGATTTTATTTTGTTGTTTTGCAAGAGAATCTTTTAACAAGTCCTTAGGAGGGCTAATACCTATAGGATTATGTGTACTACTAGGAAAGCACCCCATACTTCTTCCACCTCCGTTATAACATGTGATATGTGCACTTTTAGGTCCTTGATCTCGTGCCTAGGGGGATACTTATTCAAAAAGTAGAGAAAGTAAGCCAATAGGTGAAACCATTACTTCCTTCGCAAGTGAGGTACTCGGATGCAAATCAATGAAATAGACACATCCGTGAGGGCATGGCCTAAGCTCAATACTTCAGACCAAGTCGAATGCTCTATACAAGGCAGGAACACCTTGCTTGGTAAGGCCCTTATCGGTCATGTACAATAGAATCACTAATACTTCATAGTCCTAGGTGATTATCAAGGCACCACAAATGGGGATTCGGGCTCTATCCATAGGGGTTGTTCATGGCTCAATTTGGATAGGTACTTGAAAACAATGAGGGCTTTTCTAACCCAAAATAATGATGTCCATTATGATTTTAATTAAGGTCAAATTATATTAGCAATCCCCTTATTTTATTTTTTTGAGTATTTTTCAATAAATTTCACCTAAGATTTTTGTATTTTCTTTTTTATCTTAAGTGATAT
The DNA here is from genome assembly GCA_037367405.1 of Ottelia alismoides. Taxonomy (NCBI): domain Eukaryota; kingdom Viridiplantae; phylum Streptophyta; class Magnoliopsida; order Alismatales; family Hydrocharitaceae; genus Ottelia; species Ottelia alismoides. The sequence goes on from JAZKJV010005142.1 coordinate 89,567, forward strand.
AAAATAGAGGGAGAAGGCAGAAAAGAAATGCAAGTGGAAACTAGAGTGGAAATCTCACTCTCATATCAAATGATGTATACCAAGTAAGAAGACTCACAATGCATCCTAGTGTTCTCCATGCAGGATGCAAAGGCATAAAATATAAATATCTACACTACATGAGCGGTATTCCAAGCAAGAAAGCATCCTAAACAAGAATTGCTATTAACGAGAAGAGCCTAATGCTAACTACTAAAAATGGATCTTAAGTGTCTGGTCTAAGAGACTCCTCAGTGCCCGCCACAACGGGTGCTGCAAGTGTTGTATAGAGTCTCTCGCGGCTCGTGGTTCCAAATCCAAGTAATTATCAATTACTTTTTTTGACAAGATCTGAGTATAGTGAACTATAGGGAGATGATTCTGTTTAAGCTATGGACCTAATTTATTAATACAACTAATCCTATATCTAGGAGCTCAAACACAAAAAAAGGAAAAGAAAGGTAGAAAACTCAAAATGCATTAAACAAAAGAAAATAAAGTCGATGAAAACAACGATAAAACGCGATGAGGCCCCTAGGTGAACACATAAACAGGCAATGGACCTCGTTAAGAGGAAGTGTCCAAGTCTAAATTATTACAATAATTATACAAAAATAAAATAAAAACTTCTCCTCATAAAATAAAACAAAAAAAAACTTGAAGAGTTGCTTCTTCTCCTTCTCTCTATGTTTCCCTCTCCTTCTCTCTTCTGGTTTGCTCACAAGTAGAAGAGTCGATCTCCTCGCGGTTGTTGGACATGCGAGCCCACGGCGAGCCATTATGCAACAAATGTTATTGCAAATATCATTCCCTGATCTGAAATGAAGAATAACCAATTTGCATAATAGGTCCCTTAGTACCATTAGGGTTATGTACCATGGCCATCTTGATGATCATACAACTGTTGATTCAGTTATTGAATCACAGAGGATGGTGCTTGGATGAATATTTAAAGAGTTAGATTGACGACTCATCAAACACCATCAAATGATTGTTGAGAGATGATCTCCAGCCTATGTAGGAAATGGCAATCCTTTCTCATTTAGGTTGATATCTGACCGACCTCTTGATGCAGGTCCTCTGCATGGGAATAGAGATTTGGAGGTGTCAGATTAGTTAGGTCAAAGAGTTGACTTAACGAGATCGAGATAACCAAAGTCCTATGATGTATGCTGTCACGATCCAGGCATGCATCCTTTGACCAAAGACAGATGTGTTACTATATGTCTAAGACCAATAGGTAGATGACCTAACCAAGGTTTATACACCGGCGTGCTGGTGTGCATATAAGGGCATATGAGTAATACGATCTCTCAAAGGTATCATACATGTTCATTACTGAACCCGAAGACATGAGCTCACTCATGAGATATTGGGAAGAATCAAATTCTGTGTACAGTCGTCTCACTTTGGATGCTTGACTGAATTTGTAGGTTTGATATATACTTTTTGAAAAGTATATTATCAACACGTGAGTATGATATATGATTTTGGAAAGCATATGATTGATACCGACTCCCAATGAATAAATGAGAAACTTAAAGATTAAACCCTGAAGTAGACAGTGAAAAGAGATCTAATACTTCAGGTTTATTCTGGGTCTTCTAGTATGCATGATGTACAGGTATTAGGAATACCTGAGGGTGATGTGATCATAAACAGTTGTATAACCATGACGCTTCCATTCCTAGCGAGTGACGAAACGGGTCTGTATTTTAGTGACTCCTCTCAGTAGAGAAGTAATCTGATCTTGGTCCAAATATTGGACATTGATTTGAATGTGATTCAGATGCAATGAGAAGATTAGATTTACGGTATTGATTTAATCAAGCATCTATGGGAGGCCTGAGATCTGGATTTTAGATGTGATCTCAATATCCAAGTCACTATACGTGGAACAATACAATCGACATGTCCTTATCTCCAAGTATCTGCAGAGAAAGCGCATTATCCTTGAAAGAGTTCAGGATAATTTCATTGTTAATATATGTATCCAAGCATTGAGTAAATTGATAATTAAATGTGATTTACATATCATGAATAATACGAATTTGATTCATATTATAAAGAGATTTATCTTGGATAATTAAATGTGATTTAATTATCAAAGATGTGAATAATGTGAATGTGATTCATATTATTTGGGCACATGAGAAAAAGAGATCCAAAATGATTAAATGTGATTTAATTATTGTGGATATGAATAATGTGGATAACACTATCCATATTAATCATATACATTATGAATGTGATTTATAATATATTAGAGAGAGAGTTATTTGTAATTTACATTTCTTAATTAAATGTTGATGTGAATTGGATTCACATTGGACAATTAATTGAAGATGTAATTCACATTTTATTTTGGGTTTGAATATGATTTACAAATTTTCAATGGCATGATTGCAATGTTCATAAAATAAATTGGATTTATTTTTGTGAAATAATTTGCAACAAAAGTTGTTGCAAATATTGGAGAGAATCATGAGATAATGTAATCTCATGTAATAAGGAAAGGAAAGCCACCTTCCTCATATAGAGGGTGGACGGCTACAATTCCATTATGGAATATGGTGGCCGTCCACTCCTCTTGTGGAAGGAGGCTTGCCTCCTTCCTAATTCTCCAATGGAGGTTGATTTAATATAAATCAAATTATAATCAATATATATATTTGATTTTATTAAATTAATTGTTGTTGGTTTTTACCAACACACATCTTGTCCATAAAAAGAAACACAAATCAATGTGAGCCATTATATTTATGTTGCCCATGGATTGAAATCCTTGGATCCCAAAATATTATAAATAGAAGGGAACCCTTTCTCTTCATTGGCTAATAAGAACGTAAGTCTCTCTCTCTCTTTCTCTCTACATGCCCACTCTCTCCCTCTCTCATATGGCCGTCCACTATGGATGCCCTAAAAATAGTCTCCATCGCCGCAGCGTCGTCGTTATGATGCCCGATCGTTTGCTCGTGGATCTCCGTCTCCTTCGGTGCACCTCGCTCGTGAAGAAGATGTTGGATCTCGTGTATCGAGATCAGGAGATCCGCCGCTTGGATCATCAACATGGATTGCGAGAAGCACATGTTTCATCAACACGCTAGCAAGCGTCTCCTCCATCGGATCGGATTTGAGACAGGAGGTCTCTTCGTTTAGAGACTCGATCGCAACCACGCTTTAAGAGGTAATCCTATTACTTGTTTGTGGTTTAGACGAAACGATCCAAGAAGTGTTCTTGGATCATGTGGCTTCGTCACATGAAAATTTTAATTTCTACTGTCTCGAGCAACTAGTGCGACTAGTCGCTCCCGATCGCATACGATGTGATCCTCACGCTTCCGTGATGCGCTTTAAATATCTTCCCATATCCTTCAGCAGCTTGGGCACATCCACCTCCTAAGAAGCAGTCATTGCCACGTGGTCCTTCGTAGAAAAGTCAACAAAGACAAATGTGTCATTATAGAAAAAAATAATTATCATAAATAAAGGAAGAAGTAAAAGAGAAATAATGAGTAAGTTATATACAACAAAATGCTACTCTATCCGTTGCTCCCCGGCAACGATGTCATTTGAAATAGCGAGAATAATTTGAGAAGCAATCTTGTGTTCCACACAAGGCAAGACCAACAGACGTTGTGATGACAACTCACTAAGATCAATTGGTAAATCAACAATCAATACACATAATTAATCAAGCAATGCAGGCAAGTGGATAAAAATCTATTATAAACCCTACAAAAATGTTTGTGTAGCGGACAAGCAGGTAGGGAGTCTAACTAAGGGTACAGGGGACATAGCAAGTATATTATTTGTAAGTACATAATATATATGTGTATGTCTGTATAAGTATGCACAATATGTAATCAATGTTTTTATGGATTTTTAGTTAGATTTTTAATTAGCTATTTTTTAATATATATATATATATATATATAATAATATATAAGAGTGTATATATAAAGAAGTAGATAAGGTGATATATATAATATTGGTAATATATAATAGTATATACGTAATAAATATATAAAAATAAAAAGATATCCAAAAGAACAATCCTTTTTTATTTTTTTAAAGATTTTAAAATATTGAAAAGGTATTTATAATAATTAATAATAATTATAGGTATATATAATACTATGTATATAGGGTATATATGGTATTATATTTATAAGTACAGATATAAATAGTTAAAATTTTCATAATATTTTTTTATTTTTTAATATATGAATCTATTTTTACGAATTTTTTGGGGCTTTTTACTAATTTTTTGTTTTCTTATAATAAGAAAAATTCCAAAACAATAACTTTTTAAAAAATCCATATTATTTTGAGAATTAAAAATAAAAAATGTGTTCAAAACTTCTAAAAATACATAGTAATATTTATAAATAAAATGTAAGGTAGAAAATTATTTTTTTGGATTTTAAAAAAATATAATTTTTTTAGGTTAGCAAGGGTTTTCTAATCTTTAGAGTATTTATGATAGCTTTTGTGATTTTTGGTCTGGAATGCCAAAATAGGCTAATAACCATTAGGTGAGTTTTGGGGATTTTTAAAAAAGGTTTTATAATTTATTTATTTTTAATTCAAATGGGGAGTAAAATAGCTCTTTTCGATTTTTGATAAATATAAAATACAACAAAAATAGAAAATAAATCGCATAGCGTGAATGAACAAGTTGGCAGGCATTTTCCATAATTTTTGCACAATTTTTGAAGCACATGAGGTATTTTTAGAGAATAAAAATGAAGAAATAAAAATAAATAAAATTAACATGGATTTATTTGCAAATAAAATAAAGTCCAAGGAAGCATGTGCAAAATAACCATAAAGTATGAACTACAACTTAATTTTTAAGGAAAAAATAAAATTACAAAAGTCAGGGGATGTTAAAGCAAAATTTCTACTCATATGTGGTCCACGTGAGGTAACCTAGCACTAGTCTAAAATGAAATACTAAGAAGTTCTGAGGGCATACTTGCAATTTATCCCATAATTTTTGAACTTAATTAAATATTTACAATACTCTTTACGAAATATGAAAAGGTGAAGGGGACATTACATTTTTTTACCACTTAACACCCGCTGATCGGGCCATCGTCCTTACACCATGTATCTGATATAATGATTCTGGTCATGCACCGCTCAGTGCAAAATAGATGGTGGAGATTAGATCTGACCTCCGTCGGGGATCCAAAGGCTCTCAAGGTCCTTGAAGAACTCCAAGAACTCTGGCGAGGGCTATCTTCGATCAGCTTGTTCTCTAGCCTCTAGTGGTGGATTCGAGCTCTAACAATGGCTACACGTTCCTGATGCCCTTCCACATATGTAGGTCTGCTCCGATGAGCATGATGGCGGCCTGGGAGCTCAGACTGCTCCAGACGACCTAGAGCTGCTCCAGGTCTTCAATGAGGTTCCAGATGGGTCGGCAAGGTTGATTCATGCACCAAAAACTCGAGGGCAACTTCCTTGGCCGGTTACCTGAAGCTGGGAGTGAGGGGATGATTAAGGTGGAGAAGGTCCGACGAGAGGCGACAGAGCGACCATCGATTCGCCATGTCAGAGCAGGACATGGGTTGGATTATGGGGGATCGATGGAGCACACGAAGGGAAACGAGATGGGGTGGTTATTGGGCAAAGATACAAATGAGAACAGACAAATTTGGCTTGGAGATCGAGCTCCATGTCAAATGGGAACCTCAAATTAAACCTAATCTATGAAATGAAATAACAAATTAAAAGCTAGAAATAAAACAGGGCTAAGGCATTAGCTAAGAACGGAAGATATGGCCTCGACTCGACCGGAGTCAATGAGGCAAATACAGCCGGCAGAGCTCCTCCAGCGATGGAGTGGATCGCTTCCTCAGGCTTTCCTCCTCGCTACATATCCTATCAAACTGAAGCTATCACATAGGGATGGGATTCGAGTGGATCTAAGGGTCTAATAGCAACAAAGAAAGATCAAACTTTGATCAATGGTGGGGGAGGTTATTTTAAAGGATGGGTGAGGAGGTGGATTTACTGGGGATTATCAATCCAATAGGACAACGTACATGGGTCAAAAGGTTGGGTGTGCATTACAGATGATTGACAGTAGGTTTGCTTAAAACATTGAGTCGACTGAAGTGATTAACCACCTGAGAAAAGGAGCGAAGATGAGGGTCCCATTGATTGATATGCCTGGAAGAGAAAGGGGGGTAGTTAATTGGGGGTCAACTAATGTTTGATTCTTGTTGGTCCACATGGACCAACCAGAAAAATTTGTGACTAAAACATCATATTAGATGGATAAAAAATAACAAATAAAATTATTGATTTTTGGTGAAAAACGTAAAATTCTAGTAATTTTATATTATATTTTATGCATATTTTATTTATTTTTTCGAGGATATTTATTATAAATTAATATTTGCATGTATAAATATATATAATTATACATGCATTTTAAAATTTTTATTTTTAATTTGTATATATTTTATTATTATATACATGTATTTTATATATTTTTGGTTTATTTAATTAGACATTTAAGTATTTTTATTGTATTTTTATGAGTTTATATGTACACTTAAATAAATACGGGTGTTTGTTATATAGGTATATCCATATATAATTCATCTATGTGTAATAATTGTAATAATAGACTTATTTATTTTATTTTCTTTTTGATTATTTTATTTTATTTTATTTATATACATATGTTTTAAATAATATATACAAATTTATAAAGATAAGAGAAATAAAAAAATATAAAGAATAAATATATTGAATATAATATACATGTATATTGCACAATTGTGGTCCAAAACCTAACTTTTGTACCCTAACTTTAAATTGAATGAAAATGCATTCAATAAATATCTTATTGAAAGTTATATACAATTAAAGGTGATTTTGATCAATTTTGATAGAGTATGGAGAAGATACATGTCTGTAAAGTTTTCTTTGTGGCTTTTTATTTTGTATCTCCCAGGCACACTGTGCATTATTTTTCTATGAACTCAATTTTGTATTTTTCTTTGTATTTTTATGAACAATATTCATATAGAGGATTTTATTATTTGAAGTATAAAAATAAGAGTTAAAGATTGAGCCCAAAAAGGCATAGTATTGTCAAATCAATTTAGAATTTTTGAGTGCATTTTGTACATTTTCTCTGCCCTATCTCCCCTACATTATTCCTCGTTGACCAAGTCATCATGATGACTAGGTCTCGGGTCTAGGGCCATTCAATACCTTTGGTATCGTATTTCTTTTTCTTTTCTTCCTTTATTCCTTAATTTTAGAATTAAATAGATAATTAATTCAGTATTTTATACAACATTTTGTACAAATTACAGAGTATTTATTTTGGCAAAGTAACAATATATACATGTATTTTGCTAGGGATTAAAGGCCAAATTGAAAAAAAGCTGATGAAACAGACATTCATCAGTATGTTGGGAGCTCTAGATGGCACACGACCATCTGTGTCTGTTGCGGCTATGAAGGTGGTCCCTGGTCGGGTTCTTGCACGGTGTATATGTGCCGAACTGGATGATGTTGCCTTGGACTATGCTACCACAATTGTTATTTTGGCTCGGCAACAGAGGTCTCGGTTCTAGTACTTACATACTGACACAAGCTGATTGTGCTCACCAGAATCTCCAACTGCTTTGTGATTTGGTCGAGCTTATACAAATTCTTAGTTCTTTGTTCGATCACATTGAGTTTTTCAAGGTCTTGTGATCATTTCACAATAATTTCAACCACGGGGCAGGTGGTTCCCGATGATGCTCAAGTTAGAACTCTCATTCATGTCCTCTTCATGAGATGGCACCATATTAACGGACTTGTGTAGGATCTGTAGGTTCTTTTGGAATGCACGGAATGAAGTCAATGTGATCGATTCATCAGCCATCTCATCAAAAATATATCAAATGACATCATCAACCTTATTAAAATGAGATCCTCCAAATGCGGCATTGGTGTCTTTGGTTATCCTATTTAAAATCCCCAAACAATTATAGACTATACCGGTCTTCAAGATGTCATGATGGGGGCACTTCTCTTGTAGATTTTACAAGTGTTCACAAACCTCATGAATCGTCTCATGGGACAATTGCAAGAAGTTTGAAATCAGAGTCACATCTAATTCAGATGACCCAAGGGATAATATTTGTGTAGGAAGGCTGACTTCAGCTCCTCCCAGTTCGTTACTACCTTCCTCAAGTGACAGATCAAGTAGAGAGAATTATCCTAAAGGCTAAATGTGAAAACATACATTTTAACTACCTCTAAGGGGATGTTGGGGTAATGCATTGTTCTGCATATGCGGTTGAATTGTTGTAGGTGAATGTAGGGTTCCTTACTTATGTTTCTATGGAATGTTGACAAGAGAGGGAAACTATGGCTTCACTTCAAAATGTCCATGGATCTGCGATATCCAGATCCACTCTATACCCTTACCAGCTCCAGGGTTGTATGTATCCTTCAGAGTCAACTTCTATATCCCACTTCTCTCCTCCTCCCCTCCATGGTATCCATCTACTTTATGTTCTTCTCCTCCTCCTCTCTCTCCTTATCTCCATCAACATTTCCTGGAAGGCAGTGTGAGTATTGGCATGCTCGGTCAAATGTTGTTGTATAGACTAGATGGAGGTTAGAATTTGGTTGTTGACCTCGTTCTAATCTATTTGATATCCCTTCCCTCTCTGAGTAGCCATATCAGGTTCTGAACCTAATGATGATGAATCCAGATCGGGTTCTTGGTCTGCAACAGAAAACATACCCTGATCATTCTTGAAATATACACCATATGATGAGAAGTGGACAACAATAGGGTCAATCATGAACTTTATTAGAGTAGGGGAATGTGAATGGAGATTAGTCGATCTCCATTTAAAAGGAAGAGAACTCGGGAAGAGCGTCATCATGAGTTCTGGGTGAAGAAGAAAGCATGGAGATGAATCATGGGTAATTAAGTAAAATCATTATAGTGAGATATACACTTAAAAATATGTTAGTCTATTAATTAATGAGGATTATTGGTTATTTACATTTGTTTATCAAAGGTTTTAGTCAAAACAAAAGAATAAAGGAGATGAGTCATGGACTCATCATCCATCCCTCTTAGGAAACATAGGGTGGTTGAAGGGTATCCCACCAAATAAAGGGACATCAATCATTCCTCATTCCTAAACTCTTGAGTTAGTGGGTTTCTGGAGGAGGAAGAGAAGCTCTCCGACCAGTGTGCATGACCAGAGTTAGTTAGGTTCATGGAGGAATGGTGGAGAAGCAGGGTGTATGTATAGGTTGCGCCATGTGGAGGAAGGAGAGGAGTTGATGTTTGATGGGTTCTAAAAAAACAAGATCAAATGGGAAGAAGGAAGAAGAAGCTACCATACCTAATGATACACTAGAATAAAAGTCGCAACAAGTGGAGGAATGTGCCTGGGGGGAAGATACTTTGACGAGAACCTCCATCCATGGGCTCAAGTCCGGCGAAAGATAAAGCTTGACAAGATTGTAGCTTGTTGCAAGCAGTTTCCCACCTTGATTGCAATATCCTTCAGCTCGTCCGGCCATGGTTTATTTCACAAGAATGTTAGTAAGGGGAGCGAGTTTACTTTGATCAACTGCACAAATGGGAAAGGTGCTGACGTCGATGGAGCTATGACCAGCCAGAGGGCTTCATTCAGAATTAGTTGACTAGTCTGAGGAGTGAGAGAGAAGTCGACCTGGAAAAAATGGCCCACGTGACCCTACAGTAAAATTCCAATACCAATAAAATAGGAAAAAAATAAAATTTCAAATAAAAATTTTGAAATTTGATCAAAATTTAAATATAGTACAAATTCCAAGAAGGAAGTTTTCGCTCCAAAGAGAAAATATCTTTTATATATGTCATGTAATAAATTTTTCCTGATCAAGTCCTTATGAGAGAAAATTAGCAAAAACTTGAATCTTTCTTGTAAACTGAAGGTCTCACCGTTGTAAAGTTCGAGGCCGGAGAGGGACTCCGGATTCTTTCCAATCAAAAGAATTTAGTACATGCAAATGTTAAAGCATATCCGAGGCCAATGAAGTTCAAACCGGGGGGGGTGAGGCGAAGAGGGGACTAATCGGTGGTATAGGAGGAGATCTTGGATATGGCTCCAACCTTTGCATGGCTAAAGCTGGAGCAGGCATAGAAGGTGATGGAGAAGCGATGAGGAGGTGATGAAGGTGGCACGAAGGTGTCAGGAGAGAGGTGAGCTCGTGCAATGATCGGAAGGGAGTGACGGTAGACGTGTGTACAAAGATAAAAAGAAGAACGAGACAAAAAATGAAAAATGAATAAGAATGAAGGAGCTCACCTGAGGAAGAAGGTGGACACACGGATATGAACTAGAGAGGTGGAGGATAGACGTGAAGGTTGGAGTCGATGGTCTAATCATCGCTTCATGAGCTAGAGGCCACCAGCACGAAGCTTGAGCAGCGGGTAGGATATGGCTCACCTGAGAAGGTGAGGATCACATCAAAGGAAATGCTCTTTCGTCGCAATATCTCTCTCACTCTCCTATCACGAAGATGGAGAATAATGCTCGAAGAACCCTCATGTAAAGGCGGATAGGAGCGAATGAGGGTGTAGGAGGAGTATTTGAGGAAGGAGGAGATGGAGTGCAGGTGCTAGGCAACGTGGGTTCGTGAGGCTGGTGTTGATCGACGATGATGAGAGAGAAGAGGATGGGTGTTGGGCGAAGATGAGGGAAGTTGGGGCTTGGACTCAGCATGGCCAGGAGTGGGTGAGAGTTATCGGTGACTTGGGGAAAAAGGGAAAGGGGTGAGCAGTTGGAGAATGAATTGTGGGAAAGAGAGGCGCTCGCGGAAGGAGACGAGTCACCTACCGTTAAATCTCATGATCAGACCGTCTTGATGGGGGCGAAAGCGGAAAGATCAAATCAGATCTATAGATCTGATCGAGTGGTTGAGAGGAGAGTGGGGGCAAAGGATGCGATGGAACTTGTCGTAAGTGGATCCAAGGGCCATAAAGGGAAGCGCTTGGCGCGTGAGGGGGTGATGAATCTCCATTTCATCACCTTTATTCTATCATTTTGGCCTTAAAGACCCTAGCTAATGCCTGTAAATAGCATTAATTGGTACAAAATAGCATACATTATTTATTACATTTACTATGTAAATAACACTACTTTTAATGCCAAAATTATATAATAAAGAGAAGAAAATAAAATGGAATAAATATTGAAGATATTTTATGATTGTAAACCCCGAGACCAAGTCAATAATTGAGTTGGTCGACAAGGAATAAAGTAGGGGGAGATAAGGGCCAGAAATAGAATAAAACCCCTATTCTTTCATTCATTATTTATGCACTTTTGACACCTATTTTATTCTTTATTATTTATTCATTAAATGAAGAAACTTTGTACATAAAAATTGTAGACAATAATGTAAATAAAAAAAATTGATTTTGTACAAAAATAATACTTAGTGCTCATTTTATACATAAAATAAAAAGCCATCCGAGACCCATATCTTTCAAATAAAAATTCAAAAATAACAAAATCACCTCTAATTGTATATAACTTTTCATGAGCTATTTAGTGGTGGTGGTTTCATATTTTTTGAAGTTAATGTGAAAGTTAGGTTTCATATTTTTTGATGGTGGTTCCATTTTATTCATTATTCATTATTTTTACAAATTTATATTTTTATAATTTTGTAAATATTATTTATAGCATATGTACATATTGAAATTAGAATAAAACTAAAAAGAAGTTGTAAAATAAAATAAATCTATGCAGAAACATAGATAAAATATCTATGATTATGCTTGTATAAAATTAAAAGGGAAACATATTCTTGTATTATTTATTCTTCCATATTTTTATAATATTGTAAATATTATCTATGTTCTATTAAAATTACAAAACCAAAATAAAAATCATCAAAACACATTAAAATAAAAAGATGTATATACAATATAGGTAAAATTCCTATAAATTACATAATACACATATCTATTAATATTTATACTCATGAAAATAATTTATAAATATATAAAATAAAAAATAAAATATCAAAACAAAACATACAAATAAAAATAATAATTTATAAAATAAAAGCAAATATACCTATAAATACAATATTAAAAATTAGCTACTAATAAAAAACACACAAAAATAAAAATCATATTAAAATACTACATTAAACAATAAACTTTTTTATTCTATAATCGAAAATTAATAGAATCATTTATTAGGTGTAATTAATAGGTCAATAATTGGCCAGATGATTTTGTCATTTTGTGCTGACATGGACCAATCATCGACCGTCAAATGTTGACGGCAATCAACTGTCTCCCCCACTTCAAGAAGTGATGCGCATGTCCAATCTCGTGATTTCGTGCATTTTCCCTGGGAGTCTCGTCGCTCAATCGCCTTCGCCTTCTTCATATGAAATGATCATTGAAAATTGTACATACACGCCATGCTCTCTAATCACGTGTACATACGCCCAAATCCCTGGTTTTAGCCAGGCAATAAGGGTGTTGTGTTAGGTCTATAAATAAAACCTATGTTCCTCCTCTCAATTTTGTTCACCGTCTCAAGTCTAGGAGGCCTCATCTTGGATCCAGCTAGTCTTCTCATGACAGGGGAAGTCGATTTGTGGCCAGGCTGAGCTCCAGGAGCACGGAGGTGCACCCATGGTGGGTCTCCGACCCCCCTGCTCCCTGGGCACTCCCCAGGTATCAGAGTTGTGCTTTTATCCTTTCATTTTGCTTATTTTAATCATAAGTTTAATTTCCTACTGTTAGTTTAGGATTTAGTTAATTAGAGTAGCGTTAATCGATTCTCCCGCACTTCGCTAGAGTTGAGCTCCGATGAGCTCCTCTACATGCCATCTTCGCTTCTCCATCGCTGCTTTCATCTCCATTTCGATCTTCATCGCCTTTTGATCGCCACGTGCACCCCCGTTCTCCTAGATCCCTAGTGGATCTAAAGATCCGCTCTCCAATCTTCGTTGTTCATAGGAGAGCGCCGTCCACTCCATTCTTTGCCCCCATTCCACACCTAACTGGGTCAAGGCAATTTGCCCTCGACCCGTGAGTTCACTTGCACAGGTCCCAAATGCCAAAATGTCCCCTGGAGGGGAGTTGAAGCTTCGCCAGAGGTACCTGGAGTACTTCACCTTCCCCGACCTTGTGGGGTTGCTCCGGGTACCCTCCGATCGTCCTGAGACCTCCAGCCAACATAGGACCTCGCCGCGGATCTATATGGCCACCTTGGAGCAGCAAAGCAAGCCAGAGGAGCATGATTTCACTGGAGGAAACTCGCCCAGGCGATCCTTCCTCCCTGTTCTTTGTCACAGACGCTCCACCGTTGGATCAAGAATGGAGGTCCAATTTTGATCCTCATCGTTGGATGACGCTAAGCTTCAACCATCGGATCATCTCGGATGATCTAATCGCTACCATCGATCCATGAAACGTTACCAGCCATCAGATGCTTGCCACATGTTTAAGTGAAGAAATCTTAACTGTCCGATAACGTACCTTATGGGGTAATTTGCACATCTGAACCCCGCATTTTTGTAATTATTATTGAGTCATGTAAATAAAGTTCATCATTTAAAAATAATTGGATAATTTTCATTTAGGACCTTGTGCTTTACGTAATTACAAATAGGTCCAGTCAATGTCACCTCATGTGTTGTCCCATGTAAGGTAGCAAAATCGCACGGACACCCCGGTGAGTTTTTGTAATTATGAAATAGTCAAATAAATTTGAAAGAATATTATATTTTTTGTAAAAATTACCGGAAGGCCCCTGAACTTCATGATATTTGCATATTAGTCCCTCCCAGCCTACATCACGTGTAATGCCACGTGATGGGTATTTTGCATGAATAGCCCTAGCAGTTTTGAATTTGTTGAACAGTTCATTAAACTTTTAATTGCATTATATAATTTTGGCAAATTTGCAATGTGACTCTTGAAGTTTATTCTATTAGCAAATATGCCCCTGCTAGGATATGTATTGTTATAACATTTCTCTATTTATTATAAATACCTATTGAGCTCCTAAAAATATACAAAAATAGGGGAAAATGCCTTATGCTTAACACGTTCACACCACGTATTTACATGGCATTTTGGTATATTAATTATTTATTAAAAATGAAAAGGATCTCTTCATTCCCTATTTGTTTTATAAAATGCCAAAAAATATAAAAACAACTCTAAAAATTTATAAAAAAAATTAAGTATGTTTTGACCTATTTTATTTACAGATCAAAAATCACAAAAAATGGAAAAACAAAAACCGTAAAAATCTAAAATCCCAAAAATCTTCTATAAAAATCTAAAAAATTCTTAAAAAATTCAAAAATACATTTTTTATTTTATAATTTTATTTATACCAATAATTATATATTAAAATTGATTTGGGTAATTTTAGGATTTATTTATTATTTTTAATATCCAACTCAATTTCAGGTATTTCATTTATCCCTTATTTGGGCTATTTCATTTATCCCTTATTTGGGCTATTTTTAACTTTAAAAATACATAAAAATTACCAAAAATTCTTGGAAAATGACGAAAACATTAGAAAAATATAAAAATCACAAAAATATCTTATTTACAATATTTTGACTATTTTTTTACATAATTATGTATTTATAGTATATATATATCATATATTGTATTTATACATAGGGAAAAGGGAGTATTCACTGGCGGGTGCAGCTAACTAGCTACACCCGGCCATTTTTCTGATTGATTTCTTATTTTTTTTAAAAAAATCTTATGGAGATTTACTTAGTTTATTGACAAGAATATGTGTTTCAAATTTCATGCAAAACAAACACTCCTAGCATGCCCATCTAGATATGGTCAATTTCAATAATTCTGAAACCATTAAAATATCATAGCCATGATGGAGATGATAGAGATGTCGAATTTAGTTGAAATAGGCATGATATCATGATGATATATGTTGATTTAAATCCCCCTGGGTTCTATTTCAAAAACACAAAAAACCAATGAAAAAAATGGCCGGGTGCAGCTAGTTAGCTACACCTGCCGGTGCAGCTTCCCCAACCCCTTATACATATATACATATACATGTACATATATATTATGTTTAAATAAAAAAAGTGAATATAAAAATTGAAAAATATAAAAAGAAAATACAAACTTACAAAACCAAAAATAAAAAAAAATATAAAAATTAAAAACCCACAAAAAGGATCTATACTTAATGAATGACTTGGTTTGTACATAAAAGAAAATAATAGGCTACATGTATTGCTCTATGTGGTTCTACCTCTACATGCTTAGTTACTATGCATTTTACTGTAGAGAAATAAAATCCTAATGCCACATTTTTGCCATTAATTGAATTATGTATGTTGTGCGTTTATTGCTTACTAAATCCAAGGCCTTCGTCGGTTACCTCGACGATGGTTTCCCACCTTGTGTGGACACACGACCGATGAGGATTATTGGGTTTATCAGATTGCACCATTGTTGGGGAGCAATGAGCATAGTCTAATTTTTCTGTCATTTTTGTATAGCCATTTATCTGATTTATTGGTTCATTGTTTTAGATAACCATTAATTTATTTCCAATTCATTTTGTGATTATTATTGTGAATATTTATTTGATTATTTAATTACTTGTGCTAATGATGTCTCTTTCTAACTATGATGCGAGGGCCCACCATGCGAGGACGGCTTTCTGGGAAGCCGAGGCAGCCAAGTTTGGAGGAGGATGGTCTTCACTCTATGACCAGCTAGAGAGAGCATCAAGGAAGCAAAGAGAACAAATTAGCTTAGATTTAATTTAAAAATTTATTCATGTAATTTATGGTGAGAGAGAGAGAATTTTAACATGTAAAATAACTCGGACTCTACTCTTCACAACGAGGTCCAGTGCCCGGGTGTCTATTCACCTTGGAGCCTCGTCGCAGTTTTCCATGTTATGTCACCTTCTTTTATTTTGTTTCTGATGTTTTGAGTTTTCTGCCTTCTTTTCCATTTGTTTTGTGTGCATGGAGCCCCTAGACTTAGGTTGCTTGACTCAGTAATTAGGTCCAAACATTAATAAGAATGCATGTTCATATAGTCTATTACGTATGGATCTAGTCAAATTAATAATGTTACTAATTCAGATCTGAGACCGCGAGCCACTAGAGGTTGTATACATCACGTGTAGGACCCGTTGTGGCGGGAACCGATCGGCATCAGAGACTGGACCTTGGTCTCATTTCTGAATAACTAATAATTAGTTATTCACGATTAATAACAGCTATTGTTTATGTGATTTTGTCGATTACACACTGCCATGTAGATAGGTTTAAAAATTATGTTTTGCATACTGCGTGGAGAGAGCTTGGATGCACTGTAAGTCATGTAACTCAGCATGCATCATTAGATTCAATGGTGAGATTTCCAGCATTGAATCGACTTGCACGGTTTCTTCGCTATCTCCCTCTGAATTTGAGCACCTCGTACTTAAATTAGAATCTAAAAAAATGATAGGTGCTTGTATGAAAACAGACTAAAAAAAGTGAAAATAGAAAAACTTAAAATAAGGGGACTGCTAAATAAACTTTGTATGTAATGGACTATCATTATGCTGGGTTCATAAAGCCCTCATTGTTTTCAGGTACCTTATGAGGCGACCGAAACCCCTCCCATGAGCAAGGCACGACCCGCTAAGGATTAGAGCCAAAATCACAATCTATAACGGTCTTGTGTATCTCCTGGAAATCCGAAGTAATGACGCTTCTAACGTACGTGACTGAGTAGGGCCTTGTCAACGATGGTGTTCCCGCCTTGTGTGGAACATCGACATGATCTGAAGTATTGAGCTTAGGCCACCCCTTCACGGGGGCATCTTTCTCATCAGTTTGTGTCCAAGTAGGTTCTTGCACGCTCATGGGTGATTCCGTTGCAAGCGAGAACCAAAGTAGCGGTTTTGCCTATCAGCTTCCTCTCTCTATTTCTTTCTTTGAGTACGGATCCAGGAAGGATTACAAGGACCTCAAAAAGTGCAGACTACATGCTACAAAGGAGGAGGACAAGTACGGGATGCTTTTTTGGCAGTACTCTCTCTCTCTCTCTCCTATAGGGTTAGTGTGCTAAGGACTTGTTACAAGATATGCCTGAAATAACAACTCTAAAACTGAAAAGATAATAAGTAGCCAAACCATTACGGCTTCACATGGCATGAGTTGGTGAACCCAATTTCGTATTGTGTTTACATGGATCTAGATTAAGGTTCAAATATCAAATCTCACGTGCTTGCACAAATTTTGTCATGTGTTTCTCCCTTTGACCCCTTCTCAGTTTGAGCCTTTCTACTGTTTTACATTCCCATTTATTCTTCGTTGATCATCGTATCCTTCTTCCTACATCTGCCCTCCTCTTGCTTCGTGATGTCGATCCATGGATGGTTTAGTTTGGACCCCACCAACGCCTACATCGATTCTATGGACTTGATCTCTCCAATAATTAGAGGCAATCCCAAGACCCTGATCCGGACCTTGCAGATCGATCTCCAGATTCCCCGTCTTCTACCCTCTCATGTGACCACCCAATAAACTGAGACCACTCTTTCCCCACTTTGGTCGTTGTGAATGAAAGTCGATTATAGTACACATCTTTTTTCATTCACAACATTCTGGAATTGACCTTGATTCCAGATTCATCACGGCAGCCGAGATTCAATCTGATTGGGATTCTCTCATCTTGTAGATAAAAGACAAAATAAGCCCTGAATCCCAATCCTAAATTAATCTCCTCAGATTTAGACCCTGAGATGGCTCCTCAAGGAATGGGCAAGGGTCAGCAGCCCCCTCAGCCAGAGCAAGGAAAGATGCCAGATCAGAACCACGTCAATTCACAGTTGTTAGCATCTATCCATGCTGTCCAACATCAGCTGACAGAGCGGGCCCTAGCATAGACTGCATTCCAAGAGATGCTAAATGATGTAATGAACAGACCAGAAGGAGGAGGAGGCAGACAAGGAGGTGGTGGTGGTGGACCTTGTGAGAATCCAGATGAGGAAGAGCCTGAACATGGAAGGCCAAAACCCACTTTAAAGCAAACATACAACCATGGAGACAACCAGATGACCGAGTGGATCCGCATACCACCAGCGCATGCTTACTTTGAGATAAAGCCTCAGTTTCTTGCTCGTCTCCCTTCTTTTCACGGGAACACCAATGAAGATCCATACATTCATCTGTAGCAATTTTCACGCATCTGCCATACTACTCATTACCCCAATGTCCCTTTGGACATAGTGAAGATGATGGCATTCCCATTCAGTCTACATGACAAGGCCCTCTACTGGATCAACCATCTATGGAAGGTTGTGACAACTTGGGAGGAGCTGAAGTATGCATTGTTACACAAGTTCTACCCTCTCGGTCGGCTCAATCAGATGCGAGCCCGAATCAGCAATTTCTCTCAGGGTGCACATGAAAGTATCCACGAAGCCTAGGAGAGATTCACAGATCTGCAGGAGAAATTCCTCCATCATGATATCCCGAGGATCATCTTGGTCCAACATTTCTTCGGGGTCTTGAACATAGAAAGCCAATGGCTCATTGACGCAGCCTGCGGGGGATCACATTTCAATAAGGATGAAGACGTCAATTAGCAGATCTTGAGGAAATGGCCGAAATCCTCCATAAGCAAGTCCACATGGTAGCATCTTGTGAGGCAGAGAGAGATGAGAGCTCCAATCTCAGCATAATCATGGGTCATCTCTCGGAGGTTGACGTCATCAAGAAGCAATCATAGGATCTCGAGAAGCTCTTTGTGATCGAAAAGAGGACACAACATTTAGATAAACTGGATCAGATCACCAAGCAGCTGGAGCTACTATTTGACACCATCAACTCTGTCCAGCCGGCAACACCATCTCCAGATGCTCCAGTTGAGAAGCAGGACGATCCATCACCTCCACATCAGCCTCAGCCAAGCCAGCAGCCACCAGCAGTCCAACACGTATACTATGTGCAGGCGCCCAACCAAGGCCAACCGCAGCAGTAGATGGTTGTCTACCAGCCAGATTTCCTTCCATCGTCGGATCCAGCCTTTCTACCGGCACCCTTGATCGAAGAAGTCAATGGTATTTAGACCAACGATGCACCGCTGGCCCGTCCTACCGGACACCCCCAGGGCCAGCAACAAGCCAACATGCAGTACCACAAACCATAGGGTGGTCATTTTGGGCAGTCCTCGCAGCCTCTGTTGCAGTATCGCCAGCCTCCCTAGTATTCTAACTAACGAAGACAGAACCAACGTTACCAGTGGCCCCTATTCCGACAGCCACAACCATATCACCAATGTGGCTGCCCCACCAACACAGTATCAACAGTATCCTCCTTCCTCCTACCATCAGTATCAACTTCCTCTACCACCATAGCACCACCAGCAGTCATCGTCTCAATACCTGAACACTTAGCAACAGCGTGGCCCGCACGCTAAACCGACTGAGGCAAATCCCGTTAACCCAATCCTCAATTGCTTTACCCATCTTATCAAAGGGCTAGCATATATGACTAGGAAGCTAGATGACGTGACCACCACTAAAACAACCATTCCGGCGTAGGTTGAAGCCAACCCCAACAGCTTCAAGAAGAAGGAGCATGTGGAATGTGATTTCCCATCTATGCCTGTAGAGTCAGATGATTGTGCTATTGTTTTATCTAATACTGTGACTCTTAGGAGCAGTAGGGCTTCGCCTCCGCCTGCCATCAACAAGGGGAAGAATAAAGCTTATGGTGAATCGTCATCTTCTACATCAACCGTGCTAGCTACAGGGACGAGTGAGGAAGAAGAAGGAGGAGCCAGTTCAGCTGCCACTCACCATCATCAACATCAATAAAAAGAACAAAAAAATCAGCAAAAGAATAAAGAACGAAAAGAAGATCGTCGTCGAAGTGAAGCCGTGCCAGCCTTGGAGGAGACGCTAGTAGCAGCTGATCTTGTTCCAGCCGACAGAATGAAGATCCCACTTTTTGCCTGTCCACAAGCACTAGTATATCAGCTTCCAGATTGTACTCCTTTTTGTGACCCGGATGTACAACATATTGTGAACAATGAGTTTGTTGTAAATGAGAACTCTATTTCGGATTCCATCAATGTACATATTCCTTTTCCTAATGCAATAGAAAAAACCAAAAAAAGTGCAAAAAGAAAAATTGTATTATCTGATCCTAGAGTTGTAAATATCATTAATAATTGACTATTGAGATTCCTCTTATGAAGGTCGTGGCATACATGCCAGCCGTAAAGAAAGGTTTGAAAAAGGCATGTACAAGTAAGTGTCGCCCAACATGATATAATAGATGCCGAAGGGTTAAGAAGCATGTCCTCACCATGGCCACTATAGTAGCCATCAGCAACCTCCCATAGAAGAAATAGGACAAAGGAGCACCGCTTATCAGTTGTGAAATTTTTTATCAAGTCGTCGAGCGTACCCTGCTTGACAGCGGTTCTTCCATCAACCTTCTGCCCTCGTCATTATTGCAATAATTTGGGATAGGTCCTCTCAGGCAGACACATATGATCCTTCAGTTCACTGACTGATCCAACAAGCGACCTAGAGGTCTTTTGGAAGACGTAGTAAAGGTGCGGGAAATGCAGTTCCCCGTTGACTTTGTAGTCCTTTATATGGACTCTCCTGCACCCTTACTTTAGACTCCTATCATTCTCGACCGACCATTCTTGCGCACCTCAGAAGCCGTGGTAGGCTATGGGCTTGGCAAGATTACATTCAACTCGGGAAATCAAAGAATTACTATAGATATAATCAGTGAGCCCAAGATCGTGACTGATGAGGGACACACAGTAACGCATGAAGCAGACTATGAATTCATTATGGAAATCAGATACATACCGCTTTTGTTGAACGATCCATGGACATAGGAAATCCTCACCCTAGAGGAGGACCTAGAAAGCATAGTCGACACAAGCTCCGATGATAATTGGGAGACAGATTCCAATATATCTTTTTGACTCCAATGACTCACTCCAGCCCGAACATAATGCGCCTAGTGCAGAACCGTTTGGCACACTTGCAGAATCTCAACAGAGCACAGAGGTTAGCAACTCTGCAAAAGTCCAGGCCGCACATTCACTCACTAGTGCAGTTTCTGAAGTGACTGATAAGTTGGCCATATTAGAATCGGAACTCAAGCCACTTCCAGCATGCCTAATGTATGTTTTCCTTGCGGGTGCAGAAAACATGTATCTGGTCATCATCAGTAGTAGGCTGACACTGGAGCAAGAATCTCGACTTCTCGAGGTCATAGAGAAAAATTTTAAGGCAGTTGATTGGCATGTATCAGATCTTCATGGGATAATCTTACATTGTGTTCACACAACATTTACCTGGAACAAGATGCC
The DNA here is from genome assembly GCA_037367405.1 of Ottelia alismoides. Lineage (NCBI taxonomy): Eukaryota > Viridiplantae > Streptophyta > Magnoliopsida > Alismatales > Hydrocharitaceae > Ottelia > Ottelia alismoides. The sequence continues at coordinate 111,000 of JAZKJV010005142.1, forward strand.
AAGCCATCCCACGAATTTCAGAGAAGACTGGATCCTAATATAAGGGACACCATCATGAAAGAAATCATGAAATGGTGTGATGCAGGTTTCATTTATCCCATCTTCGATTCAAAATGGGTGAGCCCCTTACACGTAGTTCCAAAGAAGTCGGGACTTACTGTGGTTACAAATAACAGAGGAGAGGTGATATCTACTCGGGTACTGACATCATGGCATGTTTGTATTGACTACCGCCGACTTAATGCAACAACAGAGAAGGACTACTTTCCCTTGTCATTCATTGATCAAGTTATGGAAAGATTAGCTGGCAAGGAGTTCTTCTGCTTTCTGTATGGGTACTCTGGGTACAACCAAGTGGCAATCTCACCTGAGGACTAAGAGAAGACTACCTTCACTTGCCCGTTCGGCATCTATGCTTTCAAGAGAATACCCTTTGGATTGCGCAATGCACCAGCGACACTCTATAGATGCATGCTTGTAGTCTTCGTCGAATTGGTAGGTAGTTTTCTTGAGGTGTTTATGGATGACGTCTTCGTTTATGGTGACAATTTCGATTCTTGTCTTGAGCACCTGGACAGAGTACCTCAGAAATGTTGTGAAGTCGTTATAATGTTGTCATGGGAAAAGAGCTACATCATGGTCACATAAGGGATCGTGCTGGGTCATGTCGTTTCCAAAAGTGGCATGGAAGTCGACCAGGAAAAGGTGAATGTCATAGCCAATCTTGAGCCACCTTAAACAATAAAGAATGTGAGGTCATTCCTGGGGCATGTGGGGTTCTACAGAAGGTTCATCCGTGATTTCAGTTGTATTGCATGACCTCTTACCAAATTACTGTGCAAGGAGACTGAGTTTAATGTTGATCAACATGTTCTCTTTCATTCAATCAGTTGGAGGAGCTTATTAATCAAGCTCCAGTCCTACAGCTGCCAGATTGGTCTCTTCCCTTTGAGACCATGACGGGTGAGTCGGACTTTGTAGTTGGACTATGTTAGGATAGAGGAAAGACAAGGATCCCTATGCCATTCATTGTGCTAGCAAAAGATTAGATGAAGCTCAGAGAAATTACACGGTGACAGAGAAAGAGTTATTGGCTGTGGTATTTGCCTTGGAGAAGTTCAGATCTTATACCACTCTGCTATCCGATATTTACAACAGAAGAAGGATGCCAAACCCAGAATGATTAGATGGATCCTTCTCCTCCAGAAATTCGATTTAGAAATCAAGGAAAAGTCTGGAGATCAGAATCTGGTAGCAGATCATCTCTCCAGAATTGAGCAGCAAGAGCCTCCGCTGAGCAGTGCACCCATCATCGAAACCTTTCCTGACGAGTCGATTTTGGTTGTGGATTCACTCTCGTGGTATATTGATATTGTCAACTACCTCGTTTTGAAGGTAGTGCCGTCAGATTGGACGAAGATTCAGAAAGACAAATTCGACAATCCATTTCTACCAATGGGAAGATCCTCTATTATTCAGAGAAGGAGCAGATTGCATCTGGTGCAGGAGCATCCCTCTGGAGGAGTATCATAGTGTCATCAAGAATTGTCACTCGCTCGAATCTGGTGGACACCACTCTGGAGATAGGACGATAGCAAAAGTACTCCAGTGTGGCTTCTGGTGGCTCACATTATACAAAGATATAACAACCTTCGTCAAACGATGCACTGACTGTCAGAGATTGAAAGGCACACTCACAATGAAAGACTCATTTCCCCTGAAGATCATTCAGATAGTAGACGTCTTCTATGCTTGCGGCATCGATTTCATGGGACCTTTCCCTAACAGTTAGGGATATGAGAACATCCTTCTTGTCGTTGACTATGTGAGTCGCTGGGTTGAAGCCATCCCCGCTTAAGCCGCTGACAACCGAACAGTATGTCGCTTTCTGAAAGATAACATCATTTCGCTGTTCGGGATTCCGAAGATTCTCATATCAGACGGGGGTAGACACTTCATTAATAAAGAGGTCAAGAAATTTACGAAGGAGTATGACATTAAGCATCGAGTCGTATCTCCTTACCATCCCCAGACCAATGGCATGGCAGAACTATCAAATAGAGAAATCAAGATGATTCTTCAGAAGCTTGTGAAGCCGGACATAAAGAATTGGTCCCAATTCTTGGACTCCATCCTGTGGGCCTATAGAACAACTTACAAGTCTCCTTTGGGCATGTTGCCCTATCGTCTTGTATATGGAAAACCATGTCATCTGCCTGTAGAACTAATTCATAAATCCTTATGGGCAATCAATATGTGCAATTTGGACTCACAGAGAAGTGGTCAGAAGAGAAAAGAATATCTAAATAAACTCTTGTAATTCCGAGATGATGCATACAATAACACATTGATGTACAAGGAGAAGTTGAAACACTGGCATGACCGGCACATCAGATGAATGACCTTCGGATCTGGAAAGAAAGTGTGGTTATTTGATGCAAAGTTAAATACCTTCTCTGGCAAACTAAAAACCAAATAGTCAGGGCCATTCCAAGTTCGAGAAGTGCGTGATAATAGAAGTATTGCAATGTCAGAATTGTCTCCTGATGCATAGCCATTCGTCGTAAACAGTCAACTACTAAAGACCTACCTTGAGCCTGATACTTTCTTGGTTGTTGTCAACTCGAACCAGGTACTGCGCTCTGAAGATACATCCACAACACTGGCAGCATCAAAAGTTTGAGATAATACACCTCAAAAACTTTTCCTCTGATCTCTTCTCTTTTCTTCTTTTCTTCTTTATTTCTTTTCCTTTTCTATTTTCTTTTTATACCAAAAAGGTGTCGCCCCTTGTTGTTATTCTTCTATACTTAGAACGTACTTTGTTTTAAGTATAGGGGGTGAGCACCCCGAGTCTTTTCCTTCTTTGATCCTCTCCATTATCTCCTCTTCTTGTCAATACTTAGGGATATCTTACCATAACTATAGGGAGAGACAGCCTGAGTATGATCTGTTCATTATTACCATTGACCATCCATGCCTTGTGTATAGTCTGCTATAATTAGGATTATTTGATCCTAAGTATAGGGGGACGACCAACTTCCTGTTCGTTTAGTCATCTCCTCATTCCTTCATTCTTTAGACTTTTCTATACTCAATCTAAGTTATGTCTTCTCTTTTTCTCTTTGATCTATGAGGACATAGCTCGAGCTAAATATAGGGGGGTGATGAACGAGGTTTTACGAGGGTCTAAAGTAGTCCACACAAGGCGAGACCATAGTATCGTTGAGCGACCGCTCACGAAACCTCACTCAATCAACAATTAGCCCACAAAAGAAATCAAACAATGAAAAGTGGCGCTGAGCTAAAATTTATTATAACTCTAAACAAAGATGTGTATAGGTGCAAGTATGTGTAGATTGTCGAACACAGGGAGCAGACAGGTAGAACGGGGCAATAATGCACAAAATGTGAATGTGATGATTTGCCTAAAATGCTATTTTTTTAGTTTTTAATTTTATATTTTTTTATTATTTTTTAAATTTTATATTTTTATAATTTTATTTTTAATTTTCTAATTTTATATTTTCTTTTTTTATATTTTATATTTGTATATTTTCTTTTTCTATAAAAAGATAAAATAATGTATATATACAATATAACAAAAGAGAGGTAATGCATTTATAAAAATATGTAAAAATAAGCAAAATTTAGGAAATAAAATATTTTTTTGGCTTTTTATATTTTATGATTTTTTTGTGATTTTTCTATATTTTTCCTATTTTTTGGTATTTTTAAAGTAAAAAAATACTGAAAATAGTGAATAAAATAAAAGGCCGAAATTAAAATGGAGAAATAAAATACAAAATAGTAACAAAAATTATCTAAATTAATTTTAAATTAATGATAATAAAATAGAGAAAATTTGGAAATAGAGATTATATTTTTAGGATTTTTTAGGAATTTTTAATATTTTTATGAAGATTTTAGGGGTTTTGTAATTTTTATGACTTTTCTTTTGTAATTTTTATGATTTTTTATGAATATAAAACACACTTAAATACACATAATGAATTTTTTGGAATTTTTCAAGAAGTTTTTATAATTTAATGGATTTTTAATGCAAACAGAGATGAAAATGCATGTTTTTGAATTTTTATAAATATTAAAATTATGCAAAAAATTGAAATAAAAATATGGCATGAAAAAGGAATGAAACAAGAACTTATGGAAATTTTTAGTGATTTTTTAGCATTTTATAGATGCATGAAATAAATAAAGGAAGCAAAAAGAAAATTCAATGCTCGTAAGGGTATTATTGTAATTAGCAGAAAGTCCAGGGGCCAAAATGTAATTTTTCCACAAAATATATGACTAAGGAAAAACGTTTCTGGACCAATTAGAAATAACCAAAATGTGAAGGTTAAATTTGCAAAATTGCCAAGACACACGTGACAAGTACGCGCGCCTGGCGAGATCCTAAACGTAATATATGAAAGCTACAAGGGGCAAACTTGCAAAATGTCCAGAAATATATAACTGCATATAAAAGTTTTTGGACTAAATATATATATATATATATATATATATGAAAATGCCCCACGGTAGCCCTACAAAATTGCCAAGTCACATACAGAGAGCACGTGACCTGGCAGGGACCAAAGGAATATTACAAAAACCTGGGGGGCACTGTGCAAATTTACAAAATCAATTTACGGTAGAGGAAAGTTTAAATACTAATTATTAATTACAAAATATAGCAGGGTAATAGTCGCAAAATACCCTTGCTGAGTCGATCGGACGACGGATGGGATATCACTTATGATGCGCGTCTCGATCGTGACAGTCTATACCCGTTCGCGATCGAACAACGCTCCTCACTTCACGGATCGATGCAGACGGTTCAGATTAGATGCCCCTGGAAGATCCAACAGTTGACGTGTGGGCTCATCCGACAGCAGATTCTCCTCTAGAAGATCGGGGGAGATCCGATGGCAGCGGATAGATCTGGATGAGCGCGCGAAGAACTCGAGCTTGGCGAGTTTGGATTCCCCGAAGCTTGATCCTTCATGCACATGGATCTCCTCCGACACTCTCTCCATGCTCCTACAGCAACGATGAAGCTCCAAGGTGCCTTCAAAAGGCTCCAGAGAACCATGGGAGGTCCCAGGAGGTCTCGTCAACTCCGGCGGACCTGGGTGCTTTCCTTGACGAATTTCAAGGCCCAGAAGCCTCCTTCGACTCCTGTAAATTAAGATAAAAGCACGACAGCAAAAAGGGAAGTAGAACCCGACGTTTATTGGCGGAAAGGAGGTGGGCGTGGAGTTGATGAAGGGCGAGATGTTCGAGAGAGAAATCTACACTAACTAAGTGATTGAATACCAAGCTAAATGTACGAACTAAAATCTAGATCTGAGGGATAACTACACAATAAGAAGAGGACAAAAATCGACCTCGAGCGACGGGAGACTGCGAGATTGAACCTCACGGCCAAGATGGCCAGAGATGGGGATGGAACGCCGCCTCGGCCCTTGCCTGAGCCCCGCGCGCGTGCTGGAGGAAGCATGTCACCCTTCCGGTCCGGAGCACGACGAACAAGAGTCAAAACTAGGGTTGAAGAGGGTTCAAAGGAGGTAGGAGGTACGAAGATGCCACCCATTTTCATTTCGTGGAAGTACCCGGCAGAGGAAAGGGCTGTAGGTGCTTGCGCGACAAAAAAAAGCACGGACGAGCCATTCAGGGGCATATAAACAAACAACCTCAAAAAGCCATTCAGGAATAGTGTATGGAGCTGAAGCACCCCGGTCACCTGGCACACAGGGAGACATAGAAAGCTAAAATCACTATGATGTCTTCCGCTCGACAGCCATTCCCAGTGCTTGCAGAACAATCTCGGTAGTAGACTCGGAACCAGTCCATCGCATACGCGTCAAGTCTAGAAAAAAGAGATAGCGGAGTGGAAGACTGAATTCGACAATCCCCAGTGCATGTGGCTTGAAGTTAAATTACAGAGGCAAGCTCATTACGCACAAGCTTGTCAGGCTTGAAAAGAGCTCACTCGCGGGTCTAGTATCAGGCCGGTGGCCCGAGAAACTAATCTCATTCAAACTGAAAAAGGGGAAAAACAGGAATTTGATGGGTGTTTTCAAAGAGTGGTGAACAGAGCGAGAAGATCGAGGAACATCGTCTCGATTAGTGATTTACAGCCTAAGAAAAAGACATGGGCGTGAATCACCAATAGACGAGGCAAAAAATTGCAGAAGGGATCAACACGAGAAGAGGCAAGGCGTGGTCTCCAAAATTTGAAGAAATCGAGGGAAACATAGTTTTGACAAAGGTGGCAGGGGGACGTCAGACAGTTGACCTCTGGTCAACAAGCCCAACCACCTGGTTGGTCCACGTGGACCAACCAGGAAAAACCCACAGAAAAAGAATTAGAATATCATTAAAAAATATTAATCGATTTTATTAATTTTAGGTTATTAAATAAAAAATATTTATTACTTTATAAATTATATTATTACGATTTTTATTTATTTTTTCGAGGTATAAATTTACAAGTTACCTTTTATGGCCTATATAGGTATATTCTTCTATATATTTTAATATTTATTTTTATTTTGTATATTTAATTTTATTTATTTTGTTTATTATTTTATAAATTTATAAAATATTTTTATACACTTAAATATATTTTTATTTTATTTTTATGATGTATTTTGTACACTTAATAAAATAGAAGTATTAATTATATAGGTATATTTACAGATTTTATACCTATGTATTATATACATGTGTTTAATTTTTGTGTTTTCTTTATGTTTTTATTCTGATTTTAATGTACACATATATTATAAATAATATTTACAAAATTTAAAAAATATAAAATTATAAAAATAATGAATAATGAATAAAATGAATATTTTAATCTGTACAAGTATACAATAAGGGTCCAAAACTCAACCTTCAAACCGTAGCTCCGCAAAATATAAAACCACCTTCATTAAATAGCTTTTTGAAAATTATATACAATTAAAGGTGATTTTGATACGTTTCGAGTTTTTATTTGAGAGATACAGGTTAGGGAAGTTAGGATTTTGGAAACATATTCAGATCATAACTTTTTATCTGTATATTATTTTGTATGAAATCAATTTTGTATTTTTTCTATATTTAATTATATACAACTTTCATGTACAAAGTTTCTTTATTTGAAGTATAAAAGGTGGAACCGAAAATAGGTCCCAAAATAAATAAAGAATGAATTAAATCAAAGGGATTTTTTATTGGTTTCTGACCCTTATCTCCCCCTACTTTATTCCTTGTCGACCTAGTCATCGAGATGCCTAGGTCTCAAGGTTTCGGGTCATAAAATATTTACAATATTTTATTCTTTTTCTTTTATTTTCTTTATTCTGTAATTTTGGCTTTAAAAACCGTATTTTATACAGTATTTACACAAATATGCATGCATGCTAAAATCCCTAAATTAATGTTATTTACATGCATTTACTAGGGTTTTCAAGGTCAAAATGATAGAATAAAGATGATGAAATGTAGATTCATCATCCCCCTATACTTGCCTTTGCTAGTCCCTAGCAAACAATATGCAATAAGTGCAGAAAAGAAAAACAAAGAAAAGCAAAAGAAGAAAATTGGATTAAGCTTAATTATCAAACTTATCTTCACAAAATCAAAGTTTGCACCTTAAGTCGGACCTTCGGAATTTTAGTGCGGGCGGAACCTTAATGGGAATTGGATTTGAAATCCAACAACCTTCGAGAATCCCAAAACTCTGCTCAAGTCTCCTCAATAGCCAGGTCAGATTACTTCAACTCATACACAAACCCTTACGACTATGAAGCTAACTCGTACAGTGTAAGTGATAGTGGCTCTGCCCAACTAGAATGACAAAGAGACTAACGTCTCCAATATGACAACCCAATGATTCCCCAATCCAATAACTCCTTCCTCGAGGAATGGGGTATTCCCTTCTAAGTTCAAGTGGCAGCCAGCTCAAAAGGAGGGGGTGAAGAGAAGAATGGACGGTAGCTAGTGTAGCTACCTATCCTAGGATGCAAGACCAGTGTAGTCAAGTCATCCAGCTGCAGGCTCACAAGATTTGACTTTGAAACTCAAGCTTAATTATTGACTATACAACATGTGTACACTCCGGTAGGCATTTTATTTTTGTACATGCCTGTCCACTTTTTTTTGGAGTTTTTTTTTTAAATACTTATTACAACACCATATACATAGGGAGTTTTTCCTCTTGAGCCAGTAGACTATCCCTCTTTTGAAGCTTTATTGCAACCCACACTCTCTTATCTTTAGAATTCATCATCACTAGTCGGGTTGGGGTGCACTTCCCTCCCTAGAGGAGGACAAATGTTTCCTCTTGTGTGCGTCTCATACCGGCAAATCCAATCCCCTCAGCACTACAGCTGAATTGAGCCAAGTGAAAGGTGCAGGTGTCCAAGTTAGGTCATTATCAATAAGAGTCGTGCGTGTGTTCCGAAATACTCTACTTAGGCAGTCAAGAATCCATTGAACCAAGTCTCGTGATCCTCAAAGAATTCAGTCATCTAGACCTGAAGTACCTCAATTCCAGTTCCTATAAGGTTCCTGTTATTAGGTAGATTTTAAGGTCCAACCAAGCTCCAATCTTCAGATTTTATTTAGATTTGTTCAACTACTAAACTCAATCCGAAAAATGCTCATGCTATGCAAATGCTATGCAGAATGCGTAAGATATTTTTGTGATGCAATTTTCAAGATTTTAAACTTTTTATGGATTTTTGAAAAAGATGATGCATATGCATTTTTTTGTATTTTTCAAAAAGATTTTTCAAATGTTTTTGGTATTTTAATTTTGCAAATGTTTTTTAGGATTTTTTAAAGCAAAAGATTTTGGATAAAAACCAGGTTAAAATATGTACACAGATATATTTACAAGAAGTAGGTTTTAAGAATTTACAAGGGTAAGTAGACAATTTTCTAGGTATATACATATAATGAATTTTAGTGAGATGTATGTATTCCTCAAACTTATTTGAAAATCATTTTACAATAATTTTGAAAAACTATTGTCCAAAATAATTTCTACAAACATTTTTACAAACATGTACACACATTCGAAAATCATTTTGTAAAGATTTTTTCAAACAGTATAGATAGATTTTTCAAAATATTTTTGCAACCATTTTTCAAACCATTTGCAAATAGTTTTTCAAACATTTTATTTCAAACAAAGAAAATAAATTTTACAAATAAAACATTTTTGCAAAGGGTGAAAACATGTTACAAAACGTTTTCCAAATAGTTTTCAAAAGATTTTCACAAAGATTTTCAAAATATTTTTCAAACATTTTGCAAAAAATATTTTCACATGATTTATTAATCCGTAAATACAAAAAGAATTTGAGGAATAATCACATCTTTTTATTATGGGTTTTAATGAATTGAATTAGTGATTTGCCATAATTATTAAAAAAATATGAATGTACGAGTTATGGCTAAAGTATATACGTAGTATATATGACCCCCCTATACTTAGCTTGAGCTATGTCCTCATAGATCATAGAGAAAAAGAGAAGACATAACTCGTAATGAGTATAGAAAAGTCTAAAGAACAAACGAATGAAGAAATAAATGGATGAGAAGTTGACCGTCTCCCCTATACTTAGGATCAAATAATCCTAAGTATAGCAGACTGTACACAAAGCAGGGAGGGTCAAGGGTGGGAATGAACAGATCGCACTCAGATTGTCTCCCTCTATACTTTGGGTAAGATATCCCTAAGTATAGACAAGAAGAAGAGACAATGTAGAGGATCAAAGAATAGAGAAACTCGGGGTGCACGCCCCCTATACTTAGGACAAAGTACGTCCTAAGTATAAAAGACTGTCAACAAGGGGCAACACCTTTTTGGCAGAAAAAGAAGATAGAAATGAAAAAGAAGAAAAGAATAAAAGAAATCAGAATATGTAAGAGAAGATATCAGAGGATGGAAACGGATGTACGCATCATTCCCCCTATACTTAGGGTAAAAGAAGCCCTAAGTATAAGCAACGACAGGAGTAATGAAACGGAACGACGAATGAACACTTGGCTCATCCACCCCCCTATACGTAGGACAAAGTACATCCTAATCAAGGCAAACACGAGAATGGGAGGATGAGCAAAACGGAAGAGGGACAGAGATGAACAAAAGCGGATATACAACAAAGATGGATATATACATGATCAAGAAGGTAGAAAGCAAACCTTCTTGCGGGACCGTTGAGGAATGGATCTGGTATAGTGCAGGTCGACATCGGGGTCCACAGATGACACAAACCGATCAGGGTCGACAGGGTGTAGGTCCTCAATGGTCCTAGGGTGTGAAGGCAAAGACAGGTGACTGGAAGAAGTAGGACTAGGTCCGGCCTTGGGAGTCTTGCTGATATCGAAGTGAAAAGGGACGAACTCATCATCATCGGAAGTAGTGTAGTCAGAGTCGTCCTGCGAGGAGTCATCCGGGTCAAAACCAAAAGGAATGAACTCATCGATGGAAGTAGTCGAACTCTGTTCGTCCTCTATAATCTCAACTGGATCATCTTTTTCATGAAAAGGCCCGAATTCCCGAATAAAAGCTATCAAATCAAATTCGGCCTTTGTCTCATCTGAATCTACATGAACATGAGCAGACTCATCGGTGAAAGAAGTCAAGTCATGTACGTCCTGTCTAGTCTCTAACTCTGCCCTCCGCTCAATGGTATCGATCGTGTAAATCCCACAGACACATCACCAACCACAGGAAGCGGAAACTCCAAGGTCTATGCTTTCCAAGTCTCCCTCCTTGGAGAGGAATTATTGGGTCTCGTCATCGGTCATAAAGAACGTCTCTCTGATATCCTCATAAAGGTCATAGGCCTCAAGGTTAGCCAGAATAAGTGTAGTCACATCAGGTACAGGTCTCTGGTCAGTAGTATGTGCGGTGATCAACACTTCACTCTCATCAGCAGGACGGAAGCGAATCTCTCCTAATCCATAGTCAATAACGACCCTCGCAGAGGTGAGGAATGGTCGTCCCAAGATGATTGGAGAGTTCTCCCTAGTGGAGGTCTCCATGGGCAATACGACAAAATCAACATGGTTGCTCGTGCCCTGAATCAAGATGACAGCATTTTCAAGGATACCCTTCGGCCTCTTGATTGATCCATCAGCAAACTGAACGATCATCCTGGTCTTCATGAGAGGCCCTAAGTGAAGAGATTGTACTAGCGAGAAGGGTAATATGCTAATCGAACCATCGCCGTCTAGGAGAGTGTGATCACATGTGAAGTCAGAGATGGTGCAACTAATGAAAGATGTAGCTGTATTCTTCTTCCGAGGAATAGGACGGTGTGTGATGGCGTAGGCAGTGGCCATGGTCAAAATATGACGCTCAGATCTGCTCCTCCACTTTCTCTTCTTGAGAAGAGGAGCAGATAAATCAGTCATGGCCTGCTGAAGTGGGGCACGGATGATCTCATGAATGGTGGCCACCACTTCGGGTTCAGTCAACATTTTTTTGAATTTTTGGACCTCCTCCATACAAGGGAGAAGGTCTGAATCAGTATATACATGAGGCATGCCAAGAGCAGTCTGTATAGCGGCATCCTCAGGGTCAAAGGTGGGATAAGATGTGAATGCAGGTGTGGTCAGATGGTCTGGCAAGTGGGCGCTCTCCTCACAGTCTGACTCGATCAATGGTCTCTCGAACTCTTTTTGGATTTTTAAAATTTTCTCATTTTTTTGTGTTTTGGGCGATTGCAAGCTCTCATGACAATCCTCAAATGATTCCAAATCCTCAAAGAATAGAGCGACAAGGTGGATCTTATTTAAACTAGCTATATCACTCATCCTCGAGTTCATATGCTCCATCATCTGATTCAAGGTCTCAAGTGTGGAAATCGTGAAAGGTGACTCCAAAATCTCAGGATCGGGTGTGTCGAATGTGGGTGTTGGGTATGGACAAAAATCACAGTCAGAATCTAGATATTCTATGAAGAGTTGGTTGTCGGACTGTGAAGGAGATGGTGGTGGAAATGATTAGTAAAGGTCAAAGTCTGAATCCTGAAATAGTGGGTTGGTCGGATATGTACAAAAATAAGGAGCAAAGTCCTCATGGAAAAAGTGAGGTGGACCGGCTGGAGTGAATGAGGGATCTGCAAAATCCGGATAAAATACGCTCTAGTCAGCCATCTCAAAAAAGGAAAATGATCCGGGAGAGCACAAAGGTCAAATAAAGAGAGTGAAGAAGAAGGCGCAAATGCATAGGGATGATCTAGTATACACACAAGCAAGCACAAACAAACTCACACAAGACAAGCCCTCAATTCACCTACTCAACTCGGTGATGACCACAAATGCGGTCTTTTTATCTTGTCTGTTTTAGAGTTAGGTGAGAAGTCCACAAGTTGCGCAAACACTTAGGGGGCTAAAATGGGATTTTGGCACTAATCTTTAGTGTGTGCGTGAGCAATATAAAACGAAGACAATGAGGGGATTACTCGCCCCAAGACAAAATTTTCTTTTTAACAGTCCCAATTTTATTTGTTATCACTCTATTTGGATTTTTAGTGAGAAATGAACGTGTCTAATGGAGAATCAATTTTACTTAGCACCTAGGTGGTCAAAATCAAAGGGAGGGGCGGAAAAGCAATGCAAGCGGCAATCGATGATGAATGCTAAAGCGTAAATGCTCACCTTGCCTCCAACACTCTACATGCAAGGATGCTTAGCATAATTGAAGCCTTAACTATATGCAAATGCAACCGATGAAATCGCCCTAGGATGAGAAGCTGCTATTAGCGTGAAGCACGATTTTCAAGATTTGTCTAGATCAAAACGTAGACTATAGGCAAAAGCAAATATACTTAGGTGTTTGGACCTAATACTACGTCAAGCAACTCCTACAGCTAAGGGCTCAATCACATAAAAAGAAATAAAATAAAAACCGAGAAACAAAATAAAGAAAATGCGAAGAAAATACGAGAAAACAACGGTGAGCCTCCAAGTGAACAATCACTTGGAAATTAGGCCCGAGTGTCCAGAGTTCGAGTACCTGTATTATTACAATAATAGAGTCTCTCTCTCACTCAAATTACAAAACGAAATACAGAAAATTAATGCAACAACTAAAGGTGGAGCTCGGTCTTCAAAAATCCTCTAAGTCTCCTTGGTGCTAGGCTAGCAGATGCCAGCTTCACGTGGGTACCCAGGCGCCTAGGGTAGAGCGCCTCCCTCGATCCGAGATACATCGCACGAAGTCAACAAAAAGAGAGGTTAGACAGCTCAAATAATTATATCAAATAAAAAGCAAACAACTAAATTCGCAAAAATAGACAAACAATCACAAGCACAAGCAAAAACACGATCTACGCGTTGTTGCTCCCCGACAACGGTGCCATTTGATGAACGAGGTTTTGTGAGGGTCTAAAGTAGTCCACACAAGGCGGGACCACAGTGTCGCTGAGCGACCGCTCACGAAACCTCAATCAATCAACAATTAACCGACAACAGAAATCAAACAATGAAAAGAGGTGCAGAATTAAAATTTATTATAACTCTACAACAAAGATGTGTATAGGTGCAAGTATGTATAAAGTGTCGAACACAGAGAGCAGATAGGTAGAACATGGCAATAATGCACAAAATGTGAATGTGATGATTTGCCTATAAATGCTATTTTTTGTGGGTTTTTAATTTTATATTTTTTAATTTTATTTTTTATTTTATATTTTTATATTTTGATTATTAATTTTCTAATTTATTTATTTCTTTTTTTATATTTTCTATTTTTATATTTTCTTTTTCTATAAAAAGAAAAAATAATGTATATATACAATATAAGAAAAGAGAGGTAATGTATGTATAAAAATATGTAAAATTGAGAAAAATTCTGGAAATAAATTATTTCTTAGGCTTTTTATATTTTTCTGATGTTTTTGTGATTTTTCTTTATTTTTCCTATTTTTTGGTATTTTTAAAGTCAAAAATACTGAAAACAGTGAATAAAAGAAAAAGCCGAAATTAAAATGGAGAAATAAAATACAAAATAGTAACAAAAATTCACCAAATTAATTTTAAATTAAAGATAATAAAATAGATAAAATTTGAAAACATAGATTATATTTTTAGGTTTTTTTAGGAATTTTAAATATTTTTTATGAAGAATTTAGGGGTTTTGTAATTTTTATGAGTTTTCTTTTGTATTTTTTAGTGATTTTTGTACTGATAATAAAACACACTTAAATACACAAAATATAATTTTTTGGAATGTTTTGAAAAGTTTTTATAATTTTTATGGATTTTTTTAATGCAAATAGAGATGAAAATACATGTTTTTGAATTTTTATAAATATTAAAATGATGCAAAAAAGTGAAATAAAAATCTGGTGAGAAAGAGGATAGAAACAATAACTTATGGTAATTTTTAGGGATTTTTTAGGATTTTATAAATGCATGAAATAAATAAAGGAAGAAAAAAGAAAATTCAATCCTAGCAAGGGTATTATTGTAATTAGCAGAAAGTCCACAGGCCAAAATGTAATTTTTCCACAAAATATATGACTAAGTAAGAATGTTTCTGGACCGATTAGAAATAACAAAAATGCCAATGTTAATTTTGCAAAATTTCCAAGACGCACGTGACAAGCACGTGCGCCTAGAGAGGTCCTAAACGTAATATATGAAAGCTACATGGGCAAACTTGCAAAATATTCAGAAATATATAACTGCATATAAAAGTTTTTGGACTAAAGATAGATTAGAAAATGCCCTGGGGTAACCCTGCAAAATTGCCAAGTCACGTGCGTAGAGAACGTGACCTGGCAGCGACTAAAAAGGAATATTACAAAAACCTGGGGGGCACTGTGCAAATTTTACAAAATAAATTAACGACAGAGGAAAGTTTAGATACTAATTATTAATTACGAAATATAGCAGGGCAATAGTCACAAAATACCCTTGCTGAGTCGATCGGACGATGGATGGGATTTCACTTATGCCGCGCGTCTCGATCGTGACAGTCTATACCTGTTTGCGATCGAACAACGTTCCTCACTTAACTTAACCATGTGTCAGCGCGGCGGAGCCCGATGACGGTTTGATGCGGACGGTTCATATTAGACGCCCCTGGAAGATCTAATGGTTGATGCGTGGGCTCATCCGACGGTAGCTGCTCCTCTGGAAGATCGGGGGAGATCCGACGGTAGCGAATGGACCTGGATGAACACGCGAAGAACTCGAGCTTGGCAAGTTTCGATTAGACGAAGCTCGATCCTCCGTGCACCTGGATCTCCTCCGACACTCTCTCTGTGCTCCTGCAACAACGGTGAAGCTCCCAGTGCCTTCAAAAGGCTCCGGAGACCCACAGGAGTTCCCAGGAGGTCTCGTCAACTCCGACGGACCTGGGCACTTTCCTTGATGAATTTCAAGGCCGAGAAGTTTCCTTCGGGTCCTGCAAATTAAGGTAAAAGCATGACAACAAAAAGGGAAGCAGAACCCGGCATTTATTGGCGGAAGGGAGGCGGACGTGGAGTTGATGAAGGTCACTGGAGCTCAAGAGCTCCGGCGAGGTGTTCGAGAGCGAAATATACACTAACCAAGTGATTGAATACCAAGCTAAATGTACGAATTAAAAGCTAGATATAAGGGCTAACTACACAGCAAGAAAAGAACGAAAATCGACCTCGACCGGCGGGAGACCGTGAGATTTAACCTCACTGCCAAGATGGCCGGAGATGGGTATGGAACGTCGCCTCGGCCCTCGCCTGAGCCCTACGCATTTGCTGGAGGAAGCCTGTCACCCTTCCGGTCTGGAGCACGGTGAACAAGAGTCAAAACTAGGGTTGAAGTGGGTTCAAAGGTGGAAGGAGGTGACGGGGGGTGTTTTGAAAGAGTGGAGAACAGGGCGAGAAGATCGAGGAACATCGTCTCGATCAGTGATACACAGCCCCAGAAAAGACCTGGGCGTCAGTTACCTATAGACGACGTAAAAAATTGCAGAAGGGATCAACACGAGAAGAGGCAAGGCGCGGTCTCCAAAATTCGAAGAAATCGAGGGAAACATAGTTCTGACAAAGGTGTCAGGCACCTGGTTGGTCTACGTGGACCAACAAGGAAAACCCCCCCTGAAAAAGAATTAGAAATTCATTAAAAATAATTAAATGATTTTATTAATTTTGGAATAAAAAATATTTATTATTTTATAAATTATTTTATTATGATTTTTATTTATTTTTTTGAGGTATAAAATTACAAGTTACCTTTTATGGCCTATATATGGGTATATTCTTCTATACATTTTAATATTTTATTTTTATTTCATATAATTAATTTTATTTATTTTGTTTATTATTTTATAATTTTATAAAATATTTTTATACACTTAAATATATTTTTATTTTATTTTTCTGATGTATTTTGTACATTTAATAAAATAGAAGTATTAATTATATAGGTATATTTACAGATATTATACTTATGTATTATATACAGATTAATTTTTGTGTTTTCTTTATGTTTTTATTCTGATTTTAATGTACACATATATTATAAATAATATTTGCAAAATTATAAAAATATAAAATATAAAAATAATGAATAAAATGAATATTTTAATCTGTACAAGTATACAATAGGGGTCCAAAACTCAACTTTCAAACCGTAGCTTCACAAAATATGGAACCATCTTCATTAAATAGCTTTTTGAAAATTATATACAATTAAAGGTGATTTTGATACGTTTCGAGTTTTTATTTGAGAGATACAGGTTTGGGAAGTTGGGATTTTGGAAACTAATTCATATCATAACTTTTTATCTGTATATTATTTTTGTATGAAATCAATTTTGTAATTTTCTATATTTATTTATCAACAACTTTCATGTACAAAGTTCCTTTTTTTAATACAAAAAGTGGAACCAAAAATAGGTCCCAAAATGAATAAAGAATGAATTAAATCAAAGGGATTTTATTGGTTTCTGGCCCTTATCTCCCCCTACTTTATTCCTTGTCGACCTAGTCATCGAGATGCCTAGGTCTCGGGATTTCGTGTCATAAAATATTTACTATATTTTATTCCTTTTCTTTTCTTTTCATTTCTCTATAAATTTGGCTTTACAAATCGTATTTTATACAATATTTACACAAATATGCATGCATGCTAAAATGCCTAAATTAACACTATTTACATGCATTTACTAAGGTTTTTAAGGCCAAAATGATAGAATAAAGATGATGAAACATAGATTCATTAGGGGGTTGTGTATACTATGTATATACTTTAAGCCATAACTCGTACTTTTGTATTCTAAATAACACTTATGGCTAAAAATAAGGATAAATTCATCACAATATTGTAATAAAAAGATGTTTATAGCTCCTCAAACTTTTTTTGCATATTCTGATTAATAAATCAGGCATAAATACTTTTGCAAAATGTTTGAAAAATAGGTTGAAACCCCTTTTTGAAAAATCTTTTGATGGAAGATATTTTGTAAAAAGTATTCAACCTTTGTAAAAATCTTTTTGTTTGCAAAAAAATATTTTCTTTCCGTGAAATAAAAATGTTTGAAAAATAATTTGTAAATGGTTATAAAATGGTTGCATAAATACTTGAAAAATCTATATATACTGTTTGAAAACTTTTGTAAAACGATTTTCAAATATGTGTAAATGTTTGTAAAAATCATTTGTAAAATTTATGTTGGACTATAATTTTCAAATTCGTTGAAAAATGATTTTCAAATAAGTTTGAGGAGTATACACAACATTTTCAAAAATTCTTTTTATATTTATCCATTTAGAACCAAAATTTTTGTAAATATAAGATACATCCTCATATAAAGATATGTACCTAATTTCTTAACCTAAACCTTCTGCTTTCAAGAACACCAAAAGCATTTGCAAAACTCAAAATACCCAAAGTATTTTGTATCTCAAAAATTATATTTGCATATACTGATTAGTAAGTCAGGTTAAAAATATTTTTGCAAAATGATTTCAAAAATGGTGTGACCCGTTTGGAAAACTTTTTATGAAATATTTTCAACCTTTGTAAAGATATTTTGATTGAAAAAATCGCTTTCTTTATGTGAAATAAAAGTTTTGAAAACCTATTTGCAAATGATTTTGAAAATGTTCGTAAAAATATTTTGAAAAATGTGTATATATATATATATTGTTTGAAAAATCTTTGCAAAATGGCTTTCAAATGTTTGTAAATATTTGCAAAAATTATTTTTTACTATAGTTTTCAAAATTATTTTCAAATAAATTTGAGTAATAAATGCATTAATAAAATGTGTATATAATTAAAAATAAAAATGCATAAAATTCTTTACCAATTGTGTATATATGTCTATAAAATAATTTGTTAAGTCCTGTAAATTATTGACAATTCTTAATAAATAAAAATAAGCACGTCCATGTAAATTTCTGTAAATATTTTATACTTTGTGAGTGCAAAAAATATTCTTTTTATGTTCAAAATTCTTTGTGTAAAAATTCTTTTTGTTTTCAAATTCTTTGAAAAAATTGCATCATTCTTTGCATCATTGTACATAGCCTTTGCATGGCTTTCATATTCTTTTAAATTGAGCTTGATGATTGAACTTGCCCAATAAAGTCGAAGATTGGAGCTTAGTTGGACCTTACTGCACCTAATTGCACTGGAACCTTATGGGAATTAGGTTTAAGGTACTTCATGTCCAGCAGGACTTAATTCTTTGAGACTCAGTGCTGGGTTCAAGTCACATGAACTGACTAACTAGAACTTTTCGAGATGCACGCATGACTTTTGTTGGCCATGACCTAACTTGGACACTTGTACCTTTCACTTGGATCAACTCAGTTGGAGTGGTGGGGGGGTTGGATTTGCCGGTCTGAAATGCATACGGGTGGAAAAATTCGTCCTCGCCTAGGGAGGGAAGTGCACCCCAACCTGGTCCAGTTACCATGAAGTCTAAAGACAGGAGAGTGTGGGTTGCAATAAAGCTTCAAAAGAGGGAAAGTCTTCTGGCTCAAGAGGAAAAACTCATTATGTAAATGCTATTATATATACTATTTCAAAAAACAACAACAACAACAAAGCCTTTTCCCACAATTAAGTAGGGTCGGCTACATGGATTCTTAGCCTCCATTCAGATCTATCTTGGATCAATCCTGGGCTTATATCCACAAAACAAAGATCCGTTCGTATGGTCTCTTTCCAACACTTCTTGGGATGTCCCCGACCTCTCTTAGCCGGCTCAACATCCCAACACTCGCATCTCCTAACTGGTGCATCAGCTGATCTTCTTTGCAAATGAACAAACCATCTTATGCAGTTTTCTCACATATTACCCTCGATCGGAGCAACACCAACTTTCTTTCTGATTGCATCATTCCGAATCCGATCTTTATGTGTGTGTCCACACATCCAGCTTAACATTTTCATTTCTGTTACAGCCATTCTCTGCACATGTCTATGGTTCACAGGCCAACATTCAGATCCATAGAGCATATCAGGTCTCATTGCTTCTTTTTAAAACTTTCCTTTAATTTTTAAAGGAATTTTCTTATCACAGAGAACAGCAGAGGCTCCTCTCCACTTTAGCCAGCCTGCATTTATTCTGTTAGTAACATCTCCATCAATTTCCCCATCATGTTGCAAAATAGATACCAGATATCTAAAAAAATCTCTCTTCTGAATGTTATCATCACCAATCTTCACCTCGATTCCTTCACCATTACTTCCATCAAAGGTGCACTCCATATATTCTGTCTTAGCCCTACTTATACAAAATCCTTTACTCTCCAACTCATGTCTCTAGACCTCAAGCTTCTCATTTACTCCATCTCTAGTCTCGTCAATCAACACAATATCATCAATAAATAACATACACCAAGGTAACTCATCCTGAATGTGACTTGTCAACTCGTCCATAATCAAAGTAAAAAGAAACATACTCAAAGCTGAACCTTGATGTAAACCAATGTTGATGTCAAAATAGCCAGCCTTCCCAGATGGGGTCCTTACACAAGATAATCGGAGTATGTATATATGTCGGAGTATGTAAAAATGTACTAAGCCTTCTCCCACCATAAGTAGGGTCGGCTACATGGATTCTTGCTCAAATCCATGTTGAAAGATTCGACTATTTTTTTACCCTAGCCGTCGACTACCTAACGCAACCCCTGCAAGAGTGGGATTTGAACCCAGGTCTTTTGTATGATAGACACACTGTACTACCACTAGACCATTAAGTGGGTTCATCTGTCAAGTATGTATTTCAAAAAAACTCCAAAAAATAGTGGACAAGCCTATAAATAAAAATAAAATGCATGTCAGAGTATGTATATCTGTTGCGTAGAAAATAAGCAAGCTTGAGAATCAAAGTTATACCATGTGAACCTGCAGCTGGATGACTTGACTACACTGGTCAGGCATCCCAGGATATGTAGCTACACCAGCTACTGTCCATTCTTTTCTTCACCTCCTCCTCTTGAGTTGGATGCCACTTGAACTTAGAAGGGAATACCCCGCTCCTCAAGGACAGAGTGCTGGATTGGGGAATCATTGGGTTGCCATTCTGGAGAAGTCAGATCCTTTGTCATTTCAGTTGAGGAGAGCCACTATCACTTACACCGTACAAGTCAGCTTCATAGTCATAAGGGTTTGCGTATGATGTAGGCTAGTTCTGACCTGGCTATTGAGGTGGTTTGAACCGAGCTCCGTGACCTTCGAAGGTTGTTATGTTTTAAATTTAGTTCTCGATCCGGTTCAACATACATTCTCACATCAAGGTCTAACTAGAGCTCCAAACTTTGATTTTGTAAAGACAAGTTTAACAGCTGAAAGCAATTCCATTTATTCTTTCTTTTTCTCTTCTTCTTTATTCTTTTTGTATTTATAGCATAAGTGTTTGCTAGGGACTAGCAAAGGCAAGTATATGTATATGATGAATCTCCATTTCATCGCCTTTATTCTATCATTTTTGCCTTAAAGACCTGAGCTAATGCATGTAAATAATATTAATTTGTACAAAATAACATCCATCATTCATTACATTTATTGTGTAAATAACACTGCCTTTAGTGCTAAAATTATAGAATAAAGAGAAGAAAAGAAAAGGGAATAAAATATTTTATGATCCTAAACCCCGAGACCAAGTCAAGAATTGAGTTGGTCGACAAGGAATAAAGTAGGAGGAGATAAGGGCCAGAAATAGAATAAAAACACTATTCTTTCATTCATTATTTATGCACTTTTGATACCTATTTTATTCTTTATTATTTATTCATCAATGAAGAAACTTTGTACATAAATGTTGTAGATAATAATGTAAATAAAAATACAAAATTGAGTTTGTACAAAAATAATAATTAGTGTTCATTATATACACAAAATAAAAAGCTAAAAACCCAATTTCCTAGACCCATATCTTTCAAATAAAAACTCAAAAAAATATCAAAATCACTCTAATTGTATATAACTTTTCACATGCTATTTAATGGTGGTGGTTTCATATTTTTTGAAGTTACTGTGTGAAAGTAAGATTTTGGACCCTCATTGTATATTATATCGGTTAAAATATTCATTTTATTCGTTATTCATTATTTTTACAAATTTATATTTTTAAAATTTTGTAAATATTGATTATAATATATGTACATATTGAAATTAGAATAAACTAAAAAGCAAAGGTAAAATACAATAAATCTATATGTGGAAACATAGATAAAATACCTATGATTATGCCTGTATAAAAAAGGGAAACATATTCTTTTATTCTTTATTCTTTCATATTTTATAATATTGTAAATATTATCTATATTCTATTAAAGTTACAAAACCCAAAAAATCATCAAAACACATTAAAATAAAAAGACGTATATAAAACATAGCTAAAATACCTATAAATATACTTACATAATACACATATTTATTTATTTAAGTGTATATAACAACCTAAAAATACAACAAAAATATATTTATACTCACAATAATAATTTATAAATATATAATATAAGAGAATAAAATAATAAAATAATAAAATAAAATATACAAAATAAAAATAAAAATGTATAAAATACATGTAATTATACCTATAAATACACTATTAAAAAACAACTGCTAATAAAATATACCAATAAATAAAATAAATCAAATTAAAATACTACATTAAATAATAAACATTTTTTTCTATAATCGAAAATTAATAAAATCATTTATTACGTGTAATTAATAGGTCAATAATTGGTCAGTCGATTTTGTCATTTTGTGCTGACATGGACCAAAAACCGGTCGTCAAATGTTCACCGCGGTCAACTATCTCCCCTGCTTCTAGAAGTGATGTGCCTGCCCAATCCCGCGATTTCGCACATTTTTCCTAGGAGTCTCATCGCTCAATCGCCTTCACCTTTTTCATACGAAATGATCATTGATCATTGTACATATACACCATGCTCTCTAATCACGTGTACATACGCCCAAATCCCTGATTTTAGCCAGTAAATAATGGTGTTGTGTTAGGTCTATAAATAAAACCTTCATTCCTCCTCTCAATTTTGGTCACAGTCTCGGGTCTAGGAGGCCATGTCTTGGATCCAGCTAGTCTTCTCGTGACAGGGGAAGTCGATTTGCGGCCAGGCTGAGCTCCAGGAGCATGGAGGTGCACCCACGGTGGTTCTCCGACCACCCTGCTCCATGGGCACTACCCTTGTATCAGAGTTGCGCTTTTTTCCTTTCATTTTGCTTCTTTTTAATCGTAGGTCTAATTTCTTGCTGTTAGTTTAGGATTTAGTTAATTAGAGTAGCGTTAATCGATTCTCCCACACATCGTCGGAGTTGAGCTCCCGTGATCTCCTCTGCATGCCATCTTTGCTTCTCCACCGCCCCTTTCATCTCCATTTCGATCTTCATTGCCTTTTGATCGCCCGTGCACCCCAGTTCCACTAGATCCATAGTGGATCTGCAGATCCTCTCTCCAAGCTCCTCCGTTCATTGTAGAGCACCGTCCACTCCATCATTCGCCCCCATTCCACCCCTAAGTGGGTTGGGGAAATTTTCCCTCGACCCATGAGTTCACTTGCGTAGGTCCCAAATGCCAAAACGACCCCTGGAGGGGAGTTGAAGCTTTGTCGGAGGTACCTGGAGTGCCTAACCTTCCCTGACCTCGTTGGGTTGCTCCAGGTACCCTCCGATCATCGTGAGACCTCCAGCTTGCAGAGGACCTCGTCGCGGATCTATCTGGCCACCTTGGAGCAACAAAGCAAGCCAGAGGAGTGTGATTTCACCGGAGGAAGCTCGCCCTCTTTGTCACAGACATTCTACCGTTGGATCAAGAACAGAGGTCCATTTTGATCCTCTCTGTTGGATGACGCTAAGCTTCAACCATCGAATCATCTCGAATGATCTAATCGCCACCGTCGATCCACGAAACGTTACCAGCCATCAGATGCTTGCCACGTGTTTAAGTTGAGAAATCTTAATTGTCCAATAGCGCGCCTTATGGGGTAATTTGCACATCTGAACCCCGCATTTTTGTAATTTTTTTGAGTACTGTAAATAAAGATCGCCATTTAAAAATAATTGGACAATTTGCAAATAGGACCCTAAGATTTACATGATTACAAATAGGTCCAGTCTGCGTCACCTCATGTGCCGTCCAATGTGAGGTGGAAAATTTTCAAGGACACCCCTGTGAGTTTTTGTAATTATTAAATAGTCCAATAAAATTTAAAGCATGTTATAAATTTTAGTAAAAATTGTCAGAAGGCCCTTGAACTTCATGATATTTGCATATTGGTCCCTCCCAGCCTGCATCACGTGTACTCCCATGCGATGGGTATTTTGCACGAATAGCCCTGGCAGTTTTGTATTTGCTTAACAATTTATTAAATTTTTAATTACGTTATATATTTTTAGCAAATTTGCACTGTAACCCCTAAAGTTTATTCTATTAGCAAATATGTCCCCACTAGGACATATATTTTTGTAGCTTTTCTCTATTTATTAAAAATAACTATTGAGCTCCTAAAAATACACAAAATAGGGAAAAATACCTCATGCCTATACTTTCACGCCACGTATTGACTTGGGATTTTTGGGTATTTTTATTATTTATAAAAAATGAAAAGAATCCTCTTTATTCCCTTTTTGTTTTATAAAATACCAAAATATATAAAAACATCTCTAAAAAATCCAAAAAATATACATATAGTATATTTTGATCTATTTTATTTACAGACCAAAAATCACTAAAAATGGAAAAACAAAACCCTAAAAATCTAAAAACCCCCAAAATC
This sequence comes from Ottelia alismoides, assembly GCA_037367405.1. NCBI lineage: Eukaryota > Viridiplantae > Streptophyta > Magnoliopsida > Alismatales > Hydrocharitaceae > Ottelia > Ottelia alismoides. Next base: position 135,260 of record JAZKJV010005142.1, read on the forward strand.
TTTTATAAAAATCTAAAAAATTCTTAAAAAAATCCAAATACAATTTTCTTTTATAATTTTTTATACCAGTATTTATATATAAAAATTGATTTGTGTAATTTTGGGATTTATTTATTATTTTTAATATGCAAATCAATTTCGAGTATTTTATTTATTCCTTATTTGGGCTATTTTTTATTTTAAAAATACATAAAAAATTAGCATAAAATTCTTGAAAAATTACAAAAACATTAGAAAAAATTTAAAAATCACAAAAATATATTCTTTACTACATTTTGACTATTTTTTTACATATTTATGTATTTATAGTATATATATCTTATATTGTATTTATACATATATATAAATATAAATGTACATATATATCTATATATTATATTTTAATAAAAAAGGGAATATAAAAATTGAAAAATATATATAGAAAACATAAAATTATAAAACCAAACAAAATTAAAAACCCACAAAAAGTATCTATACTTAATGAATGACTTGTTTTGTATATAAAAGAAAACCACACGCTAACTGTATTGCAATCTGTGGTTCGACCTCAACATCTTAGTCACTATGCATTTTACTGTAGAGAAATAAAATCTTAATGCCACATTTTCGCCATTAATTGAATTATGTATATTGTGGTTTAACTGCTGACTAAACCCAAGGCCTTCTCGGTTACCTGACGACGTTGTTCCCGCCTTTTGTGGGCACACGATCAATGAGGATTATCAGGTTTATCGGGCCGCGTGGTGGCTCCAGGGAGCGCCACGTGGCCCAATGAAGTAAAAGAGAAATAGAAAAAAAAAGAAAAATATGAAACTATTATTAACAAGCAATACTAAGAAAAACTCAACACATGAAAGTTGTAGATCCCGATGAGATCTACATGTTTCATATTGACTAGAAGTCAAAAATAAGTCAAACGAAGGGAGAAATATTTTGGGAAGAGGTTTTAAGGAATAAAAATACTTGATTTTTTGATTCTTTTTGTATTTTAATCTCATTTTAAACCAAAAACAAATATATATACAAAAAAATCAAAAGGGAAATAAAATATATATACAAATATACACTAAGTTTGGGTTAGTTAATTACAAAGAGTCATAAATTAATTTTAGTTAATTATGAACATATTTTATTGAATAGTTTAAATAAGAAGGATAATAAATGATAAATAATGTGATGAATCACTGATTCATCACATACCTAATATTACACTAGAATAAAACTTGCAACAACTGGAGGAATGCACTTGGGGTGAAGATACTCTGAGAACCTACGGCCATTGCCTCATGTCCGTCTAAAGATATAGCTCGACAAGCTCGTAGCTTGTAGTAGTTGGTTTCCCACATCGATTGCACTCTCCTTCAGTGTGTCCTATCATGGGTTGTTTCCCAAGAATGTTACAATGGGGAGGGAGTTGACTTCGATCAACTCCACAATGGGAAAGGTGCTGGTGTGGATGGAGCTATGACCAGTCAGAAGGCTTCATTCAAAATTAGTTGATCAGTCTGAGGAGTGGGAGAGGGGTTGACCTGGTTAAAAATGGCCCACTTGACCAAATCACAAAATTCCAATACCAATGATTTAGAAAAAAAATTGAAATTTGATCAAAATGTAAAGATAGTACAAATTCCAAGAAGGAAGTTTTCGATTCAAACAGGAAGTCTCTTTTATATATGTCATGTAATAGAATTTTCCTGATCATGTCCTTATGAGAAAAAAGTAGCAAAGACTTGAATCTTTCTTGTAAACTGATAACAGATGAGATAAAATGACATCATATAAAGCATGCCCTAAAGAAGATGTTAACCCAAGAGCATAAAGTATGCCCCAAGGGATACGTTAATCCAAAGTCAAATTGGAGTTTAATTCTCGCATTCAGTGACCGCAATTAAAGAAAAATCAGAAACATGTTTCTCATCGCTTATAAATAGGTGCATTGCCCCGTACATGATGCACAACAACCCACAAGAGCAAGCGAGTAGCTCCTCTCCTCTCCTCCCCTCAACAATGGCGGCGGGCAGGAGCACCTCACTGTGGGCGTCGTGCATCATTGCGCTAGTGTTGATGAGCTCTGTTGCTCGTGCACAGGAAGTGGTTCAGCCACCTCCCCCCACAGAGTTGGCTCCGCCTTCCTCTATTGAATCTCCTCCACCTCCGCCTCCGTCGCCACCTCCGCCTCCGTCGCCGCCGCCTCCGCCGCCGGTGTCCTTGTCTACATGCATCCAGACGTGCGTGTCCAACTTGTTGGCTTGTCAGCGTGGCTGTGCTTTGAACTTTTCCTGCCACATCTTGTGCGGCACTGCCTACACCACCTGCGTCTTCGGTTGCATTGGGATATAGTTAAGTTTACATCTCGCCTCCTCAACATATACAAATAATATATATACGCGTGTGTGTTGTAATAAGAGCATGCATATGATGCGGACGTACGTACGTCTTGTTTTGTACCGGACGACGTTACGTGGGACAATGTTTGTATCCTAATGTGTTTTTTTGTAGAATCTGCAGTTCCTTTTGCAACGATTGCATGTTTTTTGTATTTACTGTAGTTCCTTCAAAATTAATCAAGTATTTGTAATTTTGGTTTGGTTCTTTGTAGAATACAATTCATATTAGCAATTAATACGTGCTTCTTTGTAGTGATTTTATGATTTTTTGTATAATACATTTTATATTGTTCTTTGTAAAAATGCAGTAGCCATTCACGCTATATCCATAAGTAAAATACAACCATATATGTACAATACTCATCCACAATGTATAATGCACATTCAAAATGTGTAATACACATCAAATATACAAGATATATAAAAAAACGACAATTTTCATTCGCACGAAATTGTTATGTAAAATACATATCAGATATGTACAATACACATCAAATTTGTATAACAGGCATCGATATTGTATAATACAAACGATAAATGTATTTCTACGTAAAAATTCTTTGTCGCCCACTTCCGCCTTGTTGATGACGATGCGAATGACATCATTAACTGCTCCATGTCGATGTTGAAGACGGAGATGAAGGGACGAAGAACTTCATGTCGACCATGCGTAGTTGTCCACGTGAGGACGGAGATAACACCGAGCTCCATGCCGACGTTGAAGACATCGATGAAGGGTGCGAAGAACCATCCGCCGGCCATGTTGACAGTGAAGATGGAGATGAAAATGACGAAGAGGATGACAAGGCCTGTGAAGACAACAGAGACGAGACATGTGACATGCGCACGATGGAGATAAGCGATGACGGAGACGAGCGACGAGCGACGGTGGAGATGGAGATGGAGACGAGTGGCGGTCGACATCCTCTTCTTCCTCCCGCGGTCGACGTCCTCTCCTCCCATTTTTTTGAATGCGAGATTATGAAATGAATGGAAAGATGAGAGAGTTAATGAGATATTTGTGATGTACGTGTGTGATTTTTGGAAAGATTGGGAGAGAGATTAATGAGGAGATTAATTGGGTTGTTACATACTATATTTAGATAATGAACAATGACCAAAATGAGTTTTTGATTAATTAAATTATAATTATAATATGCCTTTAATAACCACCGACGGATTGAATATGGATGCATGGGATTGTTGGTCTTCCATAGGGATGGAAGGACCATGTCTCATTTGAAAGATATCCTATATATATATATATATATATATATATATATATGTATAAGGCTAAGATACGCAATAAATGGAGGGGTTTTATATAAATCCAAGTACGATATATCTGCTGCGCATGGAACGAGAAGCCGTTCCTTGGTACCGTTTCGGAAACAGACAAAATTTGTCAAGCAATCTTATCTTGTGGATTAGCTAGATAGCAATGAGATATCGTATTTACACGCAGTACTCAACTCCTACTCAGTTTGCATTCAAATCGTAGCACTCTGAAACCATTAACCCTTCCATTGCAATCACTATCGGGTTAATTAACAAAATTACATGGATAGCTATGCAATATGTTAAGGTGATTAAATACTAATAAAAAATGATTCTTAAATTTCTATTTTAATTCATAAGGTGGCAACGAAGGTCGAATTAGAGGAGGTAAAATTTCGATTGGGATGTACGGTAATTAACTAAGATTTTTTATCGAGTTTTTTTTGTATTTTTTATATATATTTGAAGTCGCTTCATTATTTTATGTAGAAGATTTCGTTCTTCTTGATATTTTCAATGATCTTCATATATGCACACTATATGTATAATGATCAATAATTGTTAGCAAAATATGGTGTTATTTTCATCACGGAGAGGTTGTATGCTGAAAACTTAAAAGGAACATGGTAGACTCCTACGAGAGACTTGATCTCTGTAACTTCTGCACTTAAAATTGTGAACATAAGTTTTTTTTAGTTTATGTCTTTATGGCTAGACACCTTGTTTTCCTTTCCAAAAAAACAATGACCAATAATCATAGTAAAATTTTCGATACTTTATTATATATTTACTAAATCTAATGATGATGCGGGATCCAAAACCTTGAACTTCTTAATCATGCCCTATTAACAAAGCCATGGGTTAAACTACAAGAATATCCAAACTCACTGGATTCTAGAATGATACGAGGTCGATACCATAATGTGAAGCCGACTCCTATTAATGCCTACTTGAACCCAAGAGACTCCCCGTACTGGAGATCTATCAAAGCTGGATTCACAACAATAAGAGGATCTGCTTATGAATCAATTGGCTTTGTCAACAATATATTGCTTTGGGTCGATGGAATTAGTAGGGATCATCCTCTATTTGAGCTCTTTCCAATCTCTAAAGCCAAGCATATAATAAATACACCAATGTTTCTCATGCTCTTGCCACCTTGCATGTCAAACAGAACTGTCTCAAAGCACTCACCAGAAGATCTGGGGACACACCTGAACATGAAGTAGTTCAACCACTCCCTCCAATGTTGGCTTCACATTCTTATTCCGGTCACATAATTACATAATCGTATCCGCCACCACCTTCGCCTCCATCTCCAGTGCTCGTGTGTACCTGCATCTAGAATTATGTGCCCAACTTGTTCGCTTGCCAGCATGGACGTGCTTCGAACTTTACCAACATCATAGGGTAAAACATTGATTAACTAGAAACAACCAGGTCCGCTTCCCTAACAAGCTAGGTCATGAGTCATTGTGGTGATCGAGTATCTCCAAATCACTCAACAATCAACCCAGAGTATATAGATGAATATCAATCAAAGTGTGTGCAATTATAACTCTTCAAAAATGTATATAAATGTAAGTACGAATAGTGACGAATCACTGAGAGGAAACATGTGTAGATAGTTAATTACTACTAATTTTTTCCAACTAATAATAAATTTAGATTTTTTAGTTTTACTTGTTTTTAGGTGTTTTTATTTTTTTAACGATTTTAGGGTTTTAAATTAGGCAAATTTTTATGGTTTTTAATGTTTTATAATTTTTACATGTTTTGATATTTTTAATTGTTTTTAATTATATATATTTTTTCTTTTTCAAAATTAGGTAAATTATAATAAAGATACATTGGTAATATGCATAGAAGATTTCCTTTTGTTTTTTTAAATAAGTAGGTTGTTAATATAATTTTCATGGATTTTTAAAGTTATAAAAAGATAAACCAATGAATAAGATTTATTTACAAACTTATTTAGAGTTTTTAATATATATATATATATAAGTCTAAAATACACCCTAAATAATTTTCAAAATATAAACCATATATAATGGAGAAAATTCAGAAGCTGACATAAATATTTTTTTATTTTTGTAAAATATTTTGTAAATGTTTATAAGATTTTTAAGTGTTTGATATTTTTAATTTTTCTATTTTATATTTTTTTGTGATTTTTGAGTATGTGATATAATCTAGCTAATGTAATTTTGGGGTATTTTTGGGGACATATTAGATTTTTTTATGTAATTTTTAAGTCAAAACAAGATAAAATATGTTTTTTATTTTTAAAAATAGAAAATAGAGTTAAATATCAAATAAAAAATATATGTTGCAATATAGTTCCATGCATCTACCCTAACTTTCCTATAATTTTAACATAATAGATACATTTAATAAAAAAATACACAAAATAAAATATCTTAATAGAAGAGGAGCATATTTGAAATTTCAAGAAAGATAACATGCATTTCATAACAACTATAGACAATCCCGGGGCTTTACATGCAAAAGAACCATTATTTCAGACATACAGCGCGTGGGAAGAACCCAAAAGAAAATAGCCAAAGTTTTGAGTTTTCAGTTGCAAAATAAACTATAAATATTAGGCGTTACTTCATATTGCATAATGAAATATAAAATTCAAAAGGAATAAGGGCGTCAACGTCAAAAACCAAAGAGGGCGTGTGTGTGGAAGATGCGGAGTGGATTTTATTTGGCAATTGTGGGCGTGTCAATTAAATGCGAAGAACAACTAGTGTCATGCATCGTTTTGCCTTGATCCAGTGGCAGAGATTAGATCTGGAGCCGACCCTTGATCTGATGGTACCTGCTCTTCACGAAGAATAGGGATGAACTCGTGCCATGGGCTCCTTCCTTCATTTGATTCTCCGTCCTCCGGCGAGCTCTTGATACACTAGAGGTCGTAGACTCCTAGCATCTTCTTGGAGCATGTTCGCATCTGCAAGCAGGTTCAAGGAGCTTTAGACATTATTGAATAGAGACATGGAGGTCAGGGTCCCTTCGTCCACCTGGAGCTTCTTGTGGGCATCAAATCACCCCCAAGAGGGTGTCTCGAAGCACGGTTCCTGCATAAAAATGCTCAAGGCTCGATAACGAACTCTCGACCCAAAAATGAAGCTAGAAAGCACTGAAATGAAATGGAATGGTGGATCTCCGGCATACAACAGAGCATGAGACTAGGTACCTCAATCTGTGCAAGATCGAGGATGAAGGGTGTTATCCAGATAATGGAGAAGATATAGGGGAATATGATGAGGTGAATTGTGCATCAAAACAAGGGCTAAACACGATGAAAAGATGAAGGACCCTAGTGCTCCGACGTACTTGAAATCTTTGAAAACAAAGCGAAAATACATGAGATCAACCGAAATAAAAGTCATGATTACACTAGAAATTAAAAAGTGAAGCCAATGGACTAAACTAACCTATCCATCAACCAATAGAGTTCTAGGAAGAAAACCTTCACCTAAGATGAGCTCTGGCGATGGGATTCATGATCCCCCTCCCTTCTCCTTATTGTGGAATAGTCGAGGGTTACTTTCCGTCATTAGGATCCTCTCTAACAGTGGGTTCAGGGGGGTTGGGGGTGTGGAAGTCGATTAGGGGGTGTTGGAGGTTGAAGATGGTGTTTTATAGCATAGAAGGAAATGGCGACTTCGATCGAGGATAACATGCATGTCGAGGGTGGTTGGTGGAAGTTAGAGCTAGAGAGTGATGGGGGATGATTGTGCGAACAAGTTTTGTGAAGGGCTCGAGGTGATCATAGGTGTGGAGAAGGGGGAAGAAATTGGAGGAGAGGGGTCGAATAGTCATCTACAAACCTAATGCGTCGGGGGGAGGGGGGTGTTGATTGGGGGGGGGGGGGGGGGGTCAACACGCCAAGAGCCCCATTAGTCCACGTCTGACACAAATGACAAAATGTAAATACGTAAATAAAGATAATTCAAAATAAAATAGTAATTGAATCTATTTAAGAAAACTCATAATATGGAAAATGTTTCTTATTTTTATTGACTATTTTAATTGGGTTTATTTTTTATATAATATCATTTATATGTATTTATACTTATATAATTTTCATTTGTATTTTTATTATTTTTATACATAACACCGTATTTACATTATTATTTATTTACAACATTATTTAATACATATTTATATATATTTCTGTGATTTTTATGATTTTATTTATATGTACAAATAAATTCATGTATTTATAAAATATGCGCATTATACATACATATATATATATTAGGATTTATTAATTCCTTTTGGTATTTTAAGTGTGTTTAATTTGCACTTTTATTTTTATGAATGTTTTATAATAAGTACCATTGATTTAAAAATATAAGGAGACTAAAAATATAAAGAATAAAATATATTGTCTTTATATATAGATGTACAAGTACAATAATACCCAATTAGCTGGCTTTTTTATCTTGACTCCAATTAAGATGAAATCACATTTATTTATAGATAAATCAATTCGAAATATACTGAATGGGAGTTTGATATATTTTGAGTGCATATGGAGAAGATATAGATCAATGAACTTCTCTTTGCATTTTTTTCAACTAAGTGTATTGAGTTGTGTGTGCGTGATTTATTTTTGCTAATAGTTTTCTTATTTTCTATACATTAGTATGTACAAGTTTGACGTTGAACACATTATTATTTGGGGCGTGAATAATGATGAATAATATATTATAAGTTTGAGCTACTAACGAAGTATATTATACTTAGAATAACTAATGTTTTATTGGTATTTCTATACAGTATCTCACCCCGTCTCTCCCTACTTTATTCCTGATCGACCTAGTTAATATTTTACTTGGTCTCAAGATTCAATGTCAGTCAGTATCATAGATACCTCCTTTATTTTTCTTTTCTTTTATTTATTCTTTTATTTGGGTTTAAATACATGTATTTATACACTATTTATAGACAATGTTAAAATGTTAGTTCATGCAAGTTAGTGGTATTCACATCTATTTTACTAGAGATTTAAAGCCAATATGAAAGACTAAAAGTGCATGAATGGCTATCCATCACCTCCTATACTTATCTTTGCTAGTTCCTAGTAAAAACTTAATAGGAGAATAAGTGTTGAGAAAATAAAGAAAAAGAAAAATAAAGAACTTAGAATTATTATGATTCTTAAACTTATGTTCATAAAATTAAAGTTTAGGGCTTAGTCATACCTTTACATTGTTACTTTGGTGGAACCTTATTGGGAATAGAATTTAAAATTTAATATCCATCAAGTTCCACAATTCCCTGTTCAGTTCACTAGTCAGGTTAGAACAAGACTTTTCATACGTAAACTCTTATAACTATGAAATTTACTTGTACAGTGTATGTGAAATATAACTCTCTACATCTGAAGAGGCAAAGAAACCATCTCCCTCAGCAAGGCAACCCTAATTTCCCAATCTAGCTACTCATTCCTTGAGGAGCGGGGTATTCCCTTCTAATTTAGAGTGAAAACAACTCAAAGAAGAAGGGATAGAGAATAGAATGGATCATGACTAGTGTAGCCACATATATTTTGGAGGTTGGCCAGTGTAGCCGTCTCTAGTTGCATGAAACCTTGTATTTTTGACTCTGAAGCATAAGCCTGGGTTATTGATACGTATCTCTTACGAGAATGATTTTTCATTGACTTTGCAGTCGTAAAATTTTTGAATGTACAGAATGACAACAATTACATAAGGAGTTTTTCTTCTTAAGCCCGTAGACTATCCCTGTTTCAAAGCTTTATTGCAACCCACATCATACTGTCTTTTGGCATCAGAGCCACTAAATTAGCTTGGGGTGCACTGACCTCTAGTGTATATTTCCATATGTTTGCTTTTTAAGTTAAAGAATTATGATCTTAACCACCTCATTTGAGTTAAGCTATGTGCAAAGTGCTTCACCAAGTTAGGCCACTATCGACAAGAGTCATGCGTGCATCTTGAAATATTCTACTTAGGCTAATCAAGATGGCATGTGAATACAGTCTTGTGGACTCAAAGAATTACGTCACATAGACATGAAAGGTCTTAATTCCAATTCCTATAAGGTTCTTGTAAAATTAGGTGGATTAAAATTTAAAACAAGCTTAAATCTTCGAATTTTATTCTAGACAAGTGCAATTGCCAAAATGATTCTGAAAAATGCGAACACAAGTGCAAAGATATTTTGTGAAGTAGATTTTAAGGTTTTAATCATTTTATGTGGTTTTTGGAGAATTTTACAAATTTTTATGAATTCTGAAAGTTTTAAATTTTAGGTATTTTTGAAAAGGTTAGTGAAATGCATGTATACACAAGGATTATGTACCTATTTACAAAGGACTTTATGCAAGTGTATACAAGTTTTAGACATGATTTTATTAACAAAAGGTTTTTATTTGGACAATTTTACAAAACTATTATATACAATATTTTAAAAACCATTTGATTACATTTTCACAAACATTTTGCATAAAATTTTGAAAACTCATTTTGCAAATAATTTTACAACCAGTTTTCAACAATTTTTTATAAAAATTTACAATGCGATATTTTATAAAGATTTATAAATATTTTACAAAGGTTTTCAAAATATTTTTCAAAATATTTCACGATCACTTTTCAAAATCTTTTGCAAAGTATTTTCAAACCAGGTTTACAAATATGTTACAAAAATATTTACGCATATGTACACGGATTTTTCATTTTTTTATTGATTAACATTACCGATTATTCTAGAGCCATATTATTAAAAATAAAAAAAAAGTATCAATTACGGTTTAAGGATATATACAATATATATGACCTTCTATACATAACTTGAACTATGTCCTCATAGTTACCAAGGAGCAATAAAGGAGGACATAATGTGTGCTAAATATCGAAGAATACTATAGTACAATGACTCAATTAAAGAATAATATGTCGATTGTACCCCATACTTAGGATCAACTAATCCTAAATATAGAAGACTATATACTATGCGGAGATGATCGAGGGTGAAAATACACAAAATCAATGACTTGGCTTGTCTCCCCCTATATTTACAGTAAAGAGCCCCTAAGTATAGAACACAATATCAACATGTTGAGAGACAAGTGAGGGAAAAGCGTGGAAAAACTTGAGTCACTCATCCCCATATATACTTAGGATCTAGTCTTACTAACTATAACAATGATAAAAGAGATGAATGAATAAAATGTAGGGAGGAAAGAAAGGAAAAATGAAAAAGAATAAAAAGAATGAATATTTTTGTAGCTCAATTTTCTAAATCTTCTTATGATGAGAGTTCGTCTTGAAATGCCATATCAATTAAATCGATAGCGGACAAGAATGTATGATGCTCTAGGTACAGCTTCAGCAACTGTCCATTTACCATGAACAACTAAGCATCATATGAAAACCCATACATGATGATGCTATCGTTGCCACACATAGTCTTCACTAGAAACTACATAGTCCATTTTCTCTTTAATTGCCCAAGAATATCTTCAAACTTTCATCAAATAACCACATCTTCTGACAAGGTTCTATAGTCTTTCGTCTGATATGCTTGTCGTGCCATCATTTGACTTTTCCTTGTACATCAGGTTGTTATCGTATGCATAGTCTCTTAATTCCAAGAGTCTGCTTAGATCAACCTTCTGGTCTTGACCACTTGTTTGTGAGTCCAAATTGCAGATGTTGACCGTTCAAAGGGATTTGTGAATTAATTCGATGGGAATGACATGGATTTCCATAAACAAACTGATAGGGAGACAAATCCAAAGGAGTCTTGTAGGCGGTACATTTCCCATAGAACAGAATCACGGAGTTGAGACCAATTCTTCCTATCCGACCATACAAGTTTCTACATAATCGTCTTGATTTCTCTATTTGAGATCTCAACAAAGCCATTAGATTGTGGGCGGTAAGGAGATGCGACCCAATGATCAATGCCCCACTCCTTCACAAGTTTCTTGACCACTTTATTTATAAAATGGCTAGCCCCATTTGAGATTAGAATTCTGAGAATTCCAAACTGCGAGATAATGTTGTTCTTGAGAAAGCAACAAATCGTACATCTATATGCAGATTAGGAGGGAATAGCCTCCATCCAGTGACTCACATAATCAACGAAAAGCAGGATTTATTCATATCCCTGACTTTTAGGAAACATATCCATAAAGTCAATACTCCAAGCATCATCTACGTTAGATATTTATATGAACTTGAGTGGCATTGAATCTTTGGAACAAATGGTTCCTTGTTGTTTCTAACAGTCAATGCAACCTTTTTCATATTGTGTGGAATCCTTAAATAGTGTAGGACACCATAGGCCACACCGAAATACTTTCGTCGCCATTCTACTTCGAGAATGATGTCCTCCTGCTTTGAGATTATGATGGAGCTCAAGGATACTAGTGTACTCCTAAGGATTGCACCTTCGTCAAATGCAATCCACACATTTCCTGAAAAAGTATGGATCTTCCCACATGTAGAAATGAATATCGGATAGGAACTTGTCCTTCATTACTAGCATCCAATATTGTGGAAGTTTCCCATACACGAGATAGTTCACAATATATGCATACTAGGGGAGTGATACAACACTCAAAATTGATTCATCATAAAGGTCTTTGTGATGGGCACATTACTCAGTGAAGTCTATGTACTTTCAATTCTAGAGAAATGATCTGCTACCATATTCTTGACTCCAGCTTTATATCTTATCTCCAAACCAAATTCCTGGAGCAGACATAAGTTGGCACCCTTTTTTATTGTATGTACCGGATAACAAAGTAGTCAGTGAATATGATAACTATAGAATCGAGAAGGTGAGACTGAAACTTCTCGAGGGAGAAAACCACTAACAACTCTTTCTCTGTAATTGTATGTTTTTTCTGGGCCTCATCAAGTATCCTGTTGGCATAATGTATAGCAAACAATAATCCATCCCTGCATTGTCCTAATACAACCCCAATTGCAAAGTTGATGCATCCATCATGATCTCGAATGGGAGAGACCAATTGGATGGATGTAGGAAAACACTTGAGTAACCTGTTATTTTAATTGATTGAAGGCTTAGAAGACTTGTTATCCACAATGAAGTCAACCTCCTTACCTAGCAGCTTGGTGAGAGGTCAGGAAATCCTGTTGAAGTCCTGAATAAATTTTCTTTAAAATCTGATATGCCCTCAAAAAGTCCTCACATGTTTTAATGTTTTCGGTGGCTCAAGTTTGGCAATGACATCTACCGTAGCCCGGTCGACCTCCATACCTCGTTTAGAGATGACATGGGCCAACATAATCCCCTTAGTGATTATAAAGTGACTCTTCTCCCACGAGAGCACTAAATTCATTTCACGACATTTCTTCAGTACTCAGTCTAGATGTGGAAGACAAACATCAAAGTTATCATCATAGATCGAGAAATCATCCATAAAACTTTCCAGAAAACTACCCACCATATCGCTGAACACAACCAACCTACTCCTTTGGAATGTAGCTCATGTGTTACACATTATAAAGGGCATCTGTTTAAAGGCGTATGTGCAAATGGATAAGTAAATGTAGTCTTCTATTGATCTTAAGGAGAAACAAAAGAAATCTTTTCCTCCTAAGCATTCGAGAACTTGATCAATAAAGGGTAGAGGAAAGTGGTCTTTATTTGTCGCTGAGTTCATGCATTAGTAATGTACACAAACATGCCATGATGTAGGTAATCGGGTCGAGATCTCCTCTCCTTGTTTTATTTTTAGCCATCGTAATTATGGATTTCTTCAAAACCATAGGAAATGGACCTATACATTTAGAGTTAGAGATGTGATATATAGAACTAGTCTCACATCATTTTGTGATCTCTTTTATGACAAATTTCCAGAGATTAGGTTCATCCTACACTAAAACTTGTAGGATGGCTTGTTTCCATCCTCTAAGTAGATATGTGTGAACATAAGACCGAATTTATCCCTCTAAGATCCGAACCATTTTAACAAAGAGACTTGCAGTTTTTCTCTAGACCTCTAGGAAGCGAGGTTTTTTATCAACGATCAATCACAAACTGATGATGATGGGATACCGTTCAGGATCACCTGCAAGGAAGGCATACTTCAGATTTGCTGGAAGCAGCTTTAATTATGGTGGAGTCTGAGTCAAATTTTCAGTAACCTCAGAGACATGGCTGGTGGTTGGGGCATTGTGTGCCAATATTTTAGTGTCCACCTCGGTCACTCTTGGATCAGATAACAAAATATTGAACATGTCTGCAATTGTTTCCTCTTGTTTGGTATGGTATGGATTTTCTTTAAACAACTCGATCATTTCTTCTGCATAGACCTCCCTATTGACAAGGAACAAAATTCAATTGTGCTTTCCAGGTCTTCCTCCGAGAAGAGGAAATATTGGGTCAATATGCCATTCAAGGACAAACTTGGATCTCTGATCTCATCAATGATTGTCATATTCATATGTATGTAGTGTAGCATGCTAACTTTTATTATATGTGTCTATGTTGCTTTGGGTTCTGCGATCATATCGATGATGACCTTATGGCTTTGGGAGCAAAAGGTAATCTTTTTAGATACGTAATCAACTACCACTTCGACAGTTCGAAGGAACATCCTACCAAGTATGATAGGGGTCTAGAGTAATGGTGCAGAGAATATCATTTTCAGAATAATAATGTTCACTGGGAATTTCATACCTGATACTACTATAATAACAACCTCCCATACACCTCGAGGTCGCGTAATGGATAGATCATCAAACTAAAGGATCATCCTGGTTCGTTTTAACAGATCCAGCCTGAATTCCTTGAGGAGAGAAGTGGGCATGAGGTTTAGTAAAGAGTCATTATCAAGTAGAGTTCGCTCAAAAAGTTGGTCGAAGATCTAGCATCTGATAAAAGGAGATCCCATGTCTTTCTTTTTGGTTGGGAGATTGCTGATCGGATTTACTGTGGCCGTGGTCAGGATGTGCTCTTTTGCACAGTTGTGTCTGTTCTTACGGAGCCGATGCTTTGATGCAGGTGTCTCTTTCAGTCATTTTTTCATATCTATATATATTCGATAGCTTTCAATAATGGCATTTCCAAAATAAATTCTGTAAATGAACTTGTACAAATGAATGATTAGAAAAGGTATAATCATCTTTTAGAGGGGAAGAAAAAAACTGAAACATCAGCTTCAATGGCAGACACACGATAAGCTGCAGGTGTTGGCATCTACTTAGCTTGCACGGCTCGATGTTGACTATTTTTTGTACTTTTGTCCTTTTTCTTCATTTTTTGGTTTTTTTGATCTGGTGCAACTCCACTCTCTCTCTCTCTCCTTCCTGACTTGATGCATGCTCGGTGGCTGCAGAATATGATGACTGGCCCTCTGAAGCTTTATTCTTCCCTTTTATGGAGGCAGACGACTGTAGTGTCCTACCATTCCTCAGAGTCACAACAATAGATAACATAAATGAAGTATTCATACTTGACTCGATGGAGGAGGATCCATTACAATCTACCTGATCCTTTCGACAAAAGTTATTTGGATTGACCTCAGTATGCGAGGGTATTAGGATCTTCGTGGTGGTTAAATCATCCAACTTCTGGCTCATCTCCATCATGCTCTTCACAAGGTGATCCGGGCAGTCAAGTGTGGGGTTTACTAGTGCTGTCTCAATCTGTTCGACGTGTTGAGCTCGCTAAATCTGAAATGGGTACGGAGGCTAGAAATGGTATTTCTATTAGTATGAATGAGGAGGAAACTACAGATAATGTGGAGGAGTAGGGTACTAATTCTGATACTAACCAACTGTCTGTTGATAATGGAACTACTGCTAACAATATGCATGCTCTTGGTGATTCTGTCTCCATGTATAAGTTTGTTGTAAAGACTGGTAGTGAGAAGGCTGGTGTTGGATCGTTCTTCCACCTAGATGATGGTGGAATATCCTGATGGCTAAATATTGACCCTGGTGTTGTCCTCCTGGATCGGTTAACTACGGTTCATTGCTCCAAATGTCATTCACCTCTTGAATTTGTAGTGGAGGCGGGAAAAATGCCTATATGTATGTGAAATACCAAGAATAATCTAAGGAGCAGTCTTTTGGTCCACACAAGGCGAGACCAATGGTAGCTATGATGACAGCTTACTAAGATCAATTGGTAAGTCAACAATCAACCCACACAGTTAACCAATCAATGCAGACAAGTGGATCAAAATTTATTATAAACCACACAAAACAAGTGTGTATAGTGGACAAGTAGGTAGGGTATCAAACTCAGAGAACAAGGGACGTAGCAGGTATATTATTTATAAGTAAATAATACAAGTGTGTATGTATGTATGTATGTTTGTATAAATATGCACAATATGTACACAATGTTTTTGTGGGTTTTTAATTAATATTTTTATTAGCTATTTTTTAATTTATAATAATTATATTAGATTATATATACAATATAAGAAGATAAGGTGATATATAGAATATATGTAATATATAATAATATATTTAATAAATATATAAAAATCAGAAAATATCCGAAAGAACAACCCTTTTAAAATTTTTAAAGGTTTTAAAACATTTATAAGATATTTATAATAATTAATAATAATTATAGGTATATATAATACTAGGGGGGCTTTCAAAGAGGACGCAGTCCTTCCTGAGTTCAGGAAGGCCGCCTCTTTTTTGTATAAAAACGAGCACTTTAGTAGAATACGTATACACTTTGTATTATAGGTGCACATTATAAATACAAAGCCGCATACAAAACTACATATTATAATACAAACATTAAAACTGCACGTTACAATACAAAATTGTATATGTATTCTACCAAAGTCATCCTTTTTTATACAAAAAAGGGAGTGGCCTTCCTTAACTATGGAAGGACTGCGTCCTATTTGAAAGAAATCCTATAATAATACTATTTATATATATATATATATATATGGTATATAGGATATTATAATTATAACTATATATATAATTTTTTCAAAATTTTCAAAATATTTTTCTTTATGCTGTTAAAATATGCTTCTATTTTTGTGAATTTTCTTAGGATTTTTACTAATTTTTTGTATTTTTTAGATTAGAAAATCCAAAATAGGAACTTTTTAAATAGACCAGATTGATTTAAGAATTCAAAATAGCAAATGTGTTCAAAATTTCTCAAAACAGATTTTAATACATAACAATATGTTTGAATAAAATGTTGGCAAGAAACTATTTCTTTTTGAATTTTTAGAAAATATTTTTACATGTTTAGGATTAGCAAGGATTTGCTAATTTTTTAGAGTTTCTTTTGATATTTTTGTGATTTTAAATCTAGAGTGATTAAATAGGCTAATAAAAAATTGGTATTTTTTAGTGGATTTTTATAAAGGTTATTATATTTTTTTGTATTTTTTAAGTCAAATAGGGAGTAAAATAACTCTTTTTATTTTTGATAAATAGCAAATGCAACAAAATAGTAGAAAAATCTCAGAGCATGAATAAGCAAGCTAGCATGCATTTTCCATAATTTTTGCACAATGTTTGGAGCACATGATATATTTAGAGAATATAAACGCAAAAATAAAAATAAATCAAGCAAGTAGGGGCATATTTGGAAATAAACTAAAGTTCGGGGAGGCACATGCAAAATAACCATAAAGTTTGAACACCAACTTGATTATTAAGGGCCAAATACAAATTACAAAAGCTGGAGGGTGTTAGAGAAAAATATCCACACACGTAGGAGTCCGCATGAGGTGACTTGACACTAGTCTAAAATACAATATTAAGAAGTTCAGAGGGCATACATGTAATTTATCCTAAAAGTTTTGAACTTCATTAAATTTGTACTATACTTTTTATGAAATAAAAAAAGGTAGAGGGAGGATTTGCAATTTATACCACTTAACGCCCGTTGATCGTGTCGTTGTCCTCACGCAACATGTCTGATCTGATGGTTCTGGTCTTGCACCGCTACGCGCAAAATGGATGGTGAAGATTAGATCTAGGCTCCGACGGGGATACAATGACTCTCGAGGTCCTTGGAAGAACTCTAAGGACTCCCACGAGTGCTGGCTTCGGTCTGCTTGTTCTCCGACATCCGATGGTGGATTCGTTCTCTGACAATAGCTACACGTTCTTGATGCCCTTCCGTATGTGCAGGGCAACTCCAAAGAGCATGATGGTGTCAGGGGAGCTCAGACTACTCAAGACGACCTAGAGCTGTTACAAGTCTTAAACGTGGTTACAGATGGGTCGCCAAGGTCGATTCCTGCACAAAAAATGTTACATGGCTCGAGGGAAACTTCTTCTGCTGGTTACTTGAAGCTGGGAGTGAGGGGATGATTGAGGTGGCGAAGGAACTACGAGAGGTGATGAAACGACCCTCGATTCGCCTGGTTAGAGCATGACATGGGTTGGATAGTGGGGAAATTGATGGAGCAAACAATGGTGAAAGGAATAGGGTGGTTATCAGGCAGAAGATACATTTGATAAAAGGCCAATTTGGACTGGTGCTCGAGATCTGGGTCAAATGGGAATCTAAAATTAAACCTAATATACGAAATGAAATGAAAAATTAAAAGCTGGAAATAAAATGAGGGCTAAGACATTGCCTAATAACAAAAGATACGGTCTCCACTCGACCAGAGTCGAGGCGGTGAAACCAGTAGGTGGAGCTCCTCCGGCGATGGAATGGATCGCTTCCTTAGGTGTTCCTCCTCACTGCAAATCCTCTCAAACCAAAGCTATCACCTAGAGGATGAGATTGGAGTGCATATGTGGGCCTAAGACCATCTAACGAAGGATCAAACTTGGAGTAATGGCGGAAGAGGTAATTTTATAGGGTGGGCGAGGAGGTGGATTGACCAAGTACTATCAAGCCACTAGGACTATGCACAGGGGGTCAAAAGGTTTGGTGTGCATTAGGGATGGTCGACGGTAGGTTTGGTAAAAGATTGAGTCGATTGGAGTGATTAACCACATGTGAAAAAGGGGAGAAGACAGGGGTTCCATCGTCCGACACGCTTAAAAGAGAGAGAGGGGTAGTTGATCGGGAGTCAACTAGGGTTTGCTTCAGGTTGGTCCACGTGGACCAACCAGAAAATCCGTGACTAAAACTCCTTATTAAAAGAATAAAAAATAATAGATAATTTTATTGTTTTTTGGTTAAAGCTTGAAAATGTTAGTAACTTTACATAGTATTTTATTCCTTTTTTTTGAGGCTATTTATTTTAAGTTAGTTTTTGCATGTATAAATATAGGTAATTATAAATGTATTTTGATATTTTTTTAAATTTTAGTATATACTATTATATACACATATTTTATATATTTTTAGTTTATTTAAATACACATTTAGGTATTTATATTGTATTTTTCTAAGTTTATATATACACTTAAATAAATATGGGTGTTTATTATATTGGGAAATACATATATAATTCATCTATGTGTAATAATAGACTTATTTATTTCTAATTATGTACATATATTTTAAATAATATATAAAAATTTATAAAAATAAAAGAATTTTTTAAAAAATAAAGAATCAATATATTGCATATAGTATACATGTATGTTGCACAATAGGGACCCAAAACATAACTTGTGCATCCTAATTCTAAATTGAAAAAAATTACCTTCATTAAATAGATTATTAAAAGTTATATACAACTAAAGGTGATTTCGGTCAATTTTGATATAGTAAGGAGAAGATACAGGTCCGCAAAGTTTTCTTTGTAGCTTTTATTTTCTGTATACGGGGCACAATGTACATTATTTTTCTGTAAATTCAATTTTGTATTTTTCTTTGTATTTTTATGTATAATATTCATATATATAGTTTTATTATTTGAAGTATATAAATAAGAAATAAAAATAGGGCCCAAAAACTACAATTATTGTCAAATCAATTTGGTGTTTTCAAGTGAATTTTGTAGAATTTCTCTGCCCTATTTCCTTTACTTTATTCCTTGTCGATCAAGTCATCGTGATGACTGGGTCTCATGCTCTAGGGTCATTCAATACCTTTGATATCTCATTTCTTTTTCTTTTCTTACTTTATTTTTAATTTTGGAATTAAATACATAATTAATACAATGTTTTATACAATATTTTGTACAAAATACAAAGTGTTTATTTTGGTAAATTAATGATGCATGTATGCATTTAGATAGGGATTGAAGGCCAAAATGAAAGAATAAAGGTGATGAATGGATATTCATCACCCCCTTATACTTGCCTTCACTAGTCCCTAGAAAACACTTATGTCTATAAGTACAAAAAAAGAAAATAAATAAAGAAAAATAAATAACTTAGAATATTTTTCACCTTTTAAACAGTCTTGATAGAGTCAAAGTTTGGAGCTAAGTTAAAACCTTTGGATTATTTGTATGTTCGGAACCACATTGAGGTCAGGAAGTGTGACATGACAACCCTTAGGTTCAGTAATTCTATTTTCTAGTTCTCTTCATAGTTTGGTCAGAACCATCCTCTCAATCGCATACTCCTATTACCTTGAAGTGATAGAATTTGTTAGCTCTTCAGACAAAATCATTGAACTATCAACAAGTTTATTCTTCAAGTAACTCGTCCTCGTGGAGACAGACGTTCCCTTCTAAAGTCTAGTGTTGTCGGCCTTTACAACCAAATGGGGAAGGAAGTATGAAGAATAGGAGAAGAAATGGGAATGGACCAATGTAGTCTTCATTCCCTTGTGAAGCCCCTTCAATGTAATTAAGTCTTCACCCAGAAGCAGGCTTTTTCTGAAACTCAAATTTATGGTAGAAATTTTGGTGTAGGCTTCTTCTTTGATATTGACTTCGACTTTGCACAGCTTCTGCATTCTTGTTTGTACCCCGATGGATATAGCATTCTGGTCCACCCATTTTTTGGGGACTTGGAAAAGTTGCACCGGCAGACCATTCCTCATACAAAGCATGATTTCAACCCAGTCTCCAGTCTTTAGATATCATTGGTACAAAAAGAAGTGGGTTAGAGTACTGATTTCGGCAATCCTAAAGAATGGTTCCTAAGCCACCCTTGACGAAGTGTCCTAGCATAATCCTAACTTAGACTCCAAGATTTTTTAGCAATCCATATGAGTTGAGCTATATGTTAAGTGCGAGGTTTCCAATCAAGTCACTGTCTCAAGAGTCTTACGGGTGATATGAAAGGTTATGTTTAGACACATTGAATCGACCATGAACATAGTCTCATGGAACCTAAAGAATTAAGTCAAGGTGACATGAAGTATTTCCAATTCCAGTCCTCAATGGCCGAAATTGACTGTATTATGGTTCATACCAAGCTCCAATCTTCAAACATTATTTAGACATGTTCAATTGTCTTGATTATTCTGAAAAATGCAAATGCTATGTACAATGTAGATAAAAAATCTTTTTGTGTAGAAATTTTCTGATTTTGAACTTTTTATGGAATTTTTGAAAAAGGTTTTGCAAATTTTTATGCAATGTTTGAAAATGTTTTACAGAATTTTATGGATTTTTGATTTTGCAATTTTTTAGAGATTTTTTGAAAAGTACATGAATTGGTGAAATAATTATGTGCAGATATTTACACAGAAGTGCATATGTTATTTGCAAGAGTTGAGTGAAAGAATTTACACTAGGTATTTACATGAATTCAGTTAGTGAATTATTTACAAGTTTGTATACACATAGTTTGAAAAGATTTTTTATTTGTTTGAATTATGTATGTAGATCTCAAAATAATATGAAAATATTTTGACATACATATTTAAAACTTTATTTCGCTAATAATTTTGACCAACAATTTGTACAAACATTTGCAAAATTTCAAAATCATTTTGCAAAGATTTTTCAAACAATATTTATAGATTTTCCAAAATGTTTTTGCAATCATTTCCAAACCATTTGGAAACAGATTTTCAAAATATTTATTCAAACAAATAATAAGAATTTGTGCAAACAAAACATTTTTACAAAGGTTTGAAACCATTTTACAAAATATTTTCTAAATAGTTTCAAAGATTTATTTAAAAAGCGATTTTCCAATCATTGTCAAAAATTTTTTAAATTTTTTTAACCAGTTTATTAGCAATAATTACAAGGAATTTGATGTGCATTTTAACGCCTATTAGTTAGCCATATTGCTAAAAATACACAAGTACGAGTTATGGCTAAAATTTATACAATGTACATATGACCCCCTATACTTAGCTTGATCTATGTCCTCATATATCGGAGAAAAGGAAAACATACTCGTACTAATTATAGGAAAGTCTGTTCTTCAATGACAGAATATGGAATGCAAAGTCGACCGTCCCCCCATACTTAGGATCATCTGATCCTAAATATAGCATATTGTACACATAGTAGGGAGGGTCTATGGTGGGAATAAAAAAATCATCAGCTTGACCTATCTCCCCCTATATTTAGGGTAAAATATCCCTAAGTTTATATAGAATATCAAGAATTGAGGAGAGAGATTATGGTTCAAAGAATGAACACCTGTATACACTCATCCCCCATATACTTAGGATGAAGCATATATTAAGTATAACAATGGTGAATGTGATGAGTGACATTTTTCAGAAGAATGAAAGAATGAGATTAAAAAAGATGAAACAAAGAAAATGATTGACTACTTAAAAATGTTTTTGGATGCCCTGTTTGAATCTTCTGATTTTGTTGTTGGAAGTTCTTCGTCATAGACCACAATATAGAGTCAACCACGGATAGGAAAGTATCATACTCGAGGTATGGCTTCAGAAGCTGTCCGTTGATGATGAAGGACTGTGCAATAGCTGATATACCGGATATCATAATGCTTCTATTGTCACGTACATGCTTCACTATATACGACCCGGTCCACTCTCTCTTCAACTTTACATCGAATAATTTCAACTTTGCATCGAAGAACCAAATCTTCTGAGCTGATTCAAAAGTATTTCGGTTGATGTACTTGTCATGCCACTTCTTGAACTTCTCCTCGTACATTAGGTTGTTGTCATATGCATAGTCATGGAATTCAAACAATCTGTTCAGATCCAAATTTCTGTGCTTATCAACCATCTTGGAATCCAAATTACAAACATTAATTGCGTATAAAGACTTGTGAATTAATTTAATGGGAAAATGGAGTGACTTGACAAAGACCAGGTGGTAGGGAGACATTCCCAAAGGTGACTTGTATGTTGTCTGATAGGCCCAAAGAACCGAGTTAAGCAGTTGAGGCCAACTCCTTCTGTTTGGACGTACGAGCTTCTGGAGAACTGTTTTGATCTCCTTATCCGAACATTCTGCCAAGCCAATAGATTGTGGATGGTACATAGAAGCGATTCGATGTTCTATGTAGTATTCTTGAGTCAGCTTCTTCACTTCTCTGTTTATGAAATGGCTATCCCTATATGATATCAGAATTTCGGGAATCCCAAACCACGCAATGATGTGTTCTTTCAGAAACCGACAAATAATGTGGTTGTCAGTGGCTCGGGTTGGGATAGCCTCCTCCCAACAGCTTCCATAATTGACAACGAGCAGAATATACTCATATCCATGAGTATTGGGAAATGAGAACATGAAGTCAATGCCCCACTTTTGAGTCGATTTTTGCAAGGTTCTAATGCGGTATACATAAGGCGGGACCTACACTGTCACTGAGGCGACCACTCACGAAATTTGAATCAGACAGCAATCATGCCACATAAACAATCAATCGAGCAATCAAAATGAGGGGTTAAAATTTATTGTAACTCTATATATAGCTGTATAGTGAAAGTACGCATATGATATCAAACTCAGGGAGCACGGAGAATCAACAAATATTGCAAAAGACAACCATTATTTTTTGTGTTTTTATGATAATTTTTTTATTTTTGGTGGGTTTTCTAATTTTATATTTTTGATGGATTTTTGTTATTATATTTTTAAATGTTTTAATTTTATACTTTTTTATTTTTTTTATATTTTCTGGTTTTTAATTTTCTTTTCCTTTTAATAACTTATAATATAAGTATATATTATATAATTATATAATATATATAATATAGATAATAAAAATACAAGTTTTTTTAAATTTTTTATGGTTTTAGAAAATGTTTTGAGTATTTTGATAATTATAATGATATTATTAATAATATAAGTAAATATAACTATTAATAAAGATGAGTCTTTTATACTTATAGATATAGTTATAAATACTCAAAAATTACAAAATTAGTTATTTTGTCTTTTTTATGCTTTGCTCTATTTTTGATATTTTTTATAATTTTAAATAATTTTTTTATTATTAACTGAATACAAATATGAATTGGTGACTTAACTTAATATATCGAATTGTTTTGTTTCAAAAATAGCAAAAAACTCAAAACTTCCAAAACTAGCTTTAAACAAAAATAGGTAGATAATAGGAAATTCAGGGAGAAACATAAATATTTTTTGACATTTCAAATAATTTTCCTAATTTTTATAAGGTTTTCATGATTTTCTGATTTCTAGACTTTTTCTTTTATAATTTTTAGGTTTTTTGGTCTACATTCACATAACACAGTAGTGTAACTTATCTTTTTTTTGGCATTGTTGAAAATGTTTTTATAATTTTTATGCATTTTTAAAGCCAGACAGTGATAAAATGCTCTATTTTATATTTTTAGTTATTATAAAATACATATTGAATACCTAAACAAAAATATATGTGATAGGTATATATATTAGGTAATTAATGTGATTTTCTACAGATTTTTAGATCAACCTAGCTATTTTTAGTAAAAAAAACAAAGTCAACAAAAAGAAAATGCAAATTAGTAGGGTGTTTCTACAAATATAATAAAGTTTCTCATTGTTCCCGATCCCCTCAACAAAAGTCTAGGAACAAAAGTGCAAAATACCCAAATACATCCAATAAATATCATTGGTAGTGGTATAAATGTAATATTCAAAATGAAGAAGGGATCACATGTAATTTAACCAAAATATATTACATTACATCTGGAATTTCATGGACTATATAGAAATAAAAGAACTCCAAGGGACCCCTCGCAAAATACTCGAGCCCTCACACATACATGTACGTGAGGTGACATGACGAGGGACTAAAGTGCGAATCTCAAAACGTTTAGGGTCCAAATACAAATGTTACAAAAATTATGGAATTGCAAATGAAATAAAATGCAAAGAGGAGTGTGGGTATGAGGATAAATTACCCTCAGGAAAGCGATCCGATAGCGATGGTTCTTCACTTAGCCACATATGGCACTGTAGGACGAATGGATACCCCTTTGGCAATCAATGGATCGGATCATGACTTGGGCTTCATCTTATGGTAAAATGGAGGCATGATCAGACAACGAGGATCAGAACTGGGACATTCTCTAGATCCAATGGTTGTTGCTTCGTACAAAGACCAAGGAAGAACCATGTTTTCCCTGAGCTTTCAATTGTCGGATTCCCACTCCTCTGAGCTCTTATCTTGAATCTCCGGTGATCTACACATTCAAGAGGACGGTCCACAGCTTTTGGCTCCCGCAAAAAGGTCCCTGGCCCCATCGATCGGGCCTGGAGAGAGCTACTACCTAGAGCCTATTCTTGAGGACAATACCCCTCATATGGGGTCTTCAGGTCCTGGAAATGGAGAGAAGGCATGACGAGATGAAGGTGAAGTATCTTGGCTATTATTTGTGGTGAATCGAGGTGAATTGGAGTAGGGGCAATGAAGTCTGACCAAGGCGGCGGAGGACTTCAAGTCTTTAATCCAAAATGATTTGAAGGTGAATAGGTGGTCCGGAACGCAGATAAATAGAAGGGGAATGACATGGGGATGTCAGGTGGGTTGCAAGATGGTCAGGATATAATGAAGAAGGTCATTGGAGCTCAGCTCCAGTAAACTTCAAATTTGAACTTAATGAAATAAAATGCAAAATCAAGATAATAATAAAAGCTAACCTACTTTGCTGCAAACCCTAAGAATGGAAAAATGCAAAGTGATCACTTGCCTGGAGTATATGGGAGCGGAGCTCACAATGAAGAAGGCCAGCAGAGCTGGATTGGTTCTTTTCAACACCTTCCTTGCTCGTTGATCCCTTGGGGATGTTCCTACTATCACCAGGAACCTCAACTACTATTAGGATTAGTGTTTGAATGGGTTGAAGAGGGATCAAGAAGTGAAGGAAGGTCAAGGCGAAGCTAAATACCAATTGAGGTTGTCTTGGGAAAAGGATTATATATAGAGGCTCATCAATTGAAAAGAGGAGTCAATGTGAATGTCCATGGTCGAGAGGCCAAAGAAATCAAGACAAATTGATGCAAGGAGAAGGAGGGATAATAAAGGAAATATGGGTCAAAGGTTTGTCAGATACAGACCCTAGGGGGAGAGGGCGGAGTTGACCGAGGCCAACTCAGACCGCGCTCCCATTGGTCCACGTGTGAGAGAAAAAGACAAAAAAGGTAGAAAATGCATTATTAATTCAAATAAAATATTAAATGATTCTATTAATCTTAGGCTAAAACATAAAAAATATTTATTATGTTATGTTGTATTTTATTATCATATTTATTTATTTATTTTTACAAGCTAATTTGTTATGTTTGTATTTTTTCATGTATAAATATAGGTATGTAACTATATAGTATGCATTTTATTTTTATTTTTATTTTCTATTGTTAATTTTATTATTTTATACGCACAATTTATTTATTTATAACTTACTTAATTACATTTAAATATGTTTTTATTGTAATTTCCTGAAGCACTATGTACACCTAAATAAATATTTGTATTTATTTTACAAGTATGTTTATCTAGAATTCATCAATGTACTTTTGTACACTTATTCATTTTATTATATTTTTAATTATTTAATTTTATTTTAGTGATGTACATGGATTTCATATGTTATTTACACAATTATAAAAATATGGAATAGTGAAAAATATTAGTCATAAATAAAATTATTACTTTATTCAGGTATAATATACACTAGGGGTCAAAAACCTAACTTTTGCATCTTAACTCCAAATTGCATCAAACCAACTTCATTAAATATCTAATTAAAAGTTATATACAATTAAAGGTGATTTTATGAATGTTGACTTCATATGGAGAATATACATGTCTGTGAAGTTTGGATTTGGCTTTTTTATTTTAAGTGTAGAAGGCACAATGTGCAGTATTTTTTGTACGGATGAAATTTTATATTTTTTATGTATTTTTATTTACAACTATACACAAAGTTTATGATTTGAGTTATAATAATAAAGAATAAAATAAATACCAAAATGGACTTATTGGGATTTACAAAATATGATTTTATTGTATTTTTGGCCCTTATCTCCATCTTCTTTATTCCCCGTCGATCCAGTCATCATGATACCTAGATCTTAGGGTTCAGGGTCATTCAATACCTATGGTATTTCATCTCCTTTTTCTTTTCTTTTCCTTATCCTTTTATTTTGTCTTTAAATATAGTATATTATACACTATTTACAGAGTAAACAATAGATGTCATATTATGCAAAATAGTCTTATTTACTTGCATTTAGGTAGGGTTTTAAAGGCCAACATGAAAGAATAAAGGTGATGAAATGGAGATTCATCACCCCCTATACTTACATTTGCTAGTCCCTAGCAAACACTTATGCATGTAAGTGCAATAAGAAAATTAAGAAAAGAAAAAAAAGAACTTGGATTGATTTTGATTCTTAAACATGTCTTCATAAAATCAATGTTTGGATCTCAGTCAAACCTTTAGAAATTTAGTTGGGTCAGAATCTTATTGGAAATCATATTTAAAACACTGCAACCTCTAAGATACACAAGACTCTACTCAAGTCTCCTCAAAAGCCAAGTCAGAACGAGTCGATGCCATATGCAATCCCTTATGACTATGAGTCTATCTTGCATAGTGTCAATGAAACGTAGTTCCTCTCGGCTAAAGCGGTAAAATTCAATCTTCTGTGACATGCTGAATCTAATTCCCCAATCCAACAACTCTTTCCTCTAGAAGCGTGAGTTATTCCCTCTCTAAGTTCAAGTGCAACCGACTCAAGAAGAGGAGGTGGAGAAGAGAATAGATGGAAGCCAATGTACCTACCAACCTTAGGATACTTGACCAATGTAGCCAAGTCATCTGGTTGCAGGCTCACATGTATCTTTGACTTTGAAGGTCAAACTTGCTTATTGACTATGTGTACATATATATTCCAATGTGATTTGGTTTTTCATTGATTTTACCCATCTTTTGTTTTTTGGAGTTTTTATTTTTGCATTTTTTAATACTATATAGAGCATCATTTACATATGGACCTTTTCCTTTTGAGTCAGAAAATTATCCCTCTTTTGAAGCATTATTGCAACCCACATAAATCTGTCTTTAGACCTCTTCACTACTAGACCAGGTTGGTGTACAATGGCCACATATGTGTGACTTCCGATATTTCCACTGCCTTGTGTCTAATGTCGGCAAATCCAGGCCTCTACCACTTCAACTGAGTTGAGCAAAGTGTAAGGTCCAGGTGTGCAAGTTAGGTTACTATCGACGAGAGTCATGCATGTGTTTTGAAATATTCTTCTTGGGAAGTCAAGACGACACTGAACCTAGTCTTGACGTCTCAAAGAATTAAATCTAGTAGACCTGAAGTATCTCAATTCCAGTTCCTATAAGGCTCGTGTGATTAAGTGGATTAGGGTCCACCCAAAGATCCAATCTTCATATTTTACTTATACTAGTTCGATTATCACTATCAATTCGAAAAATACAAATGCTATGTATAATGCAAGAATTTTTTTTGTGATGCGATTTTTGGGTTTTTTATTTTTTTTATGGATTTTTGGAAAAGGTTTTGCAAATTTTTATGCAAGTTTTTGAAAGATTTTGCATATGTTTTTGAATTTTTAAATTTTGCTCAATTTTTAAGGATTTTTGAATGACAAAAAAAGTTGGAAAAGAATTACTTGCAAGTATTTACACGGGAGTGCATACATATTTATAAGGATGGTGGTGAAGGTGTATTTTATACAACGGATTTTACAAGTTTAGAGTTAGTAATTATTACAGGATTTGTATGTACAACTTTTATAAATTTTGTAAGGATCTTATTTGAGCTATTATTTACAGAGGATTCTTAACATATTTGAATTTTTTTTTGCAAAATTTTTGAAAATTTATTTTTGCAAATAATTTTGACAAACATTTACAAATCTTGAAAATCATTTTGCAAATATTTTCCAATCAGTATATATGGATTATTTAAAAAAAATTGCAACCATTTTTCAAATAATTTGCAAACAGATTTTCAAAAATTTCATTTACACAAATAAGAGAAAGTTTTACGAACAAAAGAAATTTTTAAAGTTTTGAAAACATTTTGCAAAAGTTTTTCAAACGGTTTTCAAAAAATTCTCAAAATATTGTCAAACCATTCTTCAAATCATTTTGCAAAAGATTTTTAAAATCATTTATTGCTTGTATTTACAAAGAATTTAGGTGTGCTTTATGAATTATCCATATTATCGAAAATACAGTGGTACGAGTTATGGATAAAGTATATAAATAACATATACGAATCCTCTATACTTAGCTTGAGATATGTCCTCATATATCAAAGAGAAAAAAGGAAGACATAACTCGTATTAAGTATAGAAAAGTTTATGATTCAATGACTAAAGAATGAAGGAATTAGAAGTTGACAATCCCCCCTATACCTTGGATGAAATAATCCTAAAATCAGACTGTAAACAAGGCAGGGAGGTTCAAGGATAGGAATGTATGAAATCATCGGCTTGACCTGTCTCCCCCTATACTTAGGATAAAATATCCCTTAGTATAGAAAGGATATAAAGAGTTGAGGAGACAGGTGAGAGATCACATAACTGAATAACTCGGGGTGCTCATACTGAGGACAAAGTATGTCCTAAATATAGTCGGTATGAATGGTGTGAACACCTGCTTATAATAATTAGAAAGATGGAAAGGAAAAGAAGAAAAGAAGAAAATAAAATTCTTTTTGTGATTTTTCTACTCAAATGTATGATATGTCTAACTCCGTGAGCTCATCTTGAAAAATGATTTCAACTGAATCGACAATGGTCATGAATGTGTCATGCTCCATGTATGCCTTCAGCAACTGTTTGTTGACTACGAATGGATGTGCGTCAGGTGACAATTCTTATATGAGAAGTCTTCCATTGTCACGCATAGTTTTTACAATGAATGCCCCAGTCCATTTGCCCTTCAGCCTGCCTGTAAAAATTT
Source organism: Ottelia alismoides (assembly GCA_037367405.1). NCBI lineage: Eukaryota > Viridiplantae > Streptophyta > Magnoliopsida > Alismatales > Hydrocharitaceae > Ottelia > Ottelia alismoides. Next base: position 165,145 of record JAZKJV010005142.1, read on the forward strand.
TCAACTTCACATAAAAAAACCATATCTTCAGTCCAGGTTCGAAAATCTTCGTACATATGCGTTTGTCGTGCGAGCGCTTGACTTACTCTATATACATTAGGTTGTCATCATAAGCGTAGTCTCTCAATTCAAGAAATCTATATAGATCAACTTTGCAGTTCTTTCCAACCATCTCAGAATCAAGGATACACATTTTCATTGCCCATAAGGATTTGTTAAATGGTACCACAGGCAGGTGGCAAGGCTTTCCATAAACGAGGCGGTAGGAAGACAAGCCGAGAGGAGACTTGTACGTTGTGCGGTATTCCCAAAGAACTGAGTCCACTAACTGAGACAAATTCTTCATGTCTGGTCGTACATGCTTCTGCAATATAGTTTTGATCTCTCCGTTAGAATCACTACAAACTGGACGGCCTTTGGGGATGCTTATTGGGGACGGTCATGGAGCAACCGTCCCCTATACCTGTATAGGGGACGGTTGTAGGCTGACCGTCCCGTCTCTAGAGTCACAGCGACGGTCGTTAATGACCGTCGCCATTAATCTGATCTTTAGGGACGGTTATATAGCCATCCCTTACTAGGAGAGCCCCAGCTTGTTTTTTATCTACCTGGGTACTTTAGGGGACGGTCCTAACCATCCCCATTACTCCACTGTTGCCATCGCGTATACGAAACTATAGGGGACGGTGGTAACCGTCCCTATAGTTAGTTATAGGGGACGGCTGCGTAACCGTCACCAATGCCTGTCTAATTGTCGTGCCCGGCCAAATATCTGCAACCAAAGGGACTGTCCACTTATAACCGTCCCCGATTATTCTTATAGGGGACGGTCGGACGACCGTCCCCGATGGTCCTATACCCTCTCCGACCGAATCCATTCCTCATTCTTCACTCGCTCAGCCCAGCCCTCTCGCCCTCTCCGCCCTCTTGCCCTCCTCCTCAGTCCACTGCCCTCCGTTCGCACAACCTCCTCCCGCTCGCCCTCCGCCCGATCGTCCTCCTCCTCCTCCCGCTCGTCCTCCACCCCTTCGACCTCCGCCTGATTGCCCTCCGCCTGCACGACCTCCTCCCTATCGCTGGTGCCTGACTTCCTCACCATCCTCTTCCCCTCTGAAGCCACCTCCCTCCGCCTTGATTTCATCCTCTTATTTGGTTGTAAGTTTTTTAATTATTTTTTAGTAATTTTTTAATATATTATTCTTGCTTATAATTGTATAGATTTTTTAAAATAATAGCATAGTCTTTGTAAAAATCAAGTATTCGTAATGTAGTATTTTAATGCTTAGTAGTTTAGTTCATAGGATCAAAAACATAGCTTTTATGGTGTTCTAATTTAAATATATAACTTAGCATACATTATTGAAACTTAGATATGGTCTCCGGATTATTACAACTTTAAAATATATTAAGAATGATGTAGAACTGATTCGTAAGAGATACTGACATTGTAATTAACTTTGGATCTTACATTTAGGCAATGGACAAAAGTTGGATGAACAAAAGATTCGATGATTATCAGACATATAACAAAGGAGTTATCGGATTCTTAGACTGGGCATTTCGATATGAGTCACTCTATCATATTGTAGGAGGTGAAAGAGATTGGATACATTGTCCTTGCATAAGATGCAAGAACACTCTGACCCAAAATCGAACCATAGTTTATGAGCATTTGATATTAAATGGTTTTTGGCTTCATTATACGAATTGGACGTATCATGGTGAAGGAGGTATTTTAGAAGAAGATAATAATGTCTGAGTTGATACTGAAAGAGATATCTCTGAAACACATGACCGTGATGCTATGTTTGAGATGATAGATAATATTCGAGGACATGACACTGATGAAATGATGGGATCGCTTTCGGAACCCTACTTGAAAAAATACAAGATGCAGAAAAGTCAATATGCTCAGGAATCAAAATGTCTCGATTACGTTTTCTTTTGGAGATGTTTAAGATAAAAGTGAAGAATCGATGTACAGCAGTTACGATGACAGATGTCTTACAGTTGACTAGGACCTTATTAAATAATCCAAAAAATTTTTCAAAGTACTGGAAAGATGCTAAGTCAAGATTTCGCTCACTTGGACTAAACTACGAGAAAATTGACGCATGTCAGAACGACTGCATTTTATATTCGAAGGATTTTTCAAACTTAGATATATGTCCTGACTGCAAAAGTAGCAGATATAAGAATATGGGTCATGATTCGAAGAGGAAAAATCGGAGAAGATTTTACGGTTCTTTCCTTTGATTCCCCGATTACAGCGATTATATTCATATGAAAGAACAACTAGAATGATGATGGCACAGTAATATCAAAAAGAAAGATGTAACTAGTGCTATGCGATATCCGTCAGATATAGAGGAGTGGAGGAAATTCGATGAAATGTATCCATCATTCTCTGAAGAAGTAAGAAACATACGATTGGATCTTGCTTCCGACGGTTTTAATCCATTCGGAAATATGAGTACGAGTTACTCTATTTGGCCTGTGATACTTGTTACATGTAATCTGCCACCATGGATGTCGATGGCATATTCTTTTATGATGATGTCGTTATTGATACATGGTCCAAAGGGACTAGATAATGCGATAGATACATATATGCAATCGTTGATTGATGAATTAAACATTCTGTGGATTTCTGGAGTGAGTACATATGACGCGGTAAAGAAAGAGTTCTTTACAATTCGTGCTTCTTTATTGTGGACAATAATGACTTTCCCGTGTATGCTAATTTATCGGGATGGAGTACGAAAGGTAACTCCACATGTCTGGTTTGTATGGATAAAACACATTCGACATGGCTAAATGCGAGTATGAAACATTTTTATTTGGGACATCGTCGTTTCTTACCTGGTAAGTCATAGATGGCTAAGAAATGAAAATAATTACAAGTTTGATGGACAGTCGTTTGGACACCGGTTAAGTTTAAATCGCCGATCAGGAAGCGCAATGTGGATGAAACAAAAAAATTTGGGCAACTACTTTCTAGGCTGATTATTTAAGAGGAAGGCGTCCGGTGGATCACGGAAACAAAGTATATTCTTTCAGGAGCTACCCTATTGTCATACTTTACAAGTCCGTCATAACTTGGACGTGATGCATATAGAGAAGTATGTTATGGAAAATATTCTTGGAATTTTAAATATTTCTAGTACTGCGAAAGACAGTTTGCAAGCTAGACGTGATCTAATACAGCTGGGTATCCGACCCGAACTACATCCGATAGAGTCAGAGAATTCTAGAGTAATAATTTCCGAAGCGATGTATACTTTATCCAATGCTGATAAAGATGAGATACTCAATTTTATTAAATCAATTAGAGTATCTGATGGATTCTCCTCTCAAATAAGTAGATGTATAAATCTGGCGGAAAGAAAGATATCAGCATTAAAAAGTCATGATTGTCATGTATTGATGCAAGCTCCTAGACCCAGATGTATTCGGGAGGTTCCCAAACCTCCTCAGCAGTCACAGGGAGGTTCTTCTGATGCAGGCAGTAGAGGTACCCAGAGACGATGTGGACCGTCTCAGTGTAGATTCTTGGATCGTCTTGCACTCGGGCAGACGTTACATGTACGTATTGTTGGCGGAGATGCGGTGGGAGAGAACTCCACGGAGTTTCAGAGCTACCTTGGGTAGGTTGCTCGTGCGCGTGTACCCATCACGACCCATGACTTTCGATAGCTTCTTTATGCTGTCAAGGCTGCCATACTTTCTGATTTGGAGGTATTCTAAAATCAAAAAATGACTTTTTACTATTTTATTATACAAATGTCTATTATGTTTGTTGTACAAGGCTATCTTTACATGGGAACGAAATGCCCATGTCGATTCTCAGATTCTCTCGCATACCGCTGAGTTGTTGCGTCTATACAAGGGACGCATAAAGGAGAAGGTAACAAGATATTTATATTTTTATAACGAAAGATTTTGACATCGACGACATTTATTTTTCTATTTTTTAGTATTACAACCCAGATTCCATATGAGCAGCTTGTGCAGAATGCCCCACCTGTTGTTACACCAGATCAATGGAGGGAGTTGATTAATATTTGGTCTAGTGAGGAGTTCGTGGTATGTATATTTTTTCTTAATTATTTATTTTATGTTTGTACTAACTTTATTTAATTTCAAGAGATTTCTACTAAAAATATGGTGAATCGCTCCAAAGGCTTTAGGTCCACCCATAAGATGGGAAGGAAGAACACCAACCAATTGAAGCATGACTTTGTAAGTATTTAAAAAAAATTAGAATGATTAAGTTTGAGTGTAGAATTTATTTTAAAAACTTATTTTATGTTTTTTAAGTTGATGGATAACGAAAGAGAAATGACCCGCATAGAGGTTTTTGCTGGGTCAAAGAGCCGAAATTTAGGAGGAGAAATGCAGTGGGTTGATGATGCCTGCGCACTAATTCATGTAAGTAGTATTTATTTTTAATTTATAGAATGACTTATGTTAATATATTGAAAATATTTAATATTTCTATACATGCAGGAAGAAATGATTAGGCTTTCCACCACCTCCTCGCTAGATAGCACGGGGAAGAGCACTCCCCCGTTGTCTACCGATGATGCCTTCTCTCAAGCCATTGGTCCAGAACACAGTGGACGCATCCATTGCGGAGGACATGGAGAAACGATCTGTATATGGTACGGAATGGGTGGTGCATGTGGGTCGCAGACTTCCTCGCAAGGGAGCCAGAGAGAAAGAGAGAAGGAGAGAGAGCTGCACGATGTTAAGGCAAAGATGTCTACACAAGATGAAGAGATGGCTAAGATGTGTATGGACATGGCGAATGTCATGTCCTATATAACCCGTCTTCAAAGTCAAGCCACGCCACCTGTACAACCTGCACAACTCGGCGACGATGAGGAGAGTGAGGAGGAGAGCGATGAGAGTGAAGAATCAGAATAGAAAACCATCGATGTAGTAAACTTTAGTTTTTTCTTGAACTTTTTATTGTAATCTTTCTACTAGTGCCTACGGTGATGTAGAATTGAAAAATTATTTCTTTGTAACTATTATTATTGTGTTGAATTTTGAGTTTTTAAGTGTCTTATTTGGTTTTGTAGAGGGAGCATAAAAAAACACCATGAATCTAGTAATTTTTTTGCTGTTAGGGGGTATTGGGGACGGTTTAACCGTCCCCTAAGGTGCTACAGAAGCATCCCGCCTGACCAAGATAGCTCACGGGATGCATTTTTGCCTTTCAAAGATTAATGGAGACGGTTACAACCGTCCCCTATACTCTTCTGTTGGCATTGCTATAGACCCCAACGTAGATGGGACGGTCACAACCGTCCCCTATAAGTACCAAGGGAGACGGTTATATCCGTCCCTTACGAATGTTAGACACCATTTGTCCCCTTTTAGCGGCCATGGGAACCAAAGGGGACGGTTGGAACCGTCCCTAACGGTCTTCTGTTGGCGTCCCTATATCCCTATCTAACGGAAGGGACGGTTACGACCGTCCCCTCTGATTCTCAAGCTTTTCCAAGGACCTTGCTGGCTCAAATTTGTGTCAATGAGGGCTATAAGGGACGATTTAAACCATCCCTTCAAGCCTTCTGGCGTCGTCGCAAAAGGACATTTTCATGGAAGGGACGGTCCCAACCGTCCCCTTTACGTGATGTAGGCGGCAGTTTTGACCGTCGCCTCTATTTGACATCAACTCACTATCGTGGATATCGACCAGTGGGACCTAACAGGGACGGTTGTAATCGTCCCCACAGATCTTCTGTGGCCGTCTCAAAATGATGTCCGACCATTGGGGACGGTTGTCACAGTCCCCTAAGCTTCTAATATGGGGACGGTTGAAACCGTCCCTACTAGTCGTGGTATTAGGGATGGTCGGAACCGTCTCCATTCGTTAACGTTAAAGGGACGGTTCCGACCGTCCCCAATGGTTGATTAAAAGGGGCGTTTGTCGTAAGCGTCCCATCTAATCAAATGAGACAGTGGCAAAAGGGACGGTTTCGAGACCGTCTCCTCTGATCAGAAGGGACAGTTATAGCAGAAAAAAAGACGGTCCTTGAACGCCCCCTTAGAGCCACCGGCCTGTAGTGAATATTCAGCCAAGCCATTTGATTGAGGGTGGTACGACGCTGTAAGATTGTGCTCAATGTCATATTCCTTTGTCAACTTCTTGACCTCCTTATTGATGAAATGGATCCCCCTTCAAAAATGAGAATCTTGGGGATCTCAAACCATGATATGATGTTGTCCTTAAGAAAATGACAGACTGTATAGTTGTCTGTAGTTCGGAAGGGGATTGCCTCCACCCATCTTCTGACATCGAAGATGGCAAGCAAGATGTATTCAAAGCCCTGACTGTTAGGGAATGGCCACATGAAGTAAAAACCACAATCATCAAAGACATCATATATTTGAATGTGATTCAGACGCATTATGTCTCTCATTATGATTTTTCCAGCCATTCACTGGCAGTCTGTAAATTTCTTCACATAAGCATATGCATCACTAAATAAGGTAGGCCACCAAAGGCACATTGAACCACTTTCGTTGCCATCCTCTTTCCAGAATGATGTCCATCTACTTCAAGCTTATGACAGTGGTCTAGGACACCCATAATCTCCTCCTGAGGTATACAACTCCTCTAAATGCAATCTGCGCCCTCTCGGAATAGTTGTGGGTCTTCCCACTGGTAGAAGTGATTGTCATCCAAGAATTTATCAACCGTTATCTTCGTCTAGTCTGGTGGAGTCTTCTTGGAGATAAGATAATTGATCACATCGACATACCAGAGAAGAGAGGATCGAGACAAAACTGTCGCATCTGGAAAGGTCTCTATGATTGGAATGGAATTCTGCTCAGGAGACTCTACATTAATTATCCTTGAAAGATTATCCGCCACCACATTCTTGACATCTAGTTTGTCATGAATTTCCAAGTTGAATTACTGGAATAAAGGATCCAACGAATTAGACGAGGAATGGCATCTTTCTTGCTCTGAAGGTATTTGATGGAAGAATGGTTAGTGCAAATTATTACCCTTAGTCTGAGAAGTGGTCTGAACTTTTCCAGTGCAAACACTATGACTAACAACTATTTCCCTATTACAATGTAGATTTTCTGGGCTTCATAAAGTGTTATTCTAGTGTAATGAATCGCAAACGGCATTCCATCTCGTCTTTTAGTAGAATATCACCAATTACAAAGTGTGATGCGCCTGTCATGATCTCAAAGGGTAGAGACCAATCAGGTGATGTAGGATAGGAGCATGTGTGATCAGGTATTTCAACTGATTGAAGGCTTGGAGAACACGATAATCCACAACAAAATATTTCTCCTTATCAAGAAGTTCAGTTAGCGGTTGGGAAAGTTTATTGAAGTATTTAATGAATCATCAGTAGAACCGACATTTCCCATAAATGATCGGACCTATTTTAAATTTGTAGGTGGCTCAAGTTTAGAAGTCACTTCCACCTTGGCTGGGTCCACTTCCATGCCACGTTTTTGTACCACATGACTTGGTACGATCCCTTCAATCACAATAAAGTGACTCTTCTCTCACAAGATCACAAAGTTTACTTCACAACACGTCATCATGTATCGGTATAGATGATCCGAATATTGGTCAAATGAGTCTCCGTAGACCAAAAAATCATACATAAAAACCTCAAGGAAACTGCCCATCATGTCTGGAAATACGGCCAGCATACACCTCTTAAATGTAGCGGGGGCATTACACATCCCGAACAATATCCATTGGATGGTGTACGTCCCAAATGGACAGGTGAACATGGTCTTCTCCTAATCCTCGGGAGTGATTGCAACTTGGTTATATCCATAGTAATCATCCAAGAAGCAGATATATTCCTTCCTGTCCAGCCTTTCGAGGATCTGGTCGATGAAGGGTAGTGGGAAATGGTCCTTCTTGGTTGCAAGATTAAGGTGTCTGTAGCCACACAAACTAGCCAAGATGTCGATACTCTAGTTGGAATATCCTCTCCATTCTCATTAGTTACAATGTTAATCCCAAACTTCTTTGACACTACGTGCATGGGGATCACCCACTTGGAGTCGGAGATGGGATAAAAGAATCCTGCATCACACCATTTCTGAATTTCTTTCATCACAACCTCCCAGAGGTCCAGATTCATTCTGCATTGGAATTCACAAGAAGGTTTATTTTCTTCTTCTAAGTAAATGTGATGCAAGCACAATGAAGGATTGATCTCATGAAGATCCAATATCTTCTAGCCTATTGCTTTGTGATTTCGTTCAAGAACCTCCATCAGACAAGATTCTTGGTCTTTGGCCAAATGAGCATTAATGATGACCGGATGCATATTTCGTTAACCAACAACGAAGGAATACTTCATGTTAGAGGGAAATGTTTTAAGCTCTGATTGGATTGGAGTCGGCTCTAGGGCGACTTCAGCGACAACTGTAGATGTTGGATCTTTCATCTATGGGTTGTCCACCTCTGTTAATTTAGCATCTTCATTTAGCACATCATAAAGATTGACGATGAAATCCTCGCGATCAGATGAGGGTGATTGTTCAAACTTCTCTATTTGCACATTAGTGAAAACCTCATCATCAAATACCTCAGTTAGTTGGACTATGTTTTCTCGTACTTCCTTCGTAGAGAGGAATTCCATGGTCTCTTTATCATCTAGAAATATATCTGTATCTATGATTTATGCTAAAATATCACAGTCCTCAGGACATTGTGGTTCAAGCACACTCATCTTAGACATGGCTGCTATTGGTTTTGGCTCAGGCACAGTCTCTATCTGTATCTTTTCACTACTGGAGCAGAACGTGATATCTCCAGCAGTTGTCAACTACTACTTCAGCGAATCGAAGGAACGATCGTCTAAGTATAATTAAGGTTTGGAGCAAAGATGTGGAGATGTCCATTTCTAGGACAATGAAATCAACATGGAATTGCATCCCTTGAACATTAACGATCACATCCTCCAACATGACCCCATATCGCTTGACGGAGCGATCCAAAAACTACAGAATCATCTTGGTTGGCTTGAGTGGTCCTAATCAAACTTCTGGGAGGTGTGACGATGGAAGAAGGTTGATAGAAGACCCACCGTCGAGCAAGGTGCGCTCGAACTCCTAATTGAAAATTTGACATCTGGTAAGTTGTACTCCCTTGTCTTTCTATTTGATCGAGAGATTGCTCAGGGTGTTCACTATAGCCATGGTGAGGATATTCTTCTCAGATTTTCTGCATTTGGTTTTACGGGGTCAACACTTCATTATACATACTTCTTTGAGTCCTTTCTTCACACTTGGCATGTACTCCATGGCTTTCAGAAGAGGCATCTGAAGCATAATGTTTTGCAATATCTCGATGATATCAGGATCAGACAAGGCGTTTTTCATAATTTTTTACTATTTTTTATTTAAGTGCAAAAGGAAAAGGCATATGAACATCATCCAAAATACGTTCATTCACATTGAACTTTTTGTCGATATCATTCTATACAGGTAGATGGCAAAAAGGTATACAGTCATTTATATCATGTGGAAAAAAATGGTGTAGTCTTGGTTATTTCAGATGGTTTGTGTTTAGTTTCTTCTGATGCATCTGGCTTCTCCTTTACATGCTTGAGTTCACCTTGGCTGCTGATGTCTTTTTTGCATTTTTGAATTTTCATCTTTTTTGTACTTTTTTGGTGCTACATCATCTAGAAAGTCCCTGGCCCCATCAGCTTGGTTGATTGAAGGTTCACTAATAAATCTACAATTTATCATGTTTTTATACCTTTTATCGAGCAAAAATCATGTCTAATCAATTGCATTTTTCTTGATTTGTGCATAATTCTCATTCCATGATTTTCATGTGCATTGCATTTCAAATGATCTAAAAATTCCATAAACATTTTCCTTGCAAAAGAAATTCAAAAAAAGAAAAAATAATAATGATAATTAATTTTTCAATAAATATGGGCTCCATGCCCATATTATTGTTCTAACTCGTTTTTCAATTATTCTCTAGGTCTAGATTAGAAGAGTCCTAAGGAGGCTCCAATTCCTACGTCTTCTTTTGTAAAAAAATTTGCTACACGACAAAATAGCTGATGTCAGCATGACATCAACATCCAAAAAATAAAAAATAAAAGCAGGATGACATCATTGCTGATGTCACCCTTTTCCTTCCTCACGGCCTGCACGAATGGGGGGCCACTGCTTCCTCTCCCTGCACCGCCAATGGCCGGTGTCCCCTTCCTTCACAATCGCCAATGCCCCCATCCCCTTCTTCTCCCTCGACCTCTATAAGAGATAGGAGGAGGGCTCAACGGGGAGATATGACCAATTAGGGGACAGAGCCATCGACCACTGTAACCCATATCTCAGGGGATAGGAACCCATCGTAGCCGCATCGCCACCCCTCACCACCACCACCTCTCCTCCTTTCTCCTCCACCCCTCTGTAGCCTCCGCTCCATCCTCCTTCACGTGGTTGACAACTATGCACTGTTGCACCACCCTTCGCCTTCCGTTGTCGGCCGCAAAGCTCTAGGAAGAAGAAGGGGTCCCAAGGATCCCTTCGGGTGCGTTTGGTTACCGGGTTACCCCAAGGTAACCTAAGGGAGGGTAACTGTTTTTGTGTTTTGGTGTTTAAATAGAGGGTTTTGAGTTGAGAGGATTTGTTGTGATGTGATTGTATTGAAGTTTGGAAAAGTGGGTAGTTATTGTGATGCGATTGTATTGAAGTTTGGAAAAGTGAGTAGAAGTTGTGTATTTTATAATTTTTAGATGATATGATGGTATACTATATTATTTTTTAATGAAATGGATGAAAGATAAATGATTTATTTAATATATTAAAAAAGAGAGGGAGAATGGGCCCTTTATGTCAATTTTGTTTGAACTTTTTCTTAATTTTCAAACCTTATTGCAATTTATGTATATTATGTAAATTATCCATTTTTGCATTTATTATATTCTATGATAAATTTGGAATTTTTATTAAAGTTTTTAAATTACGTTTCAGTCCTCTTGGGACCTTGTTGCAATTCTCTCAAACTTTATTTCTTTTCCCGTAAATTAACCATTAAGTTTTTTAGTTCGCACATTTAAACTTCTGTCTTTGTATGTTTTCTTAATTACAATTGTTCTGTTTATTTTCTGATTATTTACAATCTGACCCCTAAGTTTCCTAGATAATTACACATGCCCTGACACTTCCAAAAATCACCAAAAATAACAAACAAATCCGAATTCAAAAAATTCATGTGCGATCCTTATGATGTCTACAACCTAATGATAGTTGTTTCGATGCATTTTAAGATCCAAAAATAAAAAGAAAAATATGATTTAGTTTGGTTAAATAAAATCAAAGATCAATCCTCTACTTGCCCTATGCTTATTTTGAAATATGTTGGCTTGCAGTTGAATAAAAATTATTTGAATATCTCGATTTTTGCGTGTGCAAACAATGATGCATAAAAATACACTTTTAGCGCACTGAAATCTGCATCTTCGTTCACCATCGGATGTTTGACTTTTTCCCTTTGTAGTTGCAGACAACGTGAGTGTCCTACCGCTCCTGAAAGTAACAACATTAGATAAAGCAATTTCATTTCTACATGATTCGAGTTGAACATTGCAAACTACCTACTCTTTGAAACGAAAGGTAACCTTGTCGAAATAATAGTTTTCACGGTCGTCACGTCGTCAATATTCTGGCTCATCTCTACCATATTCTTGATAAGTTGGGCCAAACTATCTAGAGTAGGTTAGACCAGAGCAACCTCAGAGGATTTGGCTTGGTGATACATGTGGTTCTGCTGATAGTGTGGAGGTTGCAGCTGCTAGTAACCCTGTGGCTATGAGGAAGAGGAGGAAGAGAAAGGTACTATTGCTGGTACGACTGGGAGGAGTACTGGTGGTACTGAGCAACCAACTGCTGATACTGCTAATGGAGGTATCTGAACTGCTACTGATAGTTGTTCTTCCTCCATGTGTAACCTTATTGCGGAGGCTGTTGGTGATGAGCCAGGTTGGGATGGTATGCCCGCCCTCCTTGTTGTTGGTGGAATGGCCAACTAGCATGGTTCTGACCCTATGGTTTCTTCTGAGGATGGGTCAGCTAATGATCGTGGCTCCAGACACCATTCACCTCCTGAATGAGAGGAGGAGGTGGGGAACATGGATTGAAATACTGGGGATGGAACTTAGATGGTTGGTAGACAACCATTTGTGACTGTGGCTATTGTTGCTATGGGGTATGCACGTAACATGCACATTAGACCGGAGGTTGACTGAGACTCGGCTAAGTTGGTTGTGGTTGTATATGCTCCTTCTTCTCAACTGAAGGCTCATGTATTATTGTCTCTGCATTGTAGGCACTGATGTTGTTCACCAACAACTCAGATTCTTCGTGATAATGTCTAGCTTGTAAAGGCCCTTCATTCTTTGCTACATCCCGTCAAGCTTCTATAGGTCATGCGACCTCTTCTCAATAATATCAACATTCGACAGGTGATTCCCAATGATGATCTGATAAGAATTGTGATGAATCTCTGATACGTCATATTATTTCTTATTTACTACACTCCTAAATTAAACAATTCAATAAAGTTCACTTTTAATTCATCATTATTAATAATTAGTATGTTGTATACAATGAACCCTAATTACTGTATATTTATTACTAACATTTTCTTTATTTTTTTCTTTAATATACATCCCAAAAAAGTTAGATAAATATTATAGATATTTGTTTTGGTTTTTAAAAGTTAGTAAAATACCAAAAAATCTCAAACCACTAAAACAAGTGCTTTTAATTCCCAAAAACTACTTACAAAATTATGTGTTGTTTATTTGACCTCTTTTGACCTTTTGGTCAACATGAAACTTAATAGATCTCATCGAGATCTACAACTTTTATGGTTTGACTTTTTAATAATTCTTCTTCCTTTTTATTCTTTTTTATTTTCATTCTTTTTCTGATTTTTGAATAATCTGGTTGGGCCACGTGGCGCCCCCTGGGCAACCCATGTGACCCCTTCCCCATACCACCACCCGGCCTCCTCCCTATTCGTTGATGCCCCTTTCCACACCTTTATCTCCATGATTCCTTCTTTTTCTTCTTATTCCTTGGATCCACTCCTCCAGATGACATTTAGCCGCACCTCCCCACCTCTTTCTCAGTCGTCGGATGGCTTTCCCATCCTATGGCTCTACAACCTCCATGTCACACCTTCATCCTCCACCATTATATCACTCACCCAACCACATCTTGGCTATTCATACTCGCCCTCCTTTTGACCATTTGATCAAATCCGATGATCAGATTTGGTCCACCGGCCATTTCCTTCATCTGGACCATTGGATCATGAGATGCAATGGTCCCTATTCATGTTCCATCTCTAGCTCATCCCTCGACCAAGCATTTTGCCTCACCAAAACCCTCTCCCTTCCATTTTTAGCACCTTCTCTCTATCTTCTCTCCATGACCTAAACCACCCCTCACTTAGCCCTTATTCAGACCATCCTCGAGCCATATAGCCTTCATTTCAGTCGTTTTACCCATGCCCTCCACCACTCGTAATGTTGATGTTCTCCCTATAAATCCAAGCCCTCTACCTCTGATTTACCTTATCCACCATTCAAAGGAGCTCTGTCTAGCCCCTCTTCCCCTCCTTGCGACAGGAGGAGGTGGAATCGAGGGTCCAAGATGGATGATGTCCCTGGTTGTGATCCTTGGTTGTCCGGCCAAGTCACGACCGCCCTTCACTGCCGTTGAGCTAGCGGGATTAGCTGACCCACTCGAGCAAAGACTGGAGCGACTCTTGGTGCTCAACCCAAGCTTCCCTTGTCCACCCTACTCTGATTAGGTAAGCACTTCTTCTCGTTTTTATCTTTATTTCTCCATTTAATTCGTCACACACACACACACACACACATTTTTGCCTCCAATTCACTACACCACCACCTTAATGATACTCCACTCGTGTGCACCTACCCCTTCGCTAGCCATCTTCCTTCTCCAGAAACTCCATCACTTCCGCCCCATCTCTTCTCTGGTCCATTGGAGAGGAGCCCATGTCATCCACATCTCCTCCACTAATGGACCCCCATTACATTCATAATACATGCATCTCTTCGCTTCAGCTTGCTAATGCATGCAGGTACCTATCTCCTTCAGTGGTCGGACGTGGAGCACGCTCTGATCTCCTCCAGTGCCTCCTATGACCTGACCTCGCCACTCCAGGATCCCTCATAGTTCTTGGACAACCTGAGTGCTTTGCTAGATCAATGCGAATGAAGAAGGATCTTCCATACAACATCTAACCACTGGAGGAGGGATGGAGCTGCACGCTGGAGCGCAATATCGTCGCCACCCTCGTGGCTGGAAAGAAAAGCAGTTGCCATTGGATGGCCCTCCCTCGTTGGCTATCCAACGATCGAGATGAAGTTACGTCGCACTACCAAACCTCTAGGCTCGGGCGGAACCAAACTTGTTTCCAAAGCGCGAGGCCATGACACGTGGCCTCCAACCCTGTAGACGCCCGAGCCACAGTCTGAACTAGCACTGAACCTCGATCTCCTCCGAACCTAGCCCGTGCACATGTAATGTGCGTGTAAGCTAGGAATTTTGCGTTGGTGCCCTACTACTTTTTAGATATTGCTTCTAAGTCCCTCCGTACGTGCCTCACGTGACATTTCAGGTGAAATTTCAAGAACGCCTCACCGGGTTTTCTTATTTGCAGAAATGCCCCTCTGAGGGACTAAAGTGCATAATTATCTTTTTATTCCTCATATTTTTACTACATTTATGGTCTTACATTCTATTTGTCATATCTTGAGCATATGAACTCCATTTTAGTTGATTTGAATTTCATTTTAATGCTTGTTTCATTATCTATATCATAACACTATTTATTTGATGTTTTGACACAATTTAACATGCATAGTTTTGAGATATATTGTGTAAATTGCTTTTATTTCTTAATGTCATTCACTCATCTGAAAGAAATATTTGTTTCTAAAATTGACCTATCATGTATTGATCATCAACTTGGATATTTTCAGAGCATAATAGTATATTATTTGCATATAATACACATGCATCTTATTTAATTGCATAAAATCAAATAAAAATGCATGCATCATCATCTCTATGCCCTCTCATTAGCATTATATATTTTTTGAATCTTATTGCATACATTGTACTTGCATCATGAAGACCAAAATAATTGAATTTAATCACTTAGATTTAATCGATAATTTTCAATAGATAGATGAGGAGGCTCATGTCCCTATGTTAGACCTTGGTATCTTTCCAAGTATAATAATTTTCACATAATCGAAGGTGTGGTTTTTGTTGAATTGTTCTCACCGCTTGTACTATGATAATACACAACCATTAAAGAGATGAGAACTCGACTCATCAAATGGCTTCATTGTCAGAGACTCGGCTCACCCTTATTTGGTTATTGAATTTTATTGTACATTTTTATATGATTATTATCAAAATTTTAGTTCTTCACATTGTGTTTGCTTTCCATCATTTTTTGTTGATTAGTTTTCTTGATATTTTCTAACATTTTTCTTTTGTGGCAAGGACTGTGCAGATGGAGGATGCTCTATCTGTTGGACATGCGAGCTTACGACGAGCCATTATGCAATAAATGTTATTGCGAATATCATTCCCTGATCTGAAATAAAGAATAACCAATTTGCATAATAGGTCCCTTAGTACAATTAGGGTTATGTACCATGGCCATCTTGATGATCATACATCTGTTGATTAAGTTATTGAATCATAGAGGCTGGTGCTTGGATGAATATCTAAAGAGTTAGATTGAGGACTCATCAAGCACTATCAAATGATTGTTGAGAGATGATCTACAACCTGAGTAGGAGATGGCAATCCTTTTCTCATGTAGGCTGATATCTGACCGGCCTCTTGATGCAGGTCCTCTGCATGGGAATAGAGATTCGGAGGTGTCAGATTAGTTGAGTCAAGGGGTTGACTTAACAAGATCGAGATAACAAAAGACCTATGTTGAATACTGTCACAGCATAGGCATGCATCCTCTGACCAGAGACAGATGTGTTACTATATGTCTATATATGTACATTTGGCAGACCAATAGGTTGATGACCTAACCAAGGTCTATACACCGACGAGCTGGTGTGCATGTAAAGACATATGAGTAATACGATCTCTCAAAGAGATCATACAGGTTCACATATGAACCGGAAGACATGAGCTCACTCATGAGGTATTGGGACTGATCAAATTCCATGCATGGTCGTAATGATTTGGAAGCATGATAAGAATTTAAAGGTATGATATATGCTTTGGGAAAGCATATCATCGATACCGATTCCCAATGACCAAGATTGAGAAACTTGATGATTAAACCCTGAAGATGACCATGTAAAATTGATCTATATATTAAGGTTGATCATAGATCTTCCAATATGCAGGATGTATAAGTGTTAGGAATACCTAAAGGTAATTTGATCATAAACGATTGTATAACCATGATGCTTCCATTCCGAGGGAGTGATGAAACATGTTTAGATTTTAGTGACTCCTCTTAGTAGAGAAGTGACCTGATCTTCATCCATGTATTGGACATTGGTCTGAATGAGATTCAAATGCAATGAGAAGATTAGGTCTACAACCTTGATTTAATCAAGCATCTGTGGGAGGTCCATGAGATCTGGATTTGACATGTGATCTCAATATCCAAGTCACTATACGTGGAACAATACAATCGCCCTGTCCTTATCTCCAAGTATCTGCAGAGAAATCACATTATTCATGAAGGTGTTCAAGAATGATTCCATAGTTGAATTACATCTAAGCATTAAGAGATTGATAATTAAACGTGATTTAATTATCTTGATGCATGTGGATAATTATCCAATATAATTAAATGCGATTTAATTATTGCGGATAAGAATAATGTGGATAGCAATATCCAATTATTCATAGTATATTATAAATGTGATTTATAATGTATTAGAGAGAGCTAATTATGATTTGTATTTGTTAATTAATTATTGGTGTGAATTGGATTCACATTGTATAATTAATTGAAAATGTAAATTATATTTTGTTTTCGGTTGTGAATGTGATTCTCAAACTTCCAATGGCAAGATTGCAATATTCTCAAAATTAATTATGAATTATTTTTGTAGAATAAATCACAACCAAAGTTGTTGGAAAATATGGGAGATTTTCATAAAGATATGCAATATCATGAGATTGCATGGGATTGGTTCCACCATGGGATCATGGTGGACGGCTACCAAGTCCCACAAGGAAATTGGTAGCCGTCCTACCTATTCCATTTGAGGATGCAATCTCCATACTAATCTCTCCATATTTGTTTGATTTAATTTTGGATTGAATTGTATTTGATTTATCAAATATATTTAGTCTAAATTAAATTATTAGTTGTTGGTTTTTTACCAACAACAATCTTGACCATTCGATCAAACACAAAACAATCTCATCCATTGATTTTGTGTGTCCCATGGATTGTGATCCATGGATCCCAAAATCCTATAAATAGAGAGGCATACCTTGCTCTCTAGGGTTATGCTTTTGAGACACAACCATCTCTCTCTCTCCTTCCACACGCCAACCCTCTCCTCTTCTCCGTTGGTGGCCGTCCACCAAGCCCTAGAGGAGGAGCCTCATCGTCGCTTCGCCATCGCACCGTCGCCTCGACGTTCCTCGATTCTCCATCTTCTTTTGAGTGCTTTGCTCATGAAGAAGATGTTCGATCTCGTGCAACGAGATCAGGAGTTCACCGTCCTTGGATCAACATCTTTGATTGCGAGGATCATGCGACTCATCCCCGCGCTCGCAAGCGTCTTCTCCGAAGATCTGACTTGAGAAAGGAGGTCTCTTTTTGTAGAGACTCGATCAACCACGCTACAAGAGGTATTCCTTTATACCTGATGTGGTTTTAGATGAAACGATCCGAGAATCATTCTTGGATCGTGTGATTTCATCACATGAATTTTTTTAAAATTCCGCTGCATAGAACAACTAGTCCGACTAGTCGTTCTTCATCGTATTCGATACGATGCACAAGCTTCTATGATGCGCTTGAGGATTTTCCCATATCCTTCAAGTGGTTTCAGAGCCTTAGGTCGAAGGCTTTGAATACGATCCATAAACCTAGGACGACTTGGGTTCGTTAATGTTGTGAACGTTTTTTGTCGCATTTCATTTTTCGCACCTCTGTTTAGTGAATAAATTCTGCCCTGTTGAAAATATTTAAAAACGAATTAATCACTTTTATTTTATTCCCAATTAAATAAGGAAACCATACGATCTGAGTTTACGTAATTTGGATTCCGTTTGCTCGAGATATGGTTGTTTTAATGAACATGTATTCGCTGTTGCGGGAACTGCGAATCTTAACATGATCAATGAGTTAATTACTGTTTTGATGTGCCTTGGAATTCTTAAAATATCACTTAAGTTCTTTCATCAATCAAATCAACAATCTTAGGAAACTGATTTTGCGTAATTTGGATTTGATTTGATTTGATTGAGATATGTTAATTTTAGTAAGTAGGGGTCACTGCTGAAATTACATTCCTAATCAAGAACCATGTGATTGTTGATGAATCCGCAATTCATCATCACAATATCTTGATCTTAGCAAAATCCCCGAGTAAAATTCCAAATAAATGTCCATAAAATCAATAAATTAACAAAATAACTCTTGTAAATAAAACACACTAATTATTGTATATTAGATTGTACAAAATAAATTACGCATAAAAAGCCGCAAAAATAAAGGAGTTTTATACTTGTAATTAACCCAAAACTTCATGTATTTTTAATAATTTCATTTCAACTCCTTTTTACCTAATTCTTTCTCTAACTTGTTTATAATAATGTACATAAAAATACAAAAATACAAAACAAATTATATCTCAAATAAATGCTCCTAGATCCCAATGGGAAAAAGCCGTAAAGACCAACTTCCAAGCTAAATTCCCGCTCCGTATGAACTCTAAATTCACCAAACTCATTTTAAAGTTCAAGTTAGAAAATTATCTATCCAACGGAAGTGATTTCATTAAAATCGGAGCTCGTTTGCAAAAGTTGGGTTTTGGGACCTAGATGTACATTGTATATTATGTATATATTCTTTCTTTCTTCATTTTTTATTTTATCTTTCTTAATTACTAAAAATTCAAAAATATCATGATTGTGTTGTATTTTAATTATATTATTTTATAGTATTTTTCTGTTGTAAATATCTCTTATTAAAAAGACAAAAAAAATACAAATTAGAAAAGTAAACAAAAATTGTACATGGTGTTTTGTCTTCTTTTGTAAATTCTCCACTATTTGTCTTCTCTCTTTATTTTATTGTATTTAAAGTAGCATACTTTTATTTTCTTTTATTTAATCACATTCTCTACAATAACTTCCCTTTCTCCAATAACCTCCAAGTCTTCTTTCAACCTCCATTCCACTCCATATTCTTCCACCAACCTCCCATTCAACTCCACCAATAATCTAACTTCTCATTCAACACCACCACCTCTCTAACTCCCATTATTCATCTCTTTATAATCATCTCCACATCCACATTTTTTCCCCATCCACCATTCTTATAGAATAAGGAGAGAGCTTGGAGTGTTTTGTTGGTGACAGCGGCGAATCATCGTCCTCAAGCGACGACCTCCTTCAGGTGAGATCCGCGGAGCTCCGCTTCGCGTCACGAGTTCCCCATCGAGCTCGCTCAGCCTCTTCGATTTTATTTCGCCAATCGGATCGAGGCGACGACAGGAGTCCAGCGTAGCTGCTCCGCACATCCGGCGAACATCAGGTAAGTATTCCTCCTCGTTTCTCTTGTTATTTTATTTTATCTAATATCTTGTTTCTTTGTTGTTTGGATCACCATCATTTTTTTATCCATCATAACCCCATATCATTTTTTTTATTTTCATAACATCACGATCAAACCACCACCATATTTG
Organism: Ottelia alismoides; assembly: GCA_037367405.1. Classification (NCBI taxonomy): domain Eukaryota; kingdom Viridiplantae; phylum Streptophyta; class Magnoliopsida; order Alismatales; family Hydrocharitaceae; genus Ottelia; species Ottelia alismoides. The sequence continues at coordinate 185,127 of JAZKJV010005142.1, forward strand.
CATTTGTGCATATTTGTCCTTTTGCATTTCTTCATCCTTTTATTTAAACAAAAAAAATTAAAAACATTTGTTCATTTTGCCTTTATTCATTTTCTGTTTAAACAAAACAAAAAAATATAAATAAAAAAAATTGAGTTTGCATTACAGCAGAAAAAAAGAAATAAAAAAAATTAAAAAAAAATAAAAAACGCACAGGTGGAGCAGCAGCAACCGCCGCCGCCCCACCCCCCTCTTCTCTGCCACCCGCTCGGCGCCGCCGCGGCCGGCGTCGGCTGCGCCCCCCTCCTCTCCACCGGCTCTGCCGTGCGTGCGGGGGCCGCCGCATGCGCACGGCGCCGCTCCGCCCCGCGGCCTGCCGCCGCTCCCCTTGCAGCCCCTCGTCCTCGCCACCAGATCTCCTCGGCGGGTGGCCGCACCGCCATCGCGCGCCGTCCTCGCCGTCATCGCGCGCCGCCCTCGCCGCCATCCCTCCGCCGCGCGCGCGGGCAGCGCCGTCCTTGCCAACCGCGCCGGCCGTCCCACTGTCCTCCCCTTGGGTGGGTTGTTCCACCTGCGAAGGCACCCGTGGAGAAGAAAGGTCATTTTTTGTTTATTATTTTTTTATGTAAAAATTGCAGTTTCTTTAGTTATAGTTTTTGTAATCACAAAAACGTCCCTGTACATATTTGTCTTGTTCATTTTCAGTTATCATTTTGCACAAATACCCCTGTGTTTGTACTTGAATTTGGACCTTGTTCTGGCATCCTTTTATTTAAGAAAAAGTGGCATTGTGTTAAGAAGCTAATTCTCAACATTGTGGATATTTATTTATATTTTTGTGGTCCATGGGTAATTAATTAAAAATAATTAACTGAAACTTTGCATATTTTACCCACTCAGTGCTCTTAAATTTTTATCTCACACACGGTTGCTCCAAACAAACCACAAAAATTAAGAATGATGCCTTGAAATGTAATGAATTTTCTATCCAAATTTCATTCAAAATGGAGTTGTATTGTGCCTGCAATAAATTATTGAGTGATTTTCGTATTTGATTTTTAATTAAATCCACAGACATCCTTTTTACAAAATTTCAAGTCTCCTGTATTGCTCATCTAAATATCTATTTGAGATAATTCGCAAGTTGATTAATTTGATAACGTGGATTTAATAGAAATTATTTACTCACTGTCACTCTATTTCCACTAAAAAATACATAAAAAATTCATATCTTGTCAAAAAATTCCAAAAATATTACTGTAGCTTCCTTGCATCATGTTTTCATTCCAGTAATTTTTTCATGATTTTTGCTTACTGTTTCTGTGATAAATTGCGAAAAAACCCATAAAAAGTGTGCATTTTTCATTGTTGCATTTTAAGTCCTAAAATTCCAAAAAAATGTGTTTTGTTTTCATCTCTGGATTAGGATCCTAGGAAAAATATAACTTTGCTAAATTGGACTTATTTTCTATTCAACTTAATTTGGCTAAGTTGTATGCTCTCTTAGTGTCTTGATTCACCCGCATTTTGTTTTTTTGCTTCTCTTTTTGCATTAAAAAATATAAAAAAACCGCATTGGAAATCTAAAATCTTAAATTTGCAAATTAAACCCAAGTTGTTCCTTTGCCTCCTTGTGTTCGACCCCGGACATGCCCGGGATATAAATTAAAGCCGAGACACTCTTCACGGAGATCTTCTCTCGGTTCTGACAGAATCGCTAAGTACACGTGCTACAACGTGACCTAATTAAACACCGTATCTAGTGACTCGTCAATTGTCAATTAGTGAAATTAATTGTTAATTTCATGAAATAATAATGGAAAAATATTTGAGAAATATTTACTGATGATTATTTCCTTAATTGACTTGGCCTCAACCAATAAAATGATTAGATTTGATCTAGATCGTAATTGGAAACACGATCAACAAACAACTTGCTTGAATAGGATTGAGAATTTGGTTATCAAATTTCCTTATAATGAAATTATTTTGATTATTACTATATGGTATAATTTCGGTGAAGAACGATGATCATCTCAAGTACAAAGCGATTGTCTCAGCATTATTTTTTCTCGAGGCAGATATGGTGTCTAGTCAGGGAGCGTTGGGATAGCAAGTTGCACCGTGTGCGGTCTGTCCCACTCCCGTCGGTACTGGCCATGACAACGGGTAGGGAACGAATGATGCCTGAGAGATCATGATGTATTTTCTAATTATTAAAATTCGAATTAATACGTATTTTGAGACAATACCGTATATTCAAGTAAAATCATGTTTGTTGATTGAATTGGATTGATAATTAATTTAATGTGATTAAGTTAACTATATCCGATTTAAAACACTCTACTATGAATAGATGTGTATTTCCCTTGGAAGAATTAATTATATGAATATGATTCATAATAATTAATTAAATTTTGAATATGAGGTGGAGGATCACATAAGTGACATCCATGGTCTGCCGTCAAGGCGTAGGGTTCCATCGCCAGATATTGTATGTAGGAGATGCCTGTCCGAAGTGACAGCTCCTGCATACGATCCATTTGTATCGGGCTCGTCGCTTCTCGAAAGAGTAAGGACGTATGTGTAGTGACCCCAATACTGGGTCCTCATATTATTGAGGCGATATTGGATTGCGCATAGCGAGTTGTATTCTTGTCGACAGTTGGTTCAATTAATGAGGGGTCAACATCACCTTAGGGGTGGTGGGCCTAGGTGTTAAAGATCGAATTGGGAGATGCAAGTTGGACTTGCAAGGCGGAATGTGTTCCCGCTTCTTTTTATCCAAGTTACAGGTTCTCATATTATTGGGATTGACAAAGATAAGGAAGGAGATCCCAGATCTTGCTTGAGATATATTAGTAAGTATATCTCTTACATTGAAAGTGATTAAGGGAATGAACTTTCATTGTTGACAGGCAAGACAACTTTGATAAAAAAATTCCTAAATCGAAGTAAAATATGTATATATATATATACGAATATATACACATGCAAATTTCTTATTTCAGATAATTCTTCATTAAACCCACTCAATATTATATTAAATAATAACCAGTAAAATATCATGGATTGGATCCATGATTAAGATATTGTACTTGCAGTTGGACATATATTGTATGTGGTTGCGATGTGCAAGTTTCCCCATAATAATGAGGAGTGACAATTAAATAAGCAATAGGACTACAACCCTAGTGTTTGTATGTCTCTGTACTCCTGATCTCTCATCGAATGTACTTCAGAAGTGACATGTCGATGATGATCGTTGTTGTCTAATAATCCTTACAAAATTCTAAGGAGATGTTCTGGCATACATATGTGCTCTCGACATTTAATCATGAATGACGTGGTTTTCTGCATCATGCATAATGGTAGCTCTATAAGAGATGATGTATTCAAAATTGTTTGAGTACCAACCTGAACCATTTTTTTAAGAATTCAAATGGATGTAGATACGCTGAGTGTCATCATTCTACTATCTATACTTTAGTCATTCATGAAGCTTCAGAATATTCATATTGTATGAATTGAATGAAGCATGTACAAATGTTGAAATGCTCTTATATTGAAATCTTTTGAATTCAGCATAAGAGATCCTCTGTCTAAAGAAATGGTTGTTTATAGATAAAGGGAGCGTAGTGGAAGCATGGGTTGGACCCAAGTGAGAAGGAAAGTCAAAAGAGTTGACCGTACTTTTGTGACTTCCATATGACATCCAAATAGTTGGATGAATGCCAATACTGCAATAAGCTGATGTATAGATATTATGTCTATCAAGTCTATCTTGATCCTTAGAGAAGGACTCGGATAGTACATCAGAATAATCTACATTTAATCATTGAAATTGACTTTCTTATTGGATAAGATAAAAGTCTAATAATTGTATCTCATTCTTCTAATGACACTTGCAATTAGTTGCATATGTATTAGAAGACTATAAAATTTGATTTTAAGGTTTAATAGTCATCCACATGGACATTGGTGCAATTGTTGCAACAATCTCTATTGGATTGATGGACTTGTTATTTTCAGTGGGAGAGCCCTTAGTCTTAGAGAATGTCTCTATGACCTAGATATCGGAATACAATCAATGTTTATTTCTAAATGTTGGAAATAAATGTGAATTCTATAATAGATCTATCATAAAGAGTTACGATGGAGATATTTCAGATAGTAATCTAAAATCTAGTTGACTCTACTAAATTAGAAAATTAATGAATGGTTCATTAACATTTCTAATACTGAAATTAAACCTTAAAAGATCAATAGGAGAATGAAGATCATTCGACAATGATCTGGCATTAAGCCTTGGACATTTGTCTGTTAATGTGATCAATAGACTAATAAGAGATGAAACTTTAGATTGTCTAAATGTTCAAATCTTACATACTTGTGAATATTGTATTCAAAAGTAAAAATGTCGAATACACCCTTCCTTTGAATGGTGTAAGATGTCTAGGTATTCAATATCTCATACATATTGATGTATGTGAATCATCTATATCAGAATAAACATTGTGTATATGTGATATCTATTGATGATTATTTGTGATTTGAGATTTCTTTTCTTCACTTAGAAACCTTTGAAATGTTCATAGATTTCACAATTTTGGTTTAGATTTGATTGAGATATGTTAATTTTAGTAAGTAGGGGTCACTGCTGAAATTACATTCCTAATTAAGAACCATGTGATTGTCAATTAGTGAAATTAATTGTTAATTTCATGAAATAATTATGGAAAAATATTTGAGTTTAGTGATGATTATTTCCTTAATTTGCTTGGCCTCAACAAATAAAATGATTAGATTTGTGGGATTGTACCGGAGAGATTTATAAAATGCATGGCGTACCTATCAGCATGACGGCAATATCTATTAAACTATATACGAAGACCAGATCATAATTGGAAACACAATCAACAAACAACTTGCTTGAATAGGATTGGGAATTTGGTTACCTATGTAACATGAGATATGGCTTCATTTAACTTTGTTCTTTGAGGACATAACAAAAGTTAAGTAGTGGGGGGTATACTGTATATATTGTATAAATACTTTAGCCATAGCTTGCATTTTGAAATTTTTGAAAATTTTCAGGTCTAGGGTATAAGTATCTCTTAAACCAATTTTTGTAAAAGTGTTTGTAAATGCTTTGGAAAAATTTCTAAGTGTGTTACACTATTTTCAAAAATATTTGACATTGGATTGAGAAATGTGCTTTTACTCATTTTAAAAATCATTTGAAAATTGTTTTGAAAATCTATCTATATATATTATGTGACTCGGTTTGAAAAATCTTTTCAAAAAACTTTTTAAAAATGAGAGACTAACTTTTTGTTTGTAATAATAATTAACCATTTTCAAAAATCTCATAAAAATCTGAAAAAAAATAAAGAAACTTTTCTTGAGTCGTAGTTCTGATTATTGAGCTCAAAAATGAGTAGCCATTTCTCAGTGAGGTGACTATGGTCTCCCTTAGCAGAGTGGATGGTTAAAAGACAATGCAAATGGCACCGTCTTGAAGAAATACGTGTAGCCATCTAATGGTTTGTACTTATACCCTTACTGGATTGAATTAGATGCAACTATTCATATGAGCTTGAGCCAATCATTATTTCTCTTGAGCTCAAAAAAATTTAAAAAATTTACAAATTTTAAAAATTACAAAAACTCACTAACTCTAGATATTGGTGTATTCTTGACACATTCACTATCACTCAAGGTTTGAGGATTTAAGGACACTTGGTTTTGGAGTTCTTGAGACTCTGAGTTACCTGCCTTAACCATAAGGGTGTCAAACTTAATAATCCATACTTCCCATGTTTGAGAGATTTGAGCGCTATATGGCACTCTTTATCTCTACCTTCTAAAGAATATGATGAGCACATCACTTCCACAACTTCTTGATTTTTGAGATGAGTTGAATTATCAATTGAGGTACTGGGACTGGAGATTTGAGTTTAGACCCATTTTAATGATACTCGAGGATGGGATAAAGTCAATGGAGTCTTCATGAAACCAGAGTGTGAGCAACCCTAGCCAGTATGTGAACAGGTTCACAGACTACCGTTTGATGTTTACCTCTATGCCATGATTTGATGAAACATAATAAACTTGTTAATTAGTGTGCACCAACTCTTGGTAAAAGTAGCAGAGATAGACTACCAAAAAGAAAAAAAATACTGAAAGAAAAGCTCTCTCAAATCAAAGTCAAATATCAAAGAGCTTACATCAAAGGAAAGTGCTCCCAACCATTTCAAAAAAATCCACTTGGACCAAAGCTACTAGGACCAAGGAGTCATGCTAGCACCCAAAAAGGGCTCTACATCATATAGTGATACAAGTCTGAGTGTTGAAGGTATCTTAGATACTCAAAAGAGACACAACCTGATGTATTCCCTAGAAAATAAGTATAGACGACTCCGAGCTCTCTTGACAGACACATTGATAAACAAATTTAAAAAATATACATGTGTTATATAGTAAGGCACTTGAGAGGACCCTTGTTCCATTGTGAGGAAGAGAATAAGATACACAATCCTTTGCCCTCCATCATTAGGCCTTCCATCTACACTTTCGTGTTTGACAAACTAATGAGACGGTGGATAGAAAGCAAGAACCGACCGATTCCCTAGTGTTGAGGATTAGGTCAAAAGGAGAGTCTCCTGGACTGAGATCTTAGGTGACATCTCGACTCGACTCTCATGAATGTAGTACACTAAATGTAATATCCTTATATTATATGTACAAGCAGAGAGTCTAATAACTAGAGGAGTTGTATTCATTTTAACTAGAGCATGGTTGAGCACAAAATTTTAGGATCACTTAAATTAAGGGTCTTTGATGAATTGACCCTCGAAAATTCACATGCACTGTCATTAATCCGACTCCTTCATTCTTTATATGCTAGAGGGTGAGCATAGTTTAAGTATATGGGGTTGATAAATCTCGGGTACATCATATTATTTCTTATTTATTACCCTCCTAAACTAAACAATTCAATAAAATTCACTATAAAGTTATTATTATTAACTATTGGTATGTTGTATATAATGAACTCTAATTGCTAACCCTAATTATTATATATTTATCACTAACATTTTCTTTATTTTCTCTTTTACTAAAAATCCCAATATAATAAATATTGCAGATATATGTTTTGGGTTTTAAAAGTTATTAAAAATACCAAAAAACTCAAAACCAACAAAACACGAGTTTTTAATTCCCTAAAAATACTTTCAAAAGTTTTATGTAATTTAATTGACCTCTTTTGACTTTTTGGTCAACATGAAACTTGTAGATCTCATCGAAATCTACAACTGTCATGTTTTAACATTTTTCTAGTTCTTCATCCATTTATTTATTTCTTATTTTCCATTCTTTTCCATTTTTTAATAATCTGGATGGGCCACGTGGTGCCCCTTGGGCCGCCCAGGTGGCCTCTTCCCCTGGTTGCCACTCGGCCTCCTCTCTAGATGTTGATCCACCTTCCCCCACATTCTTCTCAACCATTCCTTATTTTTCTCTTATCAGCCATTGGATCCAGTCCTCCAGATGACATCCAAGCACATCTCCCCGCCTCTTCGTCCACCGTCGGATGGCTTTGCCATCCAATGGCTCTGCAACCTCCACGACATCCCTTCATCCTCCACCATCAGATCACTCACCCATCCTCATCTTGGTCATTCATACCCGCCATCCTTTTGACCATTTGATATGATACGATGATCAGATATGGTGCACCTTCCAGCACCCACATCTGGGTCGTTGGATCACGAGATCTAGGCCCCCATTCATCTTCCATCTCCAGCTTATCCATCAACCGGGCAGTTCGCCTCGCCGCAACCCTCGCCCTTCCATTCTTAGCACCTTCTCTTCTTCTTTTCTCCATGACCTAAACCTCTCCCCACTTAGCCTTACTCCTGCCATCCTCACACACTCATTAGCTCCCTATGACTGAGCCCGAGAGCCTTCATTCCATCCATTATACCCATGCCCTCCACCACTTGTAACATGATGAACATGTGATTCGTAACTCATAAAAGAGATTAATTAAACCTAGTTCCACAAAATTTATCACCATTTTTATCAATTATCTTGCATAATTAGAATTCATGCATCTACAGATAATAAATGCATTTTATCAAGCATAATTGCTTAAAATAAAAAGCAAAAAATCCCTAGCCCATTTGACCTGTAAACTAGCTAACTTCCCTGATTTTTAATTAATTCATGTTAACTCCAAAATCACATGAAACCACCTCCATTGTGTACATATTACTAACAAAAATAAATGAAAAATATAGAAAAATCATGAACTGAAATAATTGAGAAGTAAACCCACACCCTAATTTCTGACCTGTTGGACTAAAATGTTGTTATCTTCCTCGTACAACATCCGATTTGATCCTACTCATTTTTGAACTAATGTACATTCAATTTCCTTCAACACAAGGTCAATTTCAAGTGAATCCGAACTCATACGTGAAAATTAGGTTTTGGGACTCTTGTACATTGTGTATTTTACCCGAGTTCGACCTATTCTTTTATGTACATAATTAACTCTTTCTATTTTATTTCTTTTTCATTTATTTTCTGTGACAAAAATCGTATAAAAAGGCATAAAAATCCAAATCTAAAATGAGGTTGAAATCAAGGAAACTAACTGAGTCGAGTGTTTACTAACAGTCTGTAGAAAGGTTGTCTTTTTCGTACTTTATTTTATTTCTCTGTTTTCCTAATTAATAAAAATCCAAAAAACTAGAATAATGTAAATATTAGTCTTTGATTTTATTGTATTTTGTTCAATTTTTTCATAAATAAAATGAAAAAAAATTACAAAACCCAAAAATCAAGGTATTTTATTCACATAGAGCAACCCAAAAATATCACTTTGCTCAAATGACCTATTTTAGTTATGGTCTCTTCATGAAAGTTGTAGATCTTGTCGAGACGAGCAACTTTTGTGAAGAAAATTTTTCGATCCCAAGGTGGTTTGCTGTTTCTTTTCAAAATTTCTTTTCTTTTTATTTTTTTAATTTTTCTGGAGCTAACACATGGCATCTCCTAGAGATGCCATATATCACATATTTTTTGGATTTAAATTTAATTTATTTATTATAAAACTTTTAAAAAATAAGTTATTTAAAAAAACACATGGCGAGATTTGGACCTCCCGATCTCCGCCTATTGGGCAGTTCCTATGTCTCTCCCTCTTCCTCTGCTCGACTGACCCCATTTCCATCTAGGTTGTCGTTGCCTTCATAATCTCCATGCCGGCTTCTTCATCAGCACCATCAGCCGCATCCTCCCAATCTCCTTCCAATCACGCCACTGCTTACCAGATTTGTATCTTCATTAAATCCAACACCGTGATTCCAATCCCCGATCGCACTTTCCTTCACCTCCATCACCCATGTCCCATTGGATCTTTGACCTTCTCGCAATCTGTCTTCCTCCTTCCGAATCTGCATCACCATCTTTCCAAAATGTTGTCGCCTCGCTTCCCTAACTTCTATCTCCAGCTATCGTCTACTCCATAAAGATAGGGCCCCTACGCACCAGTTGCCCTATCCGCCGATTGCACCAAAGAGAGGGGCGTACGGTGGTGACAACAACGATCTAGCTCTCTGTCAAGAGAGATACGACGTCTGGAATCCTCGTCAAGCGTCGTGCTGCACCGCAGCTTCCCACTTTGGCTATCTCTAGGTCGTCTAGTCATATTCTTTGCCCTTCACTCCGTTCTCTATCCCACTGCTCCATCAAGAGCCAAGTCACCGACCACCACCGTACAATCACCGTCCATATTCATCGACAACCACCACCTCCTTCGACTTAATCATGCTGCCTTTGTGAAGAACCGCGAATTTATCCTATTAATATTGTCGAATTAACGATTTCATTGTAGTCGGAAAATTCAAAGTTAATCAAAAACCACTATTATATTTAATGTCAAATTAATGCGAGCAGTCAATTTCTTTTTTTACTTTGGTAAGTCCAAGGTCAAACTCAGCGAGGCCACAGTCTCCTTAGGTTGATTAAAGTCGATCTTGAATTTTTATTTTCCAAAGATGATTTTTTTGGTATTTTTAAATGTGATAAATGCGCGATATGCAATTTTGGCGAAGTCTAGCGACTAAAATGTAAATTTCAATCAAATGAAGTGCCAAAATCATAAAATTGGCAAGGATGTGAAATATAATGAAAAATATCCACCGTAATTTTTTTAGAATTTTTGGATGCAAAATGAATATTCTACGATTAAATGAATGCATACACTAAAATTTTTCGTAATTAATTATGATAAATATTAAATCTTTTATTTGCAGGAAATAAAATTATCTAAGATATATCATGAAGTGACTGTATAAGAAAAATCGTAAACCCTAAAAATATTAGATTTAGTACCTATTAAAAAGTAATTAGTCAAATGAATGAAATGATTTTCAGAGAGAAAAACCATGCATGCAAATGCAATTCTTTTTGTCCTCAATGTTATTAACAATTAACTCTACAATCCATGAATTTTTGGCGATTTTTAGAATTATGATTTATTATCTATGAATTCTTAAGCATAGATTGGGTAAAATATGCAGTTTTCCACAAGAAAATTAATTATTAATTAACCACAAGGCACAAAAATATAATGAGCAAGCCAACATGTAGAGAATTAGTTGTAGAAAAAATGCTAATTTTTGAATATTAAAATGATGATAGAACGAGGTTCAATATAAAAAGAAAACACATGGGTCTCAATGCAATTACAATAAATAAAATAAATAAACTGAACAGGGACTGAAATGAAGTTGCCTATTATTTTGGGGGGTTTGTTGGAAAAAGCCCAACAGGTCACGTGCCAAGCACGTGACCCCTAGAGAGGTGGGGGCATTCTGGAAAATATCTGAATTAGATGGGGCTTTTTCACAATATCTCCACGCATGCACGTGCACTACACGTGAGCACCAGGAGGTGGGATTTTAGCGTAATTCACTTGAGATACAAGGGTGCCTATGCAAATTTCCCACCTCTCACTTGTGTTGCACGCGATGGAGGGAGAGCTGAGGCGGGTTGCTCAAGGTGCGCACCACCCGTGTGGGCATGTAGGGATCGCGGTCACTGCTTCTGACGGCCAGGGTGGAGTGGTCGATCGGCCATAATGGGTGCTGCCGGCGTAAGAGGATCAAGAAGATACAGGCGGGCTCCTGGCTTGGTGATCAGGTTCGATCGTAGAAGGTTGCAGGAGGTACTGACAGAGAGGCGTGAGTAGGAGCGAGCACTATGCAGTGGAGCTGCGGTTGATGGAGGTCTGCAAGCAAGCGATGGAGTCCTGTGGCGAGGAGATGGTGTGGAGGAGTTGGTGATGGTGCACTTGCTAACGTTGGTGATGTTGCGGCTGAGGTGTAGCTAGTGACGAAGGCAGCAGAGCACGGAGCTCTTGGACGTGGATGCTGGAAATGGAGCAGCGATGGCCGGCGTAGATGGAAGGTGGGGTAGAGTAGTGATGAAGAAGGTGAAGATGAGTGTGATAGGAAAAATAGAGGATATGGTGAAAAACATAGGAATGAAGAAGAGAAGAACGACTGGGGGAGAGAGAGAAAAGAAGGAAGAAGAGGGGAAGAAAGAGAGGAAAAGGAAATAGGTATACTTGGAAGTGATGAGGGGTCTTCGAAGTTGGGGCCTGAGGCCGTGAGGCTTCTTGGCCGGTCTTCACCTCAAGAAGCTCTGGTGGTGAGCTCCGAAGCTCAACAACCACATCACTGGTTGAAACAAAAAGGATGAGCCTCGATGGATCTTGTCGGCAAGAGAAGATTGAGTCATCGTTGACTTCCAACTTCAGGTTGCATCTGTCACCTGTAAGCATGAGCGAGATGGGACCTCTAGCTCTCTATTGGCAGATGCCTCCTCTGGCCATCGGTTGGACTTTTAATAGGGGTAGGATTGCGGATGTCCCACGAGATAACGAGTGGGTTTGAAGCTCCGGCAGCTGCGGGCGGTTGCACGAGTGGCCGTTAGGCTTGTGGCGAGATAAGGTGGACGCGGGTCCTCCGGGGAGGAGAAGGTTGGCGGAGATCGTGGAGGAAGCGCGAGATACGAGCGGAGTTGACTGAGAGGAGGCAGAAGGATGATGCACGTGACGGCTCTAGGAGCTGCCACGTGTCAGCTCCAGAAAAAACCAAGAATTAAATAAAAATATAAATGCGAAAGAAATATCAAATATCCTCGTATCAAAAAGTGTACAACACGAAAATTGCTCATCTCGATGAGATCTATAACTTTCATGAAGGGACCAAGAGAAAAAGTGGTCATCTGTGGGAAATGATATTTTTGGGGTACTCTATGTACATAAAATACCATGATTTTTGGGTTTTGTAATTTTTGTGATTTCAATAAAAATAACAATAAAATCAAAGATAAATATTTACATGATAATTAATTTTTTTTAGATTTTTAATAAATAAGTAAATAGGGAAATAAAATAAAAAAGAAAAAGTGAGAAATTTGTACAGACTCGCAAAAGACACTCGAACTTTGTCAGTTTCTTTGATTTCAGTCTTATTTTAATTTTAATTTTTTTGTGGATTTTATTAACTTTCATCAAAAAATATAAATAAAAAAGAAATAAGCAAAAAAGAGTTAATTATATACATAAAACAATAGGTCAAAACGGGTAAAACACAAAATGGGCAAAAGAGGCCCAAAACCCAACTTTCACATACTTGCTCCGTTTTTTATAATATTAGTCTTATTTTTAAGGTCTTTGAATATGTATTACTTTAAAAGTGAGTAGACCTAAATTGGACACTATACGAGAAAGATATGAGCATTTTAGTCTGTCTGGTCTGAAATTGGAGTTTTGTTTCACGGGCCAATTATTTGAGTTAGTAATTTTTTTGTATTTTTCCTTTAATCTTGTTAATAATATGTACACAATGGAAGTGGTTTGAGGTTAAATGGAGTTAGCAATAATTAGCTAAAAATGCATGAAGGTGGGTGCAAATGTGAAGATGATTATGCATCCAATTATGAGTGCTAAAAGGCAAATATTAATTTTAAATGCATGAATGGTAAAAATGCAGAGTAGATGATGAAATGCAGCTAATTACTCAGGAACAAAGCTCTATTTTTATCTTTTAGTATGATGAATCGTGGATTCATCAACCCCCTATGCTTAAACATTGCTCGTCCCCGAGCAATGAAATGCAAAAGTTAAATGATTTTGGGTTCCATACCAAAGTCATGAACAAAGGTGAAAATGGAGCTAGACCCGACCTTTGGATTAATAGTGTAGCGGAACTTCTGTGAGACTTAGGGTTTTAAAATCAATAGCCCTCAATTTCCACATATCAGTATAACAGATTCGGCTCAGAAGTCAATCTTATATCAATCCTTCTCCCAAGGCATATCCCATGAACATTGAAAAACTGTCTCATATGTGTGAAAGGTTTTAGCTCTCCCCATCAAGAATGCCGGACTACCATGCAAACCCCCTCCCTGTAACTCGTCCTTGGGGAGTCAGGTGTTTCCTTCTAAGGTCTGTAGCGCTGTGTTCAAAATCGAAAGGGGGAGAAGTTAGAAGAAAGAGAAAAGAACTAGAGGTTGACTAGTGTAGTCACCTCTCCTTATGAAGCCAACCAGTTTAGCCATGTCTCCACTAAGATCTGTTGGTTTTCTTGAAGCTTGGACCTTTTTGGTCAGATATTTATTTGGTAATTTGGCTTCTTTTTAGTACGGAATTTTTGGTAACTCTGCACGGATTTTTTTGTGCCCCTACGGATATGGAATCTTTTTTTCCGTACATGTTTTGAGGTCTTAGAAAAAATTGTGCCCAGCTGTCCATCCCTTTTTCAAAGCTTCATTTAAACCCATACTCCGGTCTTTAAATGTCCACGCTACCAGAAAAGAGAACTACACAGCCTTCCAACATCTCGTCTAAGTTAAGCTAAGTACATAGTGCGAGAGAATAGGTTTATTCCCTACTCAAAAGCTATACCCAGAATCAAGGGACCAGGTTAGACACTAAGAGTCAAAGGTTGTAGATTATCATGTGGAACTCAAAGAATTAAGTCAAAAGACCTGAAGCTTCTAATATCCTCTTTCTTGGTGAAGTTCTTCTGTAGATTAGGTAGATTAAGGCCAAGTCAAGACCACTCTCAACTTCTACTCACAACATGGTTCAAAACCCAATAACTTTTCGCTTTGCACATGTTAGATATGTAAAAGTGAAATGCAGATGCATATGAAGTGCAAGATGATTTTTTTTTGATATGAATGCAAGAATGACATGCAATAAAGAGAATTTGGTGTTTTTTTATTTTTTCTATCTTTGTTTTATTTTTATTTTTTTACTTTTACCTATCCCGTAAGTAATCTATACGAAAATACGTGAAAGTATGAGCTATGGGTAAAGTATATATGTGATATATACAAAAGCCCCCCTATACACAGCATGTGATATGTCCTCAGTGCACAAGAAGCGATTAGAAGACATAGCTCGTGCTAAGCGTAGAGAAAAAAACAGAAAAAGAAGTCAACCGCACCCTACACTTAGGATCTGCTCAGCCTAAGTATAGAAGAAGAAGAATAATAATAAGAAATGGATCGGTTGAGGTCAAGAGGAGAAATGTATGGATATATACATGGAGGGCATAGGTCCCCCTACTTAGGCTTGGGTATGCCTAAGTATAGGACATGAGTGAGTTTGAGAACCGGTGAGATCTAGAGAATATACAGATTGAATGAGGAGTAGAATGATGGGTAAATATATATGGCATCATCCCCCCCCTATACTGAGGCCATGGCCTAAGTCTAGGAAGAAAATATACAAGGGAACTGATGGGGTCGGTGGAAAGGTTGAGGTACAGATATGAGATTGATACGAATTAATGCATTCCTTAAGATAATATCATGGGATTTTGGGATGTGCATGAATGTGATCTCCTCAACTTGATCTAACTGCTCATCTAATCCTATGAAGTGCTTTAGCAATTGCCCATTCACAATGAACGGTTGTTCTCCATCTGTAAGCTCTAAAATCCATATATTGTCGTTCTCATTTACTTATCTGACAATGAAGGGTCCCATCCATTTAGATTTCAACTTGCCCCGAAAAATTTTCAACCTGGCATTGAATAACCACACTTTCTATCCTGGGAAAAAATTCTTTCTTCTGATGTTCTAATCGTGCCAACGCTTGATTCTGTCCTTGTAAATCACACTATTATCATATGCCTTGTTTCTTATTTCTAGAGGCTCATTTAGATCCATCTTTCTGCTATGATATCCTTCATGAGTATTTCAGTTCAGTTTCTTTAATGCCCATTCAGATTTGTGTATCAGCTCAGCAGGGAGGTTCCAAGCGGAGTCTTGTAAGTTGTTTGGTATGCCCAAAGAACTTGGTCCAAGAGCTGGGACCAGTTCTTCCTGTCAGGGCGGACGGGCTTCTGTAAAATGCACTTCACTCCCTATTCGACATCTCAGCCATGCCATTTGATTGTGGGTAGTACGGACTCGCGACACGATGTTTAATGCCGTAGTCCTTTGTTAACTTTTTCATTTCCCTGTTAGCAAAGTGGCTACCCCAATCAGTGAAAATGACTTTGGGAACCCCGAACCGTGAAATGATATGATATTTCACGAACTTGCAGACAGTTTTGCTATCCACAGCTCGAGTGGGGATAGCTTCCACCCACCTAGAGAGATAATCAACTGGCGAGAGAATATGCTGAAAACCATTGCTGTTAGGGAATGGGCCCATGAAATCTATGCCCCATGCATCAAAAACATCAACCATAATGACCGTTTGCATGGGCATTTCATCTTTGGGACTGACAGTCCCTCCCATTCTTTGACATACTAAGCATGACCTAACAAATGCATATGCATCTCTGAACAGGGTCGGCCCGTACATGCCACATTGGAGCACTTTCCAGGTGGTCCTCTTCTCGGAGTGATGTCCACCTTCCTCCAAGGAATGGTAGTAGGTGAGGACACTCACGTATTTTTCCTGAGGAATACACTTATGCCAGACACAATGTGGTCCTTCAAAAAAAAGGAACGGATCCTCCCAATGGTATTTCCTAGATTCCGACTTAAGTCGGTCAATGCTGCTATTCGACCAATCATGAGGAACTGTCCAAGTGATGAATCCCGTATTCATCATGCTAAAACTGGTCAATTAGGCGATGTTCCTCAAAATACACATGCATTTAATCATTAATAGGGCATCATTAGCATAAATACATTTGTAAATAATATTTGCATTTCATCAGGCATAATTGCATTAAAAATCCCAAGTGTAAATTGATCCAAAAAGTAACTAACTTCTACAGTTTGTAACTAATTCATCATAACTCCGATTGACCCCAAACGATCCATTGTGTAGATATTACTAACAAGAATAAACGAAAAATAAAAAAAATTACTAACTCAAATAAGTGTCAAATAATCTCAGCGTCTAATTTAACATCTGACGGACTAAAATGCACATATCTTCCTTATACAATGTTCGATTTTGGTTTACTCACTTTTAAAGTACTCCATTTTCAAATACCTTCAAAACAAGACCAATTTTGTAAAATTCGAAACTCATATGTGAAAGTTAGTTTTTTGGCTTCTTTTGCGCATTTTAAATTTTTTGCTATTCTTGACATGAGTTTTTATGTACATAATTAACCCTTTTAATTTTATTCTTCTTCATTAGTGTTCTTTGATGAATGTTTTATTAAGCGGCACAAAAATTCAAATCTAGGTCGATACTGAAATCGAAGAAACTGACTGTGTACGGGTGTCCGTTGTCGGTCTGTACAAAAGTTGCGTGATTCGTAGTTCTATTTTATTTTCCTATTTTATTATTTAAAAAAAATAAAAAATATTAATATGTAATTAATTTTCTTATATTTTATCGTATTTTTTCTAGTTTTTAATCCTTTTTAAAAACCACCAAAAAAATATTAAACCTAAAAAAGCTGATTTTCTATACACATGGAGAACTACCAAAAATACCATTTCGCACAGATGACCTCATTTGCTCCTAGGTCCTTCATGAAAGTTGTAGATCTCGTCGAGACGAAATCTTTTGCTCCAGGGACCTCTTTTGTGAAGGATTTTTTTCCATCCGAGGTCTTATTCTATTTCTTTTCTAGTTTCCTTCCTATTATTTTTTGATTTTTTTTACGGGGTGACACATTGTAGACCCTAAGCGTGCCACGTGGCACCCCTGTTCCATTCTCTTACCTGCCGCCCCGGGTCATGCGCCTAGCACGTGACCCCCGTCCCCTTCCTCCAGCCATTCCCACGCCTCCCCCTCATCGTGAAATGCCTCTGCCTCCTGCAATGGCTCCGCTCCTCCTCCCTCGTAACCACCACCAGCGGTCATCACTCCTCCCCGGCAGCCGTTACAGTCGCCCAGTTGCTCTATGTTCCTCCCATCGCCGCCTCCAATAAAATGCCCTCCAACCCAGCCTCCATGGTCATCCGCCCATACCAAGCCTTGAAGGTATATGTTTCTGGAAAAGGGTGGTGACAACACCCATTCCCTTTAATATCGACAAGATCCGAGGGAAGCCCTCGTTGCAGCATGCCACCGCGGATTCTTGCTCCGGTTCGTCGAGATCTCGTGCCCCCATGTACACCTCTATCTCTTATCCCTTCCATCCCTCCCAAGAGACCCACTCCAGCAAGTACTTTCACACCTTCATCTCCTTCGATTTCATCTCTGACCTTGCAAAGGTCGGAGCTCCGCTTCGCTCCCTGCCCCAGCTTGAGAAGGTCTGCTCCCCACCTAAGCATGTGGAGCTCTGCTCCCTCCCCTGTTGTGCCCCTCTCGTTGATTGTAGGTTCAACACCCACCACCTTGCGCTGCTCAACTTCACCGTAAACCTCCATCAACGCCTTCGCCAACCACCATGTCCGCCCTTGACCACAACCGCCTTGACTCTCCTCCTCCCTCGACAGCACGCCACACAGCCTCTGCCCTCCGTTTTTGCTAACCCCTTGCTTGTACAACTTCACCGACCTCCTCCAGCGTTCCTCCTGCGCATTTGCCTAGCATCCACGCCACCGCTCGACCACGTGTCGGCCGAGCTACGTCGTGCATAACCACCGCCCTCGGTCAACCTTTCCAGTCGCCTCCCGACAGGGCCTCCGTGCCTCCGCCCCTTCTGCAGAGCAACCTCCGTACGACCACCACCGTTCGCCATCAATTGCCAGCAACAGTTGGATCAAGGGAAAAGCCTTCATCCAACGACTCATATTTAGGCATGCTAGATGCCTCGAGCCTTGTCCCCAACCTCGAGGCTCGGGCTCTCCAAAGCAGTCCCAACCTGTCACTTAGGTTCGGGAGACGAGCCTTAGCCTTGGGGCCTCCGAGCCTCAACTTCATTCACGAAGCTCATCCTCTTGCCCAAGCCTGAGACCCATAGTTTCCAAGCCTGCAGCACGTGCAGAAGGAAAAATTGCAGAGAGCCCCTTATTCTATCAACCAATTACACGAAGGACCCCGTCAGCGAAGTTACATGTCGCCCACGTGCGTTAGGGGCAAATTCATCCGTATCTTCAGGATTTCGTGATATTATAGATATACCCCCGCAAGGAGTAAATTATATAAAGGACCCTACGACTTTCCGAAATCACAT
Organism: Ottelia alismoides; assembly: GCA_037367405.1. NCBI lineage: Eukaryota > Viridiplantae > Streptophyta > Magnoliopsida > Alismatales > Hydrocharitaceae > Ottelia > Ottelia alismoides. The sequence continues at coordinate 203,738 of JAZKJV010005142.1, forward strand.
ATAAGTCCCTACATGGACTCTTTTGATATAAAAACTCCTATTTTTATTGCATTTCAGTCTCTATAACTTGTTTATTGCATAACTTTCTAATTAGAACTCCAATTTTAGCGCATAATATATCATTTTGAATCTATTTTCATGATCTATCACCATACATGATTTGTGGACAGATCTGAGGTTGTTTATAGATGATTATTATTTGAGGGATAGTTTTGATTTATGCAGGCTAATAATTGACATATCTGTGCCTTATTTTTATAAAGAAACTTGATGATTTTTTGCAGGGATTCTATTGGGGGCTTAAATTTAATTAATACTCTTTTGACTATTGTGAATAACTATTCGAGAATTTAATCTATGCATGGGGTGATCAATTGACAATAAATGGATTTGATTCTCAACCATTTATGCGATTGGACTCGATTTTCTTGAAGATTAAATTAGAGAGAATTCCGAGATAAAATCTTCGTGCGATTTCATTAATTGCAGGATTAATCATATATTTATTTGGATTTTCACCTATATATGGATTTAAAATGATTTGTTCACTTGAAATTATACTTTTTGACCTGTGAACAGTTTTTGAGGATTAATTAATCAATTTAGTTGAGGAGTGAATCTTATAAAATCACAGATGCTGTGCTGAACTGTTTTATCTGTTTATTATCTTGCATCTCATTTCACTGCCTTATTCGATACTGAAATTAATTAGAAATTAACTAATCATTTAATTTAATTTAAAACCACATAACTAAAAATCATCGTTTCCTATGTTCAACCTTGGTATACTTGCCAAGTTAAAAATACTCCACAACATTCAAAGACTGTGGTTTTTTATCGACCGATTTTTGCCTCCTATACTATAATTATCGATTCTTAAAGAGCCGGATTTCACATTTATCAAATGGCATCATTGTCGATGAACGTCTTCTTTTTAGGGTTTTAAATTATTTTTGTAATTAATTTTTTTGAAAATTATTTCCATGTCATTTTTTCTTTTATCTACATTTTATTTTGCACTTCTAATCTTTGCAGATTACTTGGAGCAAATTTTTGGACACAAATATAGGATTTGCAAGGACAAAATTTTATTCTATGGGAGAGTTAGTTTAGTTAATTTTCTGCATTATTCTCAGGGTCCCTCTCTTTGAACCCTTGTAATAATTTGGACTGAACTTCTCTGTAGTGTGTTGGGTCTGTTTCAACCCCTTTTGTGTTGTTGGGACCTGACTTGAGTTGCATAGGATTTAGGCACATATACGCTTGCTTATTTATCATTGATTGTGCTCGTAATTGTTAGGCCATACTCTCATTTATACGCACTGATAGATTGTTCAACTTAACCAAATTGAAATGAATTCTTTCTGTTAAATAGAACTATCTACTTAGGGTGTTTTAAATCTATGCATATCATTTAGTGTAATTTAAATTCCTTGTATTGCATCTTGCATGAAGAACGTGGGGAATCACTATAAGACTTCTTCTTAAGCATACATCATTGATTTACGTTTGCATTAGCATTTTCGATTCTCCTTCCTCAAGTTTTTACAACTCAGAAATTAAAGGAATTGGGACTGCTCTTTAGGCATGAATTTATGTGCTCACATAAACTTCAATGATAACCTTAATCTAAAACTAGGACTGCTAATCAGGGCGACTATAAATAAATTGACATAATATTAACCTATGTCTGGTGGAGAGAAACTCACTCATTGTTTGTAAGGACCAAAATGCACTCTTAGGACAGGGCCAAAACTGAAAAATTTCATTCAGACTACTAATTTTAAAAACAATTAGCTACATTTCAGTGAGGCTCTCGGGTAGCCGTTTTACGGTCTGACTTCCTTTAGTAGAGTGGGTGGTTTAGAGGACCTTACGTAAGGCTCTGTCCTCAAGTAACACGGTAGCCGTTTAAACGGTCCGTACTTACACCTATTCTGGCTGAAAGTAGGTGCAACTAGTTGTATGAACTTGGGACAGTCTTTGTGAAATATTTTGGTGCTTAACAGCTCTGCTTAATTTTTAAGATTGGCTGTCATTAAATAAAGATTGAAAAGATAAGCGGTCAAACCCTAACATGCCTTCACCAGCGTTGAGTGGGTGAACTTGAGGACTTGACTTGTGTTTGCTTTGTGTAATTGTTCTCGTGAAGACTCTCTTCGCGACCCCTCTTGGTATTAGGGTCATCCTCTTTAACTATCCTCCTCCTTAAGGGTTCAGTCAATCCCAGATTGACCCTTCATTTCATTCCTCTGCTAAGGAAACCCTTATCCTTGGCACTATATCACATACTTCAACGCCTAATTCTGAACTCTTTACTCATAAAGGTGAGAAGGAAGAAGTCACAATGCCTCCAAAGAAGAACCCTGGTGATGACGAAAATGACAATGATCCCATTTGAGCACTTTTGGCTGGAATAACCGCTGATGAACAACACAATGAACTCCTTAGGGCACAGATGGCAGAAATGCAACTTGGTGAGGATGCTATGGAAGATATGTATCTCCCTGAATTAGATGATGACTAAAACTGGTTGAGATCGGTACCCCCCGAGGATACGTTTGAACACAAACCACATTTCCTATCATTATTGCCCAAGTTCGGAGGGAATAATCATGAAGAACCATATATTTTCCTCTGTGACTTTGAGCTAGTCTGAGCTAACCTCTGCCAACCTAGGGCTAGTCAAGACTACATAAGGCTGAGAGTTGTCCCCTTCGCCTTGACTAATAAGGTGACTTACTGACTGAAAAATTTAGGGGAAGTAGTCACTACATGGGCCACCTTCAAGACTCTGTTCTTAAAGAAATTCTACCCAATTAGTAGAAAAAATCAGATGAGGATCAAACTCACGATCTTCACCCAACACCCAAGCGAACCATTCCATGAAACCTGAGAAAGATTGACAGACCTAATCTAGAAATGCCCAGAACACGGGATAAGTAAAATGATGCTGGTCCAAAGTCTTGTTAATGGGTGAACCCTGAGACCCAAGGGTTATTGAGTGCATCCTACGGAGAAAGCTACATGGGACGCCATGAGGACACTGTCTACAGGGTGTTCGAGAGACTTGCTGAATCCAGCCGTGTACAAACCACCTCCTAGACTTACATAGCCGGCTCTAAAAAGACGGTGAATAATCTGATGACCGATATGAATGCTGATATGGGAATAATAACTGATAAGCTAACTATTGTCGAACAGATTTATAAGAAGTTGGACGAACTCCATAAATCATCTGATATGGAGAAATTGGCTAAATTGCCTAAGCAAATGGAGGAATTGACTGACAGGGTATCTAAGATTCGGATACCTACCCTGACTTCACCCCCTGCCCCCATACACCAAATTCACTACATTAAAGGTCAAGGTGTAGGGAAACAAAGCCATTGGGGTGGAGACCAAGTCTTGTCCCATCAAACTGAAGAAACCTCCGCTCAAACTATTTACGAGGAATGTCCACAAGTCATTGAGATAAATGGAGTTTGGTATAACCTGGAACCTGTTAATCAATCCGACCAAAACTCTACTCCGAACCCTCGTCCACCACAAGCCCAACCCACCTACCAGCCTCAACAGTAGCTACGTCAGCAGTACCGCACGAGTTATCAGAACCCGCAACCACAACCACAACAGAATCAATGCCAAAGCCAGTAGGGCCAATTCATACAATATCAGCAGCCTCAGGTCAGGCAGGGCCAGGGGTCCTCCTCTTCTTCTATCTCTTCGAAACTCTAGCAAGTGCTGGACAAACTTCATGACATGAGAGTCTACATAAATCGACTCTCTCGATGGAGAGATGAGGTGACCGCACCCCAAACCATGATTCTAGCTCAAGTCCAAGCTAACCCAAATAGCCTCGGACTTAATCAGGTATTGATCTCTGATTATTCCTTACCTGAATACGAGATCTTATCTAATAATGACACTTATCATATTTCTCTTAGGATCGGAAGGATCGTAACCATGCCTGATCGAGCAAATGAACATTGTGACATAGCCCCAGTGTCCGCAAATTCAACCAATCCTGGGTGAATTGAGGAAGAGAGACACGAGGAGGGGAATGAAGAAGACCCACCCATACAAACCCGTGATACATTACACTTCTGAAGGTCATGGAGAGTCAGAATCGGAGTCTGACAAAGAAGCACCCCAAGACATCCACAATAGTTGTCCACCAATTTCACTTCTTTTAGATTAATTGGTCTGAGTCCTGTAAATAATTTTAATTCCTCATTCAATAAAAGTGATATTTTTTTTATCACAACGAGTCCATCCCTTTGCCCCATGCTCTTACGATCGGAAATAAGAAAAAACATAAAAAACCAAAAAATGATAACGAGATGGCCCGCATCTGTAGAGAAAATATTAAGGTCACTCTATCCCTAGACGATATGATATAAAGAGACCCGACTTTTCGAAAATACCTTAAGGTGAGATGCACACAGACAAGGGCCAACAAAAAGAATCCTACCCGAATAAAGAAGCACATACTCTATGTTGCTACATCTCGTCTTATAAAAAATGAGCTGCCAAGGAAGAAAAGAGACATGGGTGCTCACTTTTCACTAGCCAGATCAAAGAAATCAAGTTTGCTCGAACATTGTTAGACAATGCCTCATCCATCAATCTCCTGCTCGCAACTCTATTTGAGCATCTAAACCTAGGTCCTCTTAAGCAATCTACATCTGTACTTCAATTCATGGATACATCAACTAAGAGACTTAAGGGGGGGAAATTCGAAACGTTGTCATCAACATATAGGGATAAAATTACCCAGTCGATTTCACAATACTTGACATGGATGCCTCTAGAATTTGGAAAGACTCCCAAATGATACTGGGGCGACCCTTCCTTAGGACAACATGAGCTATATTCGATTACACATTCGGGAGAATCCAGTTTGGAAAAGTTGAACTTAAAATGAAGCAAACTAGTTGTCAAAGACCTGACACTTAGTCAAGCACCGAGTCTGAAATATCAGAAATTGAGTCAGAATATATGGAAGCAACAGTTGGGCCCTGGAGACAAAACCCAACTACAATGATAGAACCACCCTCATCTGGAGAGGACATAGTTGATGATTTAGTCTGCGAGCTCATCGATGCATCTACCTATACTCACGGAGACACAGAGGTCCCTCTTGACCTGTCAGTCTATTCTTCTTATGGACAATCCCACAGTGAGGTACACAGATCAAACGCGATGCTTGCCACAACACATTCCATCATTAGCAATCCGATCCCCGAAACAACCAAGATGGTGGACGATATTGATACACTGCAAACATCCATATCACAATAAGAAGCACCAATGAGAGGGCCAGATTTGATTAACGATACAGACATACCTAAGCTCAAACCATTGCCCGCTACGCTTAAGTATGCCTTCCTTGCATGAAATAAGGGACAATTTCCAGTCATCATCAGTTTACATCTGACCAAAGAGCAGGAGATCCACATGCTTAATGTTTTAGAGAAAAATTGCAAGGCTATAGGCTGGAGATTGTCTGATCTTGCAGGGATAAACCCAGCCCTTTGCTCACACCATATTTACCTTGAATATAATTCTAAACCCACTAGTGAATGCCAACGTAGGTTGAATCCAAACTTAAGGGAAGTAGTTAAGACTGAGATTGAAAAATGGTGTAAGGTTGGTTTCATATATCCCATCTCAGACTCCAAGTGAATGTCACCCTTGCATGTCATTCCGAAAATGTCGAGACTTCAGATTATCACCAATGAGGAGGGAGAAGAGATCACGTCACGAGTACCCACGTCGTGGCGTGACTGTGTGGATTATAGGCACGTGAATGCTGCAACGAAGAAGGACCACTTTCTGCTATCATTTATTGATCAAATCTTGGAAGGATTGGCAGGGAGAGAATACTTATGTTTCTTAGACGGGTACTCGGGCTGCAATCAGGTACTCATTACCCCCGACGATGAGGAAAAGACTACTTTTACATGTCCTTTCGGCACATACACATTCAAGCGCATGCCTTTTGGGCTTTGCAATGCCCCCGACACTTTTTAGCGATGCATGATCTCGGTTTTTACTGAAATGGTTGGCGATTTCCTGGAGGTCTTCATGGATGACTTCTCGATCCATGGTGATTCATTCGATGATTGTCTAGCGCACCTGGATTGATTCCTCCAAAACTGTAGGGAAGTGAATCTGGTGCTCTCTTGGGAGAAAAGCCATTTCATGGTAAAAGAGGGCATTGTATTGGGGCATGTCATCTCCAAGAAAGGAATGGAAGTTGACCCTGCCAAGGTGGATGTTATAAAGAAATTCAAGCCACCTACCAATGTGAAACAAGTATGGTCTTTTCTGGGTCATGTCGGATTTTATAGGAGATTTATTAAAGATTTTTTAAAAATTGCCTAACCGCTAACTGACCTCCTAGGAAAAGACACCGAGTTCCTAGTAGATCATAAGTGTCTTTAAGCCTTTGAACTACTCAAAAGGAGAATCATTGAGACTCCCGTCCTACAAGCCCCCGAATGGTCTCTTCCCTTCGAGATCATGACAGAGGCATCCGAATTCACAGTAGGGACTGTGTTAGGACAAAGAAAAGATGCAATCCCATATGCTATTCACTACGTAAGCAAAGTTTTAGACCCTGCTCAGAAAAATTACACTATGGCCGAAAAAGACATGCTTGATGTAGTCTTCACCTTGGAAAAATTTCGATCTATACTTCTAGGATCTAAGGTGACAGTTTACATAGACCATTCTGCCATTCAATACTTGATGACGAAAAAATATGCAAAAGCGCGATTCCTTAGATGGATACTATTGCTTCAGGAATTTGATTTGGAGATTAAAGACAAACCTGGGGTTAAGAATGTCGTGGATGATCACTTATCACGGATCGAACATAACAAAGTCTGAATCCATTCGTGAAACCTTCTGAGACAAGTCAATCTCTGTTATTGACTCGCTCCCATGGTATGCCGACATGGTGAACTATCTTGTCTCCAAGAAAATTCCTCAGGGTTGGCCCAAGAATAGAATCGACCGACTCATGTCGTAAGCCAGACACTACCATTGGAAGGATCCATTCCTTTTCTTTGAAGGACTGGATTGCATATGGAGAAGATGTATTCCTTAAGAGGAATACCAAAGCATCCTCAATCTCTGCCATACCTTGGAGGTAGGAGGACATCATTTTCGGAAGAGGACTGCTAAGAAGATACTCCAATGTTAATTTTACTGGCCGACCTTGTTTAAAGATGCCTACAATTTTGTCAGGTCGTGCCCGGTATGTTAGAGAATGGGAGGGACCATTGGTTCCAAAGATGCCATGCCTATGCAACTAATGATCATTTGTTATGTATTCCATGGATGGGGCATGGACTTTATGGGCCCATTCCCTAATAGTCAAGGATTTGAATATATTCTTCTCGCGGTAGATTATTTATCTAGGTGGGTGGAGGCTATCCCTACTCGAGCAGCAAATAGCAAAGCTGTATGCAAGTTTTTGAAAGATCATATTATTTCAAGATTTGGAATCCCAAAGGTATTAATATCTGATGGGGGAATCCACTTTGTCAACCGGGAGGTGAAGAAGTTGACTAAGGAATACGTCATCGAGCACCGTGTCGCTAGTCCTTACCATCCACAATCCAATGGCATGGCAGAGGTGTCAAACAGGGAGGTCAAAGGAATTTTACATAAGATCGTCTGCCCTGACAGGAAGAACTGGTCCCAAATCCAAGACCAGGTTCTATGGGCTTACCGGACGGCTTAAAAGACCCCATTGGGCACCTCCCTGTTTCAAATGTAATTTGGAAGCCTTGTCATTTGCCCGCAAAACTTGTGCATAAACCAGAATGGGCAATCAAAAAGATTAAATATGGTTATTTAATGCAAAATTGAAAATTTTCCAAGGTAAATTGAAATTAAAATGGTTGGGACCCTTCATCGTAAGAGAGGTGCACAATAACGGAAGTGTTGAGATCTCAGAGACCGCAAATAGCACGCAAACATCTATAGTCAACGGTCAGCTACTTAAACACTTTGTCGAATCCGACGAGCAGTTAGTGCAAGTATAATAGATCTCCTTCACTCAGGGCGTGACATTTGATGAAAGACTCGAACTGCCCGAATAAACCACAACCCACTCTCGGTTCCACAATACCTAGTATAAGGGGACCGGTATCATTGTGTACATCACTTCTATTCTGTCCGTTCACCCTCGACTGCCTCATTTCTTGCTTTTCTTCTATGCTTAGTCTCTCAAAAAACTAAGTATAGGGGGGCATGTTGACTTATATTATTCTTGACTCAACTATATTTAGTACGAGCTATGTCTACATTTCACTTTGTGCCATGAGGACATAGCACAAGCTAAGTATAAGGGGTGTGTTTGTATATTCTTTCTACTTTATCCGTAGCTCGTACTTTAATCTAATATCAAGGATGGGTACAAGTAGTGTATATTATGTTTATAATACTAAATGCTTTCTGTATATAATACCTATTTTCAAAAAAAAGAGAAAAAGAAAAAAAAAGGACAAAAATCACTCATGGTCTTGCATTTCATCAAGAATCCCATGCATTCCTTGGTTGGATTATTCCTGACACTTTCACTATCACTCAAGGCTTGAGGATTTGTAGGACACTTGATTTCTGTGATCTTGAGAATCTGAGATAGCTAGCCTTAGTCATTAGGGTTTTGAACTTAATAATCCACACTTCTCTAGTTCGAAAGATTTGAGCGCTATATTGCACTCTTCATCCCTACCTTCAAAAGAATGTGATCAACACAATCACTTTCACAACTGCATGATTGATAAGATGAGTTGAGTTATCACTTGAGGAACTAGGACTAGAGACTTAAGTTTAGACCTGATTTAATGATGCTCGAGGATGGGATAAAGTTAATGAAGGCTTCAAGAAATCTGAGTGTAAGCAAAACCCTAGCCAGTATGTGAAGAAGTTCACGTACTATATCTTTGATATTTACCTATATGCCAGGGTGTGATGAAATATAAATAATTGTTGATCAGTGTGCGCCAACATTTGGTAAAAGCAGTGGAGCTAGCCCAAAAGAAAAGAAAAGAAAAGAAACAAATATATCAAGAAAAAAGTTCTATTCCTCAAAGTAAATTTACAAAAGAGCTTCCACCAATTGCGAGCGCTCCCAAACATTTTTAAAGTGCCCAAAACATCGTTAGCGATACAAGTTTGGGGGTCGAAAGTATCTTAGAAGCTCAAAAAAGACACACCCCGGTGTACTCCCAAAAAAACAAGTGCAGCCGATTCTGAACTCTCTTGATGGACACATTGATCAACAAAAATAAAAATATACTTGTGTTGAGTAATAAGTCACTTGAAAGGCCCCTTGTTCCAATGTGAGGGAGAGAAAATTAGACACAGTCCTATATCGTCCATCATCTGGCTGTCCATCTACACTTTCAAGTCTGATAAACTAATGAGACAGTGGATTGAATGAAAGAACTGACTTCTTCCCTAGTGTCGAGGATTAGGTCTAGAGGAGAGTCTCCTGGACTAGAACTTTGGGTGATGTCTCCACTCGTCTCTCAGGATTGCAGTACACTAAGAGTCATACCCTTATATTAATATGTACAAACATAGAGTCTGATAAATGGAGAAGTTGGATTCCTTTTGATTAAAGCATGGTTGAACCCATAACTTTAGGATCACTCAAATTAATGGTCTTCAATGAAATGAGCCGTGAAAATTCAAATGCACAGTCAGGGATTTATTCAACTAAGTCATTCATTCATTGCTCGGGGACGAGCATGGTTTAAGTATATGGGTATGATGAATCCCATATTCATCATGCTAAAATTGGTCAATTAGGTTTTGTTCCCCAAAATACACATGCTTTAAAATTTAATAGATCATCATTAGCATACATACATTTGTAAATAATATTTGCATTTCATCATGCATAATTGCAGTAAAAATCCCAAGTGTAAATTGATCCAAAAAGCAGCTAACTTCTACAGTTTTTAATTAATTCATCCTAACTCCGATTGACCCCAAACAACCTCCATTGTGTAGATATTACTAAGAAAAATACAAAAAAATACTAACTCAAATAAGTGTCAAATAATCCCAAAGTCTAATTTCACATCTGACGGACTAAAATGCACATATCTTCCTCATACAGTATCCGATTTTGGTCTACTTACTTTTAAAGTAATCCATTTTCAAATACCTTCAAAACAAGATCAATTTCGTAAAATTTGGAGCTCATATGTGAAAGTTGGGTTTTGGGCCTCTTTTGCGCATTTTAACTTTTTTCTATTTTTAACCTGAGTTTTTATGTACATAATTAACCCTTTTAATTTTATTCTTCTTCATTTGTGTTCTTTGATGAAAGTTTTATTAAGTGGTACAAATATCCAAATCTAGATCAAAACTGAAATCAAAGAAACTGACTGTGTCCGGGTGTCCGTTGTCTGTGTATACAAAAGTTGTGTGATCCGTAGTTCTATTTTATTTTCCTATTTTATTATTTATTAAAATCCAAAAAAAATAGATTATGTGTAATTAATTTTCTTGTATTATATATTATTTTTTCTATATTTTTATCCTTTTTAAAAACCACCCAAAAAATTATTAAACCCAAAAAAGCTGGTTTTCTATACACACGGAGAACCACCAAAAATGCCATTTCGCACAGATTACCTCTTTTGCTCCTGGTTCCTTCATAAAAGTTGTAGATCTCGTTGAGACGAACAACTTTCATGAAGGAAATTTTTTAATCCGAGTCTGCTTTTATTTCTTTTCTACTTTCCTTTCTCTTGATTTTTGAAATTTTTTAGGGGTGATATGTGGCAGACCCTCGGCATGCCAAGTGGCACCCCTGTTCCATTCTCTCACCTACCGCCCCGGGTCACGTGCCTAGCACGTGACCCCTCGTCCCCTTCCTCCAGCCATTCCCACACCTCCCCCTCCTCGCGAAACGCCTGCGCCTCCAACAACAGCTCCGCTCCTCCTCCCTCGTAACCGCCACCACCGGCCATCACTCCTCCCTAGCAGTCGGTACACTCGCCTAGTCGCTCGATGTTCCTCCCATTGCCACCTCCTATAAAATGCCCTCCACCCCATCCTCCATGGTCATCCACCCATACCGTGCCTTGAAGGTCTGTGTCTCTAGAAAAGGGTGGTGACATCACCACTTCCCTTCAAGATCGACGAGATCCGAGGGTAGCCCTCATTGCAGCACGCCACCGCGGCTGCTCGCTCCGGATCGCCGAGAGCTCGTGTCCCCAGGTACACCTCAGTCTCTTATCCTTTCCATCCCTCCCAAGTAACCCACTCCAGCAAGCACCCTCGCACCTTGATTTCCTTCGATTTCATCTCCGACCTTGCAAAGGTCGGAGCTCCGCTTCGCTCCTTGCCCCAGTGTGTAGAGCTCTGCTCCCGACCCCGCTTCTCTCGTTTATTGCAGGTTCGACACCCACCACCTTGCGCTGCTCACCTTCACCATAGACCTCCATCAACACCTTCGCCAGTCACCATGTCCGCCCTTGATCACAACCGCCTTGACTGTCCTCTGCCCTCGACAGCATGCCTCACAGCCTCCGCCCTCCATTTTTGCTAACCCCTTGCAGATACAACTTCACTGACCTCCGCCCGTGCGCCTCCTATGCATTTGCCTCACATCCTCATCACCGATCGGTCGTTTGTTGGCCGGGTTACGTCGTGTGTAATCATCAGCCCTAATCAATCTTTTCAGCAGCCTCGCGGCAGGGCTTTCGCGACTCCTCCCCTTCCTTAGAGTGACCTTCGTATGACCACCGCCGCTCGCCATCAATCGCCAGCATTCGTTGGATCAGGGGAAAGCCTTGATCCAACGGCTCATATTCAGCCACGCGAGACGACCCAAGCCTCGGCCCCAGCCTCGAGGCTCATGCCTTCAAAAGTTGTCCGAGCCTGTCACTTAGGTTCGGGAGACGAGCCTTAGCCTTGGGGCCTCCGAGGCTCAGCTTCGTTCACGAAGCTCATCCTCTTGCCCAAGCTCGCGGCACAGAGTCCCCAAGCCTCCAAGCGTATGTGCAACGCACTTGCAGAAGGAAAAATTACAAAGACCCCCTCGTTCTTCCAGCCAATTACACGAAGGACCCTGTCAGCGAAGTCACATGTCACAGACGTACGTCAGGGGTAAATTGCATCAGTACCCTCGTGATTTCCTAATATTACAGATATACCCCCGCTAGGGATAAATTATAGAAAGGACCCTGCAACTATTAAAATCATAGATAAGTCCCTACATGGACTCTTTTGATATAAAAACTCCTATTTTTATTGCATTTTAGTCCCTATAACTTGTTTATTGCATAACTTTCTCATTCGAACTCCAATTTTAGCGCATAATATGTCATTTTGAAGCTATTTTCATTACCCATCTCTTTGCATGATTTGTGGACAGATCTGAAGCTGTTTCATGATGAATATTATCTGAGGGATACTTTTGATTTATGCAGGCTAATAGTTGGCATATTTATGCCTTATTTTTATAAAGAAAATAGATGATTTGTTTTGCATGGATTCTATTGACGGCTTAAAAATCAACCTCTTTTAACTATTGTGAATTACTATTCGAGGATTTAATCTATGAAGGGGGTGCTCAATAGACAATAAATGTATTTGATTCTCAATAATTTATGCGATTGAACTCAATTTTCTTAAGGATTAAGTTAGAGAGAATTCAGAGATAAAATCTTTGCGCGATTTCACTAATTGCAGGACTAGTCATATATTTATTTCAATTATCACCTGCATATGGATTTAAATTGATTAGTTCACTTGACATTATACTTTTCGATCTGTGACAGTTTTTTGAGGATTAATTAGTCAATTTAGTTGAGGATTGAATCTTATAAAATCACATGCCCTATGCTGAACTGTTTTCTTTGTTTATTTTCTTGCATCTCATTCCACTGCATTGTTTGACACTGAAATTAATTAGCAATTAAATAATTATTTAATTAAAAACCACACAACTAAAAATCAGTGTTCCCTGTGTTCGACCTTGGTAGACTTGCCAAGTTAAAAATACTCCACAACATTAAAAGATTGTGGTTTTTGATCGATTGATTTTTGTCTCATATACTACAATTATCGATTCATAAAGAGGCAGATTTCGCGTTTATCACCTGGATACTAAGAAATTCAACATGTTGGTATACCATGGGAGAGAGTCGACAGAACAGATCGACTCGCCAGGGAAGGAGTCCTTGATGGGGTTAGTCTCAGAGAAACTAGGCGACTCTATGCGGGAGAGGTGATCATATTCTTTACTCCCGGCTTATCCTTGATCTGCAAATCGAACTCTTGGAGTAATAGGATCCACCAAAGAAGACGCGCATTCGAGCCCGTTTTTTCCATGAGTAATTTAATGGATGTTTGATCAGTGACACTATCACCTTAGACCCTAAAAGATGTGACCTAAATTTATCTAAGAAAAATACCACAAAAGCATTTCCATCTCTGTAACGGTATACTTTTGTTAAACCTGATCGAGTACTTTGCTTGCGCAATGGAAAACATAAGGAATCCCTTCTCTCCTTTGTCCTAACATGACCCCAACGACAAAGGCTGACACGTCTGTCATGATGTCAAAAGGAAGAGACCAATCCGGGTCCTGTAGGATAGGAGCATCCATGATTTTTCTCATTAACAGCTGAAAGGCCTTGAGACACATGTAATCTACAATGAACTCTATATCTTTTCCTAAGAGCTCTGTGAGCGGTCGGGCAATCTTTGAAAAGTCTTTTATGAATCTCCTATAAAAATCGACATACCCAAGGATTGACTGTACGTGTTTAATGTTGGTTGGTGGTTGATGTTCCTTGATTACATCCACCTTGGTAGGATCAACCTCCATTTCCCTCTTAGAGATGACATGCCCCAACACAATGCCCTCTCGAACCATAAAATGGCTCTTTTCCTAAGAGAGCACCAGATTTACCTCACTATACTTTTTGAGGACTTGATCCAAATGAGATAGACAAGTATCAAATGAGTCGTCGTGGATCTTGAAGTCGTCCATGAAGACCTCTAGGAAATCTCCAACCATCTCAGCAAATATTGCAATCATGCATCGTTGGAAAGTCTCCGGTGCATTACATAACCCAAAGGGCGTGCATCTGAATGCATATGTACCAAATGGACATATAAAGGTGGTATTTTTGTGGTCCTCTGGAGTGATATCTACTTGATTATAACCCGAGTACCCATCTAAAAAGCAGAACAATTCTTTCCCTACAAGTCTTTCCAAGATCTTGTTTATAAAGGGCAAGGGGAAATGGTCCTTCTTCATCGTGGCATTCAAGCGTCTCTAATCCATCTGAGTTGGTGACTGTCTGAAGTCTCATCTTTTTGGGGACTACATGAAGTGGTGCCACCCACTTGGAATCCGAGATGGGATATATAAATCCTACGTCACACTATTTTCCAATCTCCTTCTTGACCATATCTCATAAGTTTGGATTCAACCTACGCTGGAACTCACGAGAGGGTTTAGCACCTTCTTCAATGTAAATATGGTGTGAGCGTAAAGTAGGGTTAATCCCGCCAAGATCAGCTACGCTCCAGCCCATGCTCTCGTGCTTCTTTTCAAGCATCTTTAGCAAGCGAGATGCTTGTTCCCTAGTCAAGATAGAACTGATAATGACCGAAAACTTCTGAGGTGGGACCACAAGGAAAGTATATTTGAGTGTTGTGGGTAATGGTTTGAGCTTAGGTAAAGTACAGTCATCTAGAACATCTGGCTCGATCAACTTTGGTTCTGTGCTAATAATAGTTGGATCTGTCTCTAATGTATTGGCCTCCAACTGAGTCAGCTATGGAGTCAGATCGTCAAAAGGGTGCAAGCAATCGGCAAAGGCCACGCCCGACTCATCATCCTCGTCCTCTGATTGACCTGAAGGGAACAGGTCTGACAAGTCTAAGTCAGCTTCTGAGTCAACGAGGGCATAGGGGGATGCCTAAAACACTTCTCCTGTGAATAATGATTGATTTTGTAGGAAGTCTCTAATGGCCTCATCTACATTTTCCTCTCCTGGTGAGAGGGACCTGTGAACCCAAGCTATCTGCTGTTGCCTATGATCAATTGAGTCAACTCTGTGGCATTCAGCTTCTGACGAGAGATATTCTGTGCTGCTCTCTGAATCAGGTCTCTGCCATTACATTTTCTGCATCTCTAATTGTACACTTTCATTATGCACATGAAAGCATATCTTTCCTAGAGTATAATCGAAGATAGCTTCGGCCGTCCTCAAGAAAGGGCGACCAAGTATGATTTGGGAATCTTGCCATCTTCGGGGACATTCTATATCTAGGACTGTGAAGTCCACTTTGTATTGCTTCCCCTCAATGTCAAGGATAATGTCCTTCAACATCCCCTTAGGCCTCTTGATAGATCGATCTATGAATTATAAGAGTGCTCTTGATTTCTTTAGAGGTCCTAGATCAAGACGGTCTATGATGGAACATGGCAATAAATTAATAGAGGATTTGTTATCGAATAGAGTACGAGCAAATGATGTGTTAGCAATCTGACTAGTGACAAAATGTGCTCCTAGATCCCTCTTCTTCCTAGGAATCTCATTACGGATCGCACAGGTAGTGGCTATGGACAACACATGCTTCACTGTTCAAGTGTTCTTTTTCATGCTAGTCCTAATAGATGTGCATCTCGCCTTTAGGTACTTTTTGAATGCATGAACCATATTCACTAATTGAGGGAAAGGAATTTTAACTTTAACATTCTTAGTGCACATCCTTTCCATCTCTAAAATGTTAAGGTCATTTTTTTGAGATTTTTTCTCCCTTCCCTTAGATAAATCCCGAGGGAAAGAAGGGAGAGACTCATGATGTGAAACAAAAATATCAACATCTGAGTTTTTATTGGAAAAAGCCAGCTATACATGACTCTGACTTGGACCCGAACCTAAAACATGACTCGATTGAAATGCATGACATGGAACTGAAACTGAAGCTGGAAAAACTGCTGGTGTTGCATCCAAGGTGGTCTTCTCCTCTCCTGAAGATTCGGTGCTCATGATCATGATCGATGTCGCTTTATTCTTCTTTTTGGATTTTCTTGATCTTCTAAATTGCTGGTGACGATGATTATCCTCCTCTAAGCTATCCACAGGGGTTCATTCATCGGTATCCTCCACTCCTTCTTGCCGTACCAGATCAGGGGTCTGCACGGTCCTACCTTTCCTGAGAGTAAGATGGTGAATACCATGCGATATGATCTCATGATCTGATTCCAATGAATTGAAATAGTATACTTGATCCTTCTGGTGATTCTATCCTTGATTCATGTTATTAGGATTAACCTTAACCTGTGCTGGAATAGAGGTCTTGGGTGCAGTGTACTCATAGCACCATCGTGAAAGCCGATTGATGTCAGCTCTCTGATCATGTTGTTCATTACAGATGAGTTTGAGTTCATCAAGAATCTTCTGAAGATCAGAGGTGCCCGAAGAGGAGGCTCCGTGGTCCTGCCTTTGGAACAGTTGCTGCTTACTTTGCTACGGCCTGTTAGGGCCTTGATGAATCTGCTGACTATATTGGTTCTGCTGATGAGGATACTGCTGCTGATGAGAGGGATGGTACTGATGATATTGAAGCTGAAGGAGATACTGTGGCTACTGCTGCTGGTGTTGTTGTGTAGCATTGGGTTCATTGGTGTACCAGATCCCATTCACCTCCCATACCTGTGGGGATTCCTCAGTGACTGTCTTGATAGTTGTCTCAGTGAACTGGTTCTCATGGACTTCAGGTTGATACTGATTCCATGTGCTGTAAGACCCTTGCATTGGTTGCTTCTGGATGTGATGCACTCGGTGGATTGGGGCAGGAGGCGCAGATGGTGTAGGTATCTTGATCTTGGACACTCGATCAGCTTATTCTGCCATCTGTTTCAGAAGCTTGGCGAGGTTCTCCCATTCAACGAGCTTGTGTATTTCGCTCACCTTCTTCTCGAGATGGTCAGTCTTAGTTAACTTAACACTGATTATCCCCATGCTTGGGAGCAGGTCATATTCCAAATCGATAACAGATGTTCTTGCCACCTCCTGAGATACGTGAGATAGAGGTAGTCTGTCATAAGCCCTGCTTGATGACCTATTGCAGCTGGCCTCTGCCATATGCTCTAAAACCATCCAAACCGCGTCAGCTCCTTTGTTCAGATAGCTACCTTCACAGGAGGCATTTAACAATCCTTGGACCACTAGAGTTTGACCACTGTATAGGTTCTGGACCAAGACTGGTCGGTCAATATCATGATCCGGGCATTTCTGAATCAGATCCTTGAATCTCTCCCAAGCCTCATGGAAGGGTACATGTGACATTTGTGTGAAACTTGATATTTGGGACCTCATTTGATTAGTTCTACTCAACGGGTATAACTTCTTGAGGAACAAGTCCTTCAATGCAGCCCAAGTGGTGACTACCCTCCCCAATTTTTTTAGCCAATAGACGGCCTTGTCTGCTACAGCAAAGGAGAAGGCTCTAAGACGTATGTAAACCTGTGCTACATGAGGTCGTCCTAGATTGTCACACCGTTTCAAATTCTTGTAGGAACATATATGGCTCCTCTACTACATTGCCATAAAATTTTGGTAAAAGTGTCGAGAAGTGAGGCTTCAATTCTCCAACATTTGGTGGTACTACTGGCCTAAGCCAGTTCTCATTCTATGCGGCACTGGGACTGTAGGCATCTCTCATTGATCCTCCATCAATTCTTAATTATACATGCTCTTGTCTGAGTAAGTCATTTCTCTGCTCGGCTTGTGCATGTAAGGCACGAATTTCCCTCATTGCGTCATGTTCGCCATCATCGTCCGTGCTTTTCCTGGGCTTCTTGCTATCTTGGTCTTCTTCACCTTCAGAATGAAAAGGATTTGAATTAATAGTTGGATGAGAAGGTGATCTAGAATCATAGAGGTGAGAGTCTTCCTAGACGTGGTAAGAGAAGAGAGGGTTGGTATCAGTCTTCGGAATGAAACAAGAATTATTGATTCAAGTCCCACAAAAAGAGTGTCCATTAAACAAGGGAAATTCAAGGGAAGAGTGTCCCTGAACTTGTGAGGATGATCGGTTTGGAAAGACAGGCGAGAGGCTTGTGGAGTCTGAACAAGAATCACTCCAATCTAACATTCTTGATGTCAAAAGGTTAAGAACACGATGTGAATGGAAGGGTGTTGAGAATATAGTCTTGTAAACCCACAACTCTGAATGCAAACACAAAGCGAACCCCAATTTCACCAACTCAACACAGTGAAGGACCTGAAGCTGGGTTTCATTAGTCTGATTGATTTTAATTGTGATTTTCAAGCAAAGTTGGCAAGCATTACATGATGACCTATAGAGAAGTCAGCTCAATGCCAATTGCATCTCCCCGGTTTAACCTGTCGCCTAAGATACCGACACCCTTCCTCTCTTAGCTCCTGTCACAAGTTTACTCGATTAATACCGATAAAGTTCAGGGACCTGCCCCTATCTACATACCGAAGTAGGCGGCTCCTGACAAGGCATGGTACTTCGCCCTGGAGGGTTACTAAGAAACTTTTCGCGTCGCATCGCTGGTTCGCCCCTATCTACTTGCCCAAGCAAGTAGAGGCTACTTGGTGCTGGTCAATTGAGCTTTGAACACTTCGGGCGATTATATTTGTGAAGAGCGGGGTACGTTGATATGGAAGGTGGGGATTTGGGCTCTATCTTCGTTTGTACACACACTCTCTATACCCTCACTCAGCTTGAAATCAAGGTCGAGGTTACTCTCTGAAAAACAATTTCAATTTTAATGAATTTGTTTGGTTCAAGTTATGTTAGCAGTTCGATTTAAAGCTTAATTTTCACTGAGTTTAATCCACCACACAAAGCACGCCGAACGGACAGTCCCAATTTCCTTTAATCATAAGTGATAAAACCAAGGGATAGTCGAGAAAAGCGAATGCATGATGAAATCATGATGCATGCTCAGTTCAGAAGACTTACGGTGATCCCCACGCTCTTCATGTGGGATGCAATACAGAATTGAAAATTTTTATACTATATGAAATGCAAGCAAAGAAATCACACGTAACAGATAGTTCTACATAGGGGGAAGAAGTGAGTTGAATTTGACAAAGTGAAAATTATCTATGGTGTGTATAATTTAGTGAAAGTGTGGTCTTAAAATTATGAAGGGCACACACAAATTTGAATTTACACTATCGTGTGCCTATCCTAATTTCGCCACTCAAGTCGGACCACACGCTCATCGGAGGGTGAAACAGGACGACACACCACAAAAAAATGTTCAGTCTTTTTTTACACATGCGAGAACCCGATCGAGAACCGCTAGAAATGAGCAATTAACTAAAAACTCTCCCTCTCCAAAAGTTAAGAAATGGCATGTTTCTTAATTTGGTTGCTCTGAGATGCGTCGGTCTCCCAGAAGATCACTCCGAGTTCACTGGGCACCTTTCACGAAAAAATAGTAGATCGGATATTAGAGAGAGGTTCACAGAAACATATACACCAAAAAATGCTGAAAATAAAAGGAGAAGAGAGAAAAAATAGAGGAACAATTACAAGAAAACCGTGGGTCAAACAACCCGGTGATGGAAAACATAAAAACTTGATTTTCTTTAAAAACAACCTAAGACGTGACTCCCCGGCAACGGTGCCATTTGAAGAACCACAAATTTATCCTTCTATGATCTCATTGTAGTCGGATAAATTCAGAGTTAATCAAAAACTGTAATTTTAATTAATGTCAAATTAAAGCGAGCGGTCAATTTATTTTTTTACTTTGGTAAGTCCAAGGTCGAACTCAGTGAGGCACCTATCTCCTTAGATTGATAAATAGTCGATCTCGAATTTAGGTTTTCCAAAGATGTTTTTTTGGTATTGTTCAATGCGATAAATGCGTGATATGCAATTTTGGCAAAGTTCAGGGACTAAAATATAAATTTCGATCAAATGATGTCCAAAAATCCTAAAAAATGGATAGAATGTGAAATATGATGAAAAATACGCACGATAAATTTTTTAGAATTTTTGGATGCAAAATGAATATTCTACAATTAAATGAATACAAACACTAAAATTTTCATTAGTTAATTATGATAAATATTAAATCTATTTATTTTCAGTAAAAAAATATCTAAGATATATCACGATGTGATCTATCTCACAAAAATCCTAAACCCTAAAAATGTTAGATTCAATACCCATTAAAAAGTAATTAGTGAAATAAACAAATGATTTTTAGAGAGAAAAACATGCATGCAAATGCAATTCTTTTTAGGCACGATGTTACTAACAATTAACTCTATGATCCATGATTTTTTGGCGATTGTTGGAGTCGTGGTTAATTATCTATGAATTCTTAAGCACAAATTGGGTAAAATATGCAATTCTCAACAAGAAAATTAATCATTAATTAACCACAAGCCACAAAAATATAATGAGTAAGCCAAAATGTAGAGAATTAGTTCTAGAAAAAAATGCTAATTTTTAATAATAAAATGATGATAGAATGAGGTTCAAAATAAATAGAGAACACAAGGGTCTTAATGTAATTAAAATAAATAAACTAAATAAAGTGAACATGGACTAAATGAAGTTACATATACTACCAGGGGGTTTATTGCAAAAGCCCAACAGGTCACATGCCAAGCACATGACCCCTTGAGAGGTGGGGGCATTCTGGAGAATAACTAAATTAGCTGGGGCTTTTTCGCAATATCTCCACGCATGCACGTGCACTACACGTGAGCACTAGGAGGCGAGATTTCAGCGTAATTCACTTGAGATACAAGGGTGCCTCTACAAATTTCCCTCCTCTCCTGTGTGTTGCACGCGATGGAGGGAGAGCTGGGGTGGACTGCTCAAGGTACGCACCACCTGTGGGGGCGTGTAGGGTTCACGGTCGCTGCTTCTAGCAGAGACGTGCGGTCGAAGGCGGAGAAGGCACCATGCGAAGGATCTGCGGCTAGGGTGGAGCGGTCGACTGGCTGTGATTGGGTGCTGCTGGCGTAAGAGGATCAGGAAGCTACAGGCAGGCTCCTGGATTCGTGATCAGGCTCGATCGCAGATGGTTGCATGAGGTGATGGCAGAGAGGCACGAGTTGGAGCGAGCACTGCATGACAGAACTACGGTTAATGGAGGTCTGCAAGCAAGCGGTGGAGTCCGGTGGCGAGGAGATGGCGTAGGGGAGTTGGTGATGGTGCATTTGCTGACGTTGGTGATGTTGTGGCTGAGGCTTAGCTACTGACGAAGGCAACAGAGCACCGTGCTCTTGGAGGAGGATGGTGAAAATGGAGCGGCAATGGCCGGCATAGTTGGAAGGTGGTGTGGAGAAGTTATAAAGAATATGAAGGTGGGTGCGATAGGAAAAACTGAGGATATGGTGAAAAACAGAGGAATGAAGAAAAGAAGAATGACTGTGGGAGAGAGAGAAGAAGGAAGAAGAGCGAAGGAAAGAGAGAAAAGGGAAAGAGGTACATCTAGAAGTGATGAGGG
Organism: Ottelia alismoides; assembly: GCA_037367405.1. Lineage (NCBI taxonomy): Eukaryota > Viridiplantae > Streptophyta > Magnoliopsida > Alismatales > Hydrocharitaceae > Ottelia > Ottelia alismoides. Next base: position 225,255 of record JAZKJV010005142.1, read on the forward strand.
GTCGTCGGATTTGTGGGCTGAGGCCACGGGGCTTGTTGGCCAGTCTTTGCCTCGATGAGCTCTGGCGACGAGCTCCGAAGCTCGACAACCATGACACTGGTTGAAACAACGAGGATGAGCCTCGATGGATCTTATCGGTAAGAGAAGATCATGTCGATGTCGACTTCCAACTCCGGGTTGCTGTTGTCACCTGCAAGCGGGAGCGAGCTGGGCCCTCTAGCTCTCTATCGGTGGATACCTCCTCTAGCCTTGGATAGACTTTAAATAGGAGCAGGATTGCGGATGTCGCACAAGATAACGAGCGGTTTGAAGCTCCGACGGCTGCAGGCGGTTGCACGAGAGGCCGTTAGGCGGGTGGCGGCATAAGGTGGAAGCGGGTCCTACATGGAGGAGAAGGTTGGCAGAGATCGCGGAGGTAGCGTGAGATACGAGCAGAGTTGACTGAAAAGAGGGAGGAGGATGCTGGCACGTGGTAACTCCAGGAACCGCCACGTGTCAGCTCAAAAAAAATCGAGAATTAAATAGAAAGATTAATGCGAAAGAAGTAACAAATGTCCTCGGATCAAAAAGTGCTCAAGACGAAAATTGCTCGTCTCAATTAGATCTACAACTACTGTGAAGGGACCTAGAGAAATGAGGTCATCTATGCAAAATGATATTTTTGGGGTACTCCATGTACATAAAATACCTTGATTTTTGGGGTTTGTATTTTTTTGTGAATTTTAATCAAGAGAAAACTCGAGAAAAATAGCGATAAAATCAAAGATATATATATATATATTTACACAATAATATATTTTTTGAATTTTTAATAAATAAAAAATAAGGAAATACAATAAAGAAGAAAACGCGAGAAATTTGTACAAACTCGCAAAGGACACTCGAACTCGGTCAATTTCTTTGATTTCAGTCTTATTTTATATTTAGATTTTTTGTGGATTTTATTAAAATATTCATCAAATAATATAAATAAAAAATAAATAAAAGAAAACAAGTTAATTATGTACATAAAACAATAGGACAAAAATGGGTAAACCACATAATGCGCAAAAGAGGCCCAAAATCCAACTTTCACATACGAGCTCTGATTGTTACGAAATTAGTCTTGTTCTGAAGATCTTTCAATATGTATTACTTTAAAAGTGAGTAAAACTAAATCGGACACTGTATGAGGAAGATATGAGCATTTTAATTTGTCTGGTCTGAAATTAGAGTTTTATCTCACGAGCCAATTATTTGAGTTAGTAATTTTTTGTATTTTTCCTTTAATCTTGTTAGTAATATGTACATAATGGAAGTGGTTTGAGGTTAAATGGAGATAGCAAGAATTAGTCAAAAATGCATGAAGTTGGGTGCAAATGTGGAAATGATTATGAATGCAATAATGATTGCAAAAATGAAAATATTAATTTTAAATGCATGAATGGTAAAAATGTAGAATAGATGATGACCTGCAGCTAATTACTTGGGAACGAAGCTCTATTTTCATCATTTAGTATGATGAATCCTGGATTCATCACTTTGTGACATCAACATTGCATGCATCTTCGTCACGGTGCTACCCCACCTCTTCTGCTCCACAGTCGTCTTACACCCTCTGCCTCGACGTCCCATGGTCGTGTGTCGGCCACCATTCTCCTCCAGAGCCACTTCAGTCAACAACCATCATCAGACCAGCGTCGCACAAAGCAACCATGCTCCAAGAGCTACAAAAGCAAAAAGATCAAGAACAACGACCATCCAAGCCATCTATCCCTGCTCGAAAAGCCCCAAATATTGGCCCTTGGATCAATTGTCTACAGATGCTTCGGATTTTCACTAAGCCTACCATATGTACCAGCCGCCCTAGCCTGGAGTCTTGGGCCACACCGAAGCGTGTCATCACACCATGTGGAGGGTTAGCCAGAGCCACCCTATCCAGGAGGGTTAGCCAGAGCCACCCTATCCTTAGATCTGCTCACACGCGCACGCACGTGCATGGTGGAAACATTGCAATCACGACCTCATCCTCTCCAAAATCCCCAAAAGGTCCACAAAGCATGAGGGTCACTTGATACATGGACAAACTGCACCAGCACCCATAGAACTTCTTTGAATTACATCCACACACCTTCCTCGGGTAAATTGTAGAAGAGGACAACCAGATTTTGCATATTACAAAACAACCTCTCTCCATTGGTATATTTGCAAAAAACTTAATAATTTTATTTACTATTAAGTCCTTGAACTTGATTTGATCATATCTTGAGCATCATTTATCGGATTTTGACGTTCTTGGTGTCGATTTGATACCCATTTATTTGTCTTTCATATAGAACTATTAATTCCATTATTGGAGACATTTATTAGTACTAATAAATTAAGGATTCCTTTTGTTCATTTTGATCACATTTCTTCCCATCATTGACTGCTTATTTCTAAATCATTTGTGATTTGTCTAAGGCAATTATTTGGGATTGATTTTTTAATTTTTTTATTACTTGATCAGGGAAGGAAGGATCTCAATTTGATATAATTGACTTGATGTGGTTGGTTGCTGATTGGTTTGTCTGCTCACTCTGCATTATCATATTTCATCATATCATCACATATATATAAAAAATGCACTTTTTATTTCTTTCACCACAAATCATAGCAAAGCATTAGTTTCCTACATAAAATTATTTCTCAACACTCATGCATTACATTTCCTCTTTGGATTAATTACATTTTTAAATAAAAATCCCTAAAACTTTGAAAATACGCAGAAAATACCAAAAAACTCCGCCTCAAAAACAACACATAAAAATTGATAGATATTAACCAAGGTTGTTCATTTTCCTCCTCGAGTTCGACCTTGGGGATCATAGAGGATAAATAAACATATAACCACTTTGCAACAATTGGATTAAATAATTTGTGGTTGTTTTCTGATTGATTTTGTTTACCCGCGTACAATGAATGACAATACATTTACTTTTAAACGTTTAAGCATCACAAGTTAGCAGAAGGTATCCGAACTTGTTACATGGCGTCGTTGTCGAGGTGGAAAACAACCTAAGTTTTTTTAGAAAAATTAGTTTAGTTTTTCCATACATTCGAGTAGTCTGACCCATGAGTCTTGCCACTATAAATTTTCCATATTTTTTATTTTCCTGCATTTATTTTTATATATTTTATTTTATTTTAAGACCTTATTTTAGTATTTTTATTTTTTTGTGTCACACTCTTGCACACTCTCTTTCTCTCTTATTTTTCGTGCAAGGTAATCGACATACATGAAGCGGTTTTCACGAAACCGACACATCTTCACCGACCGCACAAAAAGCCACATTAAAATTAAGATCGAGTCAAGTCGGAAGAGAGTGTAGGATTTATTTTCAGCATTTTTATTTTTTGTTATTATTTGTAATTAATTTCTCATTTACATCAGTGCCCATTTAGACTCTTACGCGTGTAAACAAGACTTGAACTCTTTCTCTATCACAACCTCGATTCCGGGTCATCAGATCCTCCTATATCCAGATATGGCTACTCAGCAATAATATATTGAAAATCACAACTAACATTCAGAAACATGCTGTAATTAAAAATACTCAGAAGGAAGTATTTCAACACTTTTCCATTCTAAAAATAAGGTTAACATGATACATTATCCGACTATAATCATTTGTATGTACATCATGTGGAAGGAAACACATAAAAAGATTACTAACTACCTTACAGAATAAAGATACTATGGCTAGCTAGATGACTATGTTAGTTGGACAGATTATTAAAGTCATTGCGATGGTTGATCAAAACCTGTTGACGTTTCCATAAATCATAGGATAACAATTAGCGAATGCTAAGTAACGAAGAAGAGAAAAGCAAACAGATTGTGTAATTTTTAAAAACCTATTATCATAAAAAGTTTCATCCCTTCTCATTAATTTAAGTCCTATTCATTTCTATTCCACGTAAGGGATGAAGGATATGGTAAGATCCTTAAGCACATCACGGAAGCGTGAGGATCGCATCGTGTACGATTGGGAATGACTAGTCGCACTAGTTGCTCGATGCAGCGGGAATTAAAATTTTTCATGCGATGAAACCACATGATCCAAGAACACTTCTGGGATCATTTCATCTAAACCACAAAAAAGTCTTAGGATTACCTCTTGAAGCATGGTTGTGATCGAGTCTCTAAACGAAGAGACATCTTGTCTCAAGTCTGATCTGACGGAGGAGACGCTTGCGAGCGTGTTGATGAAACACGTGCTCCTCGCAATACATGTTGATGATCCAAGCGGCAAATCTCCTGATCATGACACACGAGATCCTATGTCTTCTTCCCGAGAGAGTCATGCCGAAGGAGACAGAGATCCACGAGCAAACAATCCGGCAGCATAAAGACGATGTTGTGGCGATGAAGACTCTCTCTAGGACACCATGGTGGACGGCCACAAATAGAGAGAGAGAGAGAGGGTGTGTAGAGAACGAGGGAGAGAGAGAGAAGTTGTTGATCGAAACTTGTGTGTTGTGTTGTTGTAACCAAGAAGAGCAAGGGCTGCCTCTCCTTTTAATATATTTTGGGATCCAAGGATAACACAAATCCAATGGCTCACATTGATTTGTGTTTCTTTTAATGGTCAAGATTTTGTTGGTAAAAAACCAACAACAATTAATTTAATTTATATTAAATATATATTGATAAATAAATATGATTTAATCCCAGATTAAATCAATCAAGCATGGAGATTAAGGAATGAAGATTGCCTCCTTCCATAATATGGGATTTGGTGGCAATCTCATGTAATCCTATGATATCTCTTGAGATTACATTATTCCATGGAAATCTCCAAAATTTACAACAACACTTGTTGTAAATTATTCTACAAAAAAAATTCATAATTATTTTGTGAATATTGCAATATTGCCATTGGAAAATTGTGAATCACATTCACAACCCAAAATAAAATGTAAATTACATTTTCAATTAATTGTCCAATGTGAATCCAATTCACATCAATATTTGATTAATAAATGTAAGTTACAAAAAGCTCTCTCTTATATATTATAAATCACATTTATAATATATATGATTAATATGGATAGTGATATCCACGTTATTCATATCCATGATATTTAAATCACATTTAATCATCTTGGATCTCTATTTTCATGTGCCCAAATAATATGAATCACATTCACATTATTCACGTCATTGATAATCAAATTACATGTAATTGTTTGAGATAACTCTCTCTATAATATGAATCAAATTCATATTATTCTTGATAATTAAATCACATTTAATTATCCATTTTCTCAATGCTCGGATACCTATATCAACAATGAAATTATCCTAAACTTTTTCAAGGAAAATGCGCCTTTCTCTACGGATACTTGGAGATAAGGACAGGGTGATTGTATTGTTCCACGTATAGTGACTTGGATATTGAGATCACATCTCAAATCCAGATCTTCCGGACCTCTCATAGAGTTTTGATTAAATCAAAGCCGTAGATCTAATCTTCTCATATCTGAATCATATTCATATCAATGTCCAACATTTAGACCAAGATCAGATCACTCTCTACTAAGAGGAGTCACTAAAATCCAGACCCATTTCATCACTCCCTAGGGATGGAAGCATCATGGTTATACAATCGTTTATGATCACATCACCCTCATGTATTCCCAATACCTGTACATCGTACATACTGGAAGACCCAGATTAAACCCAAAGTATACGATCAATTTTACATTGTCTACTTCAGGGTTTTATCATTAAGTTTCTCATTTGACTATTGGGAGTTGGTATCGATCATATACTTTCCAAAAAGCATATATCATAACTACGTGTTGATCATATACTTTTCAAAACTATATATTAAACCTACAAATTCAGTCAAGCTTCCATAGCAAGATGATCGTGCACGGAATTTGATTCTTCCCAATATCTCATGAGTGAGCTCATGTCTTCCGGTCCAAGAAATGAACCTGTATGATCCATTTGAGAGATCGTATTACTCATACGCCCTTGCATGCACAAGAGCACGCTGGTGTATAAACCTTGATTAGGTCATCAACCTATTGGTCTGCCAAATGTGCATACTTAGACATATAGTTACACATCTATCTTCGATCATAGAATGCATGCCTATATTGTGATAACATACGACATAGGACTTTTTTTATATCGATCTCATTAAGTCAACTCTTTGACCTAACTTATCTAACACCTCTGAATCTCTATTCCTATGCAGAGGACCTGCATCAAGAGGTCGGTTAGATATTAGCCTTCAGAGAAAATATTGCTATCTCCTTCTCAGGCTGGAGATCCTCTCTTAACAATCATTTGACGGTTCTTGATGAGTCCTCAATCTAACTCTTTAGATATTCATCATAGCACCAGCCTCTATGATTCAATAATTAAATCAACAGTTGTATGATCATCAAGATGGCTATGGTACATAACTCTAATTGTACTAAGAGACCTATTATGCAAATTAGTTATTGTTCATTCCAGACCAGGGAATGATATTTGCAATTACATTTATTGCATAATGGTTTGCCATGGGCTTGCATGTCCAGCAATCTCCCACTAGCCCAATGAGCCATTAAGGGGCTAATCATTTAAACCCACATTCCTGTGACAATCATAGGCTATTAAGAAAAATAGCTAGGTAAGCTGATTAGTCACTCTGTTCCCAAGAGACTATGCCAAGTCCTTTTACGACACATGCATATCTCTTAGTAATAGTGTTCGCATCCAATGCAGATGTTGCATCTTATGCAACCAATACTCAATCATGTTTGTCATAGTGTCCTTGACACTACACCTCAATAATTATTATAAACAGTATGTAATTTCTATTATCCTTATCAGAATACCCTTATTCCTTGAGATCTCTATCTCCTAAGGTATTTGTAGTTAAGACCTTTTAGATCTCCATCTATAAAGTCTTAATTTCTTGAATATAAGACTTAGAGATCACTATCTCTAAAGTCTTGTCATCTTTGAAGATATTGTTATTACTACACTCAAGTATTTTATCTCCATAGTAGGATTATTAACAGTTTACTACTCCTACTGCATTGCAGACATCTGGCTTTTTTATACATCTAGCATACACTCGGCTTCTCGTAACTGATGCTTAAGGGCAACTAGTTTTAGCATTCACTTCCTCAACCCTTTGAGGTGATATCCATTTAGATAGGTCAGCACCATATCTTAATGGAAAGAAGCCTTTCTTGGAATTCTCCAGAAAATGGAATATGTCCAAGGTGTACCACTAATGCGACGGTCCCAATAACCTCTTACTTTGCTTCTGAACAACTTCAGAACTAAGATCTGAGAGGTATCCTTGAGATCATAATCTAGGTATGGAACAAGAAGTAAAACACGTATTAGTATCGTCCTTATATCATTCCAAATGATCAGGATATTATCTACATTTAGCACAATGAACACAATGGCACTCCCACTAAGCTTCACACGATTCATTACGATTCTATCTGAAACCATAACATTTATGATTTCATCAAATCCAATGTTCCAACTACAAGAAGCTTATTTGAGTCCATAGATGGAATTCCTTAGCTTTCACTCTTTGCTTTCCTCAACCATGAAGCCTTGGGGAAGCTTCATGTGAATGTCCTCATAGAGGTATTCATGGAGAAATGCAATCTTGACTTCCATCTTGAAGATGTCAAAGTAAAGTTGTATAGCTATAGTTAGCAATATTCTGATGGGTTCAAGCATAATCACCGAAGAGTAATCTCATCACAAGCGATGTCTTCTCTTCGATGTGTAGCTCATGGATAGGAACCGTGCTTTGAAGGTCTCTATCTTCTCATCAGGTTACCTCTTTCTCTTGAAGATCCATCTACACCATAATGGGTCTTACACATATAGGTGGATCCTCGAGGATTGACGAGATTCTTACTACCCTTGTTAATTTAATCAAATTAATGGTCAAATTAATTGCTGTGTCGTTCGTTGTAGTCAGGTAATAAGAGCTAATCAAAAACCACTGTTAATTAAGGATGAGTTAATCATGAGCGGTAAATTTATTTTTTTACTTAGGCAAGCCCAAGGTCGAACTCAGGGAGGCAGTTGTCTCCTTCGGTAGATTTTAAGCAAATTTCCAAGGTCGGATTTTCAGGTGATATTTTTTGGTCTTTTTCAATATATTTTATGCAAGAAAGAAAAAAACACATGCAAAATTGGGCCAGTTTACAATTTAATTTAGAAAAGTTGCCAAATTAATTCGAAAAATTACTAAAGTTGGTTAAAATGTGAAATGCAATTAAATTAAGCTACACTATTTTTTTTGGATTTTTCAGATACTTTATGGATTTACTATAAATTAAAGATGGATGCAGGGTGATTTTCGACTATATTAATTTTAATAAATATTAAATCATAATAGTTTCAGATATAAAAATTATCCTAGATAGATCTAAGTGTGAAGAATCCAGGAAAATTAATAAACCTAAATTTCTATTTGAAGTGGACCTATTAAAAATTAATTAAGAAAATCACAAAATGATTTATTCAGGCCTCAGGGAGAGTGCAAATGAGATGATTTTTGGAAATAATGTAAACTTAACTATTCTGAGTCTAATGTGAATTTATGAGAATTTTTGGAGCCACAAAGAATTTATTACAAATTAAAAGGCAAAATGGGAAAAATATGACAAAGTTCCACCAATTAATTAATAATAAAATCTACTGCTATCATAAAAATATGACAAGTGTCACATATGAAAGAGGACAAATCAAGCTATACATTACAATTTTCAAACTTGAAAAATGATGTCAAATGAGTGCCTAAAGATGCGTGCAAAGACAAGGGCCTAACTACAATTACAGAAAATGAAATTGCTAAAAATTAAACATGCTGACAGTGACTAATATGCAATTACCTATAATGAGGGGGTATGTATGCAAAATACCCACAGAACACATGCGTCCCACGTGGGGCTCCTGGTAGGGACTGGATTGCAATTTCTAAAACCTTCAGGGGCCTCGCTGCAAAATACCTAGACTCGGATGACTTTGAAGGCTCGGACAGAGGCTCGGGGGCTTTGGAGGTTCGGACAAGGCTCAGATGGAGGCTCGGTTAGCTTCGGGGGCTCCGACCCTGGTGGTCGGGGAAGAGGCTCGGAGGGGCTTCGTAGCACGCTATGGACCGTGGATCGAATGAGGATCCAATGGCTACGAATGGCTGGCGACGTGGCGCGCTGCAATTCGTTGGATCAAGGTCAATCCAACGGTCGCTGGAGCTCGATGCAAATGAAGTCGTGGACGATCAAGTGTTGTTAGATAAGGATGAATCCAACGACCCAAAAGCTTGGGGCGAGTGGTGACGTGGCACGATCAGGTGCGTAGGATCCTCCTGATCCTACGGCTTCGGAACCAAGGCAACTTTGCATCCTCTGGACCGTCCGATCAAGGGAATCGGACGGTTGCTGCTCTTTCTTCTCATATGGTCTGCCGCCTCCTACGGCAGAGATGGTTGTGCTCTGGCGAAGGAGCTCGAGCTCCGCCTCCTCCTCTGGTCATCGATGAAGGTCCCAAGCGGTTTCTGAGTGGTAGGAAAGGATCGAGAAGATGTGGCGGAGCTCGCGGGGTTCTCAGCTGAGGCTGCGGTGGTCTGGAGAGAGGCTGTGACGAAGCTTGAACGAGCTCCAATGATGCTTCCGGACAGTCGAAGATGGAGTACCTGCAGGGGGTTAGTGGAATAGCTGAGGCATGTGACGTGAGCGTGGAGTGATCGTGAGTGAGGTGTGAGGCCTGAAGGGTGGTGAGGGTGGTCCGGTGATGGTGCTCCTCCAAGGTGGCAAAGCTTGCGTCGGCGTGAGGTGGAGTGTGTCGTCGGAGAGGATGAAGACGTGCACGAAGATGCCAGCTCTGAGGCGAAGCTCGGAGGACGGCCAAAGGAGCGTGGAGTTGATCATGAGCCACGAATAATATATGAGAAAAAGCAAGAAAAAGATGAAGAAGATCGGGAGGGAGATGGAGGTGTCTACCTGGGGATTGGAGCTCGAAGTCATACTCCTAGTCGTCACTCAAAGGTCGGTAGAAGGTCCTGAGCTCGTGCAGCTCACAGAGGATGTCGCGGCATGGTGGGGGTTGGCCGTGGATCTCGCTGGAGATGGATCTCGGTCGTTGCTCAACTTCTCCTCAAATAACTGTCACCAAAATGAAGGTCGGAGCTCGGGGATTCTCTCCGTGATAGCGGATAGGGTTGACAGTCGATGGTGGAGGTGTATTTATAGGTGGAAGGTGACGGCGTAGGTGGCAAAGTGGTGGAAGTGGTGGACATCGTGGAGCGAGGTGGAAGGGGTTCATGGTGTTCGAGGGAGTCGGCGAGGATGAGGGAAGAGTGGGGTACGCTGTGGAGGTGACAGGAGGCGGAGATGGTGGCCAGAGTGGCTCCCAAAATAGAAAGGGGGCGGCCTTTGCGCAAGGTGGGCGACGTGGGGCATTGGTCTTGTGGGAGGTAGGAGATGATGTCATGACCGTAGGATCGAGTGATCCAATGGTCAGGAGAAGGGCGGAATGATGCACTTGAGATTGGATCGGCGGGGGCGAGATCAAGGGCGCACCACATGGCGGGTGTGGGTCAAGGCACTAGCATGCGGCGGAGACGAAGCCCTGGGGTTTAATCGAACGGTGGAGATCCAACGCGAGGTGATGGCCAGGATTAAGAGCTTCTGGCGAAGATCGAAGGGCGTAGACGTCGCCACGTGGCGCAAGGAGGGAGCAGTGCTGGCGAGCGGTCTGGATTGAATCCAGAGTTCGATCGAAGGGTTGAGAGGCATTGCGATGATGAATGGCCCAGATCAAGAGAGAAGGCGAGCGACCGGACGACGCAGATGGAAGGCACGTGGCGCGCAAAGGAGTAGGACGCGTGGCGCAATCAGAGGGCGCCACGTGGCCTGCTCTGAATGGTGGAAAAAATATGAATTTAGAGAGAGAAGGAGGACAAATTTGGAAAAACTCAAAACATAAAAGTTGTAGATCTTGATGAGATCTACAAGTTTCATGTTGACAAAAAATGGAGACGAGGTTAAATATGATACAAAAATATAAGAGGACAAATATACATACATATATTATACAAAGTGACCCAAAAACCCAAGTTTTGCATACGAGCTCCGATTTGAATGAAATTGGTCTCATTTTAAAGGTCTATGAATGTGGATTAAGCTGAAAGTGTGTAGACCTAATTCGGAGTTTGTATGAGGTGGATATTGGCATTCTAAGATCCGGGGTCTTAAACTGGGTTTGAGGAATTATTGGGTAACTTACATGATAGGAATTTTTTTGGCTTTCTTCCTTAATATACACAATATAAGGATGGTGTTATTGACTTTAGAGGGGATATAAAATACAGAATATTAGGTGAATTATTGGGAGTATTTTACACGTGAATTTTACAAATGAATTGGCTTCTTATTTAATGCAATTATGAATGCTAAAATGCACGTATTGTGGATTTATGCATGAATGCTATTTATGCAAGATAAAGGGAAATATGCTGCTAAATACTCGGGAACAAGGCTCTATTTTCAACTTTAGAAGTGATGAATCACAGATTCATCAACCCCCTATACTTAAACCTTGCTCGTCCCCGAGCAACTAAATGGAATGCAAGAGTGCAATGATTTTGGGTTCCATACCAAAGTCATGAACAAAAGTTGAAAATAGAACTTGACTCGACCTTTGGATTGATTGTGTGGCGGAATCTCATTGGGACCTGAACTTAAGACCTAATAGACTTCAAGTTTCACAAGTCTTCTATTCAAGACTCCTCAATAGTCAGGTCAGAACAAATCCTCAGACGTAAATTTCTGATGACTATGATTCTTACTTGTACCTTGTAAGTGAGATGTAACTCTCCACATCAGAAATGGGTCAGAAACAACCTCCGCTAACAAGGTAACTCTAGTTACCTGGTCCAGTAACTCTTTCCTCGAGGAGCGAGGTATTCCCTTCTAAGTTCAAGTGTGACCAACTCAAGAGGAGGGGGTAGAGAGAAGAATGGACGGTAGCCAGTGTAGCTACCTACCCCGGGATGCATGACCAGTGTAGCCAAGTCATCCAACTGCATTTCTGTGCTAATATACATACTCCAACATGTATTTTATTTTCTATCTCACCTGTCTATTTTTTTGGAGTTTTTGCATTTTTTTTTGAACTATATACAAAGTGCAGCATGTGCATCAGGAGTTTTTCCTCTTGAACTAGTAGACTATCCCTCTTTTGAAGCATTATTGCAACCCGCAGCATCCTGTCCATAGATTTCAACATCACCAGACTAGATTGAGATGCACTTCCCTCCCTAGAGGAGGACAGATGTTTCCACATGTGTGCTACTCCAAGCTAAAGGATTCTACCTCCTCACAACCTCATCAATGAAGAGCTACGTGCATTGTGGTTGTCCAAGTTAGGTCACTATCTATAAGAATCATGCGTGTGCACGAGATATTCTACTTTGACTGATCAAGATGACATGTGAACATAGACTTGCAGACTCAAAGAATTAAATCACTTGACCTGAGAAATCTTAAATCCAGTCCCTATAAGGTTCCTCTGAAATTAGGTGGATTAAGGTCAAATCAAGTCCATCCTCAATATCTATTCATAACTTGATTCCGAACCCACTATCTTTTCACCTTACATATGCAAGATATGTAGATGAGATGTAGATGACATGCTATGTAGATGAATGAAAATGCAAGACTCTTTTCTTTCTTTTCTTTTCAGATGCAGAGATGATGTGCAAGAGTAAATAAGAAGCCTTTGATTTTGATTTTTCCATTTTTTTTGAAAACACTGGTATGCCTCCTATGGTACAAGTGTTTTATGAGTATTATACAACATATACAAGTGTATTTTACAAAAAAATCTACAATTTTACCCATCCCGTAATTATTACGTAATATATACAAAAATACGTGAAAGTACGAGCTATGGGTAAAGTATATATGTAATATATACACACCACCCCATACTTAGCGTGTGCTATGTCCTCAGAGCACGAAAAGGGAGGAAAAAGACATAACTCGTGCTAAGTGTAAGAGAACCAAAGGAGCGAAAATGTATAGAAGTCGTCCTACCCCCTATACTTAGGCTCTAGCAGCCTAAGTGCAGAAGAAGATCAAAAATGGGGCGGACGAGGTCAAGAGGAGATGTGGATGAATATATAAAAGGCAAACATCGGTTCCCCCCTATATTTAGGCTTCGATAAACCTAAGTGTAGGACTGGAGTAAGTATGAGGACCGATGTGATCTGGAGGATGAGTAGTGAACAGACCCAGGTGACTCACCCCCCGTACTTAGGATCAGATCATCCTAAGTATAGTCATAGATGGAGATAGATGGAGTTAGGGAGAGTGATTAGAGTCGCGGGAGGGGGGGAGAATTTACAGGAGTGATGGTTATATACAAGGATTGCAGATTGAATCTTTCCAAATGCTGCTGATGGCTAGAGCTTACTGCTGCAAGGTCTTATGCGTGGCTCGATGTGTGTCTGCTGAATCTGTCTCGCGCATGAATACAATGTCCTCAACATGGACTAATTGCTCATTGGTTTCGATGAAGTGCTTCAACATCTGTCCATTCTCTAGGAATGTCGGTGCGTCATCTGCGAGATCTGAGATCTCGACACATCCACTATCATGCACCACACGGACAACGAATGGGCCCGTCTACTTGGACTTCAACTTGCCTTGGAAGATTTTCAACCTTGCATTAAACAACCATACCTTCTATCCAGGAATAAAGGTCTTTCGTCTGATATATCTATCGTGTCAACGCTTCACCTTGTCCATGTACATCAAATTGTTGTCGTATGCGCGGGTTCTGACTTCCACAAGCTCATTCATATCAATTTCTTTTTGCTTCTACCCAAGGTGTGTGTTCCAGTTGACCTTCTTGATTTCCCATTCTGATTATGCACTAACTCTGCGGGCAAATGGCATGGCTTTCTGAACAGCATTCGGAATGGAGAGGTTCCTAAAGGTGTCTTGTAAGCTGTCCTATAAGCCGAAGAGACTTGATCAAAGATCTGAGACCAGTCCTTCCTATCTGAGCGGACAAGCTTCTGCAATATTGTTTTCACCTCTCTATTCGACACCTTAGCAATACCATTAGTCTGTGGGTGGTAAGGACTAGAAACATGGTGTTCGATGTTGTAGACCTTCAAGAGTTTCTTCACATCTCGGTTTACAAAGTGGCTACCCCCATCTGACATCAACATTTTGGGGATCCCGAACCTAGAGATGATATGCTCTCTGATGAATTTACAGATAGTCCTGCTGTCTGCAGCTCTGGGATAGCCTCCACCCACCTGGATAGGTAGTCTACCGCAAGAAGGATGTACTCGAATCCATGGCTAACAGGGAATGGGCCCATGAAGTCGATGCCCCAGGCATCAAAGACATCACAAATGATGACAGACTACATCGGCATCTCCTCCTTGGAACCAACGGTTCCTCTCATTCTCTAGCATACTGGGCACGACTTCGCAAAGGTGATGGCATCACGAAACAGAATCGGCCAGTAAAAGTCACATTGAAATACCTTCCATGCGATCCTCTTCCTGGAGTGGTGTCCTCCTGCCTCCAGACTGTGGCATAAAGAAATGACACTCTGCTATTCCTCCTGAGGAATACACCGTCTCCAGACACAATCCGGTCCTTCAAAGAAAAGGATCGGATCCTCCCAATGGTAGTGTCTAGCATCTGACTTCAGTCGGTCAATGTGGCTCTGGACCAATCGGGAACCTTCTTGGAGACAAGATAGTTCACGATATTAGCATACCATGGGAGTGAGTCGACAACAAAAATCGACTCGTCAGGGAAGGAGTCTCAAATTGGTGAATCCTCGGAAGTATTAAGATCTTCAAAACTGGAGAGATGATCATCTACTACGTTCTTCTTTCCAGGTTTATCACGAATATCCAAATCAAACTCCTTGATAAGTAGAATCCACCTAAGAAGACGCGCCTTCGCATCTTTCTTTTCCATCAAGTATCGTAGTGTTGTGTGGTCAGTGAACAAAATTACCTTGGATCCGATTAAATGAGATCTGAACTTGTCCAAGGCAAATACTACTGCAAGCATCTCCTTTTCTGTAACTGTATAGTTACGCTGAGCGGTATCAAGCATTTTTCTTGCGTAGTGGATTACAAATGGGATGTCATCCCTCTGTCCTAACACAACCCCAACAGCAAAAGCTAATGCATCCGTCATGATCTCAAAAGGTAGAGACCGATATGGTGCTTGTAGGATCAAGGCGTCGATGATTATTCCTTACAATAGCTTAAAGGCCTCAAGACATTTGTGATTAACAATAAACTCCATGTCCTTGCCTAAAACCTCAGTTAGCGATCGGGAAATCTTAGAAAAATCCTTGATGCATCTCTGATAGAATCCGATATGCCCGAGGAACGATCACAACTGCTTAACATTGGTTGGTGGCTGGAGTCGTCTGATCACATCCACCTTGGCAGGGTCAACCTCCATTCCTCTCTTGGAGATGACACGCCCCAACACAATGCCCTTCGTCACCATGAAGTGACCTTTCTCCCAGGAGAGCACCAGATTAACCTCACAACATCTTTTGAGGACTCGGTCCATATTCCTAAGACAAGAATCGAAGGAATCGTCATGGACCGAGAAGTCATCCATGAAGACTTCCAGGAATTCGCCGACCATTTCGGTGAATACAACATTCATGCACCTTTGAAAAGTACCTGGAGCATTGCATAACCCAAAGGGCATCCTCCTGAAAGCATAGGTACCGAAAGGGCACGTGAACATGGCCTTTTCCTGGTCCTCTGGAGCTATGGCTACTTGATCGTAGCCTGAGAACCCATCCAAGAAGCTGAAGAATTCTTTCCCCGCTAGTCTCTCTAGGATCTGATCAATGAATGGTAGGGGAAATGATCCTTCTTCATCGCAGCATTCAGGCATCTGTAATCCACACAGACACACCACGACGTGGGTACTCGCATCATGATCTCCTCTCCGTCCTTGTTGGTGGTTGTCTAAATTCCTTACTTTTTCAGGACAACATGGATCGGAGCCACCCATTTAGAGTCGGAGATGGGATAAATGAAACTCGCATTGCACCATTTCTCTTTCTCCTTCATCACTACCTCTCGTAATTTTGGATTCAAACGACGTTGGAATTCACGAGAGGGTTTAGCTTCATTCTCCAAGTATATATGGTGCGAACATAGAGCGAGATTTATCCCGTGGAGATCGCAAATGCTCCAGCCTATCGACTTGCGGTTTTTCTCCAGGATCTCTAGCAAGCGAGATTCCTACTCCTCGGTCAATCGCGAACTGATGATGACCAGATATTTCTTCTCCTGACCCACAAGGAAGGCATATTTGAGTGTTGTGAGTAAAGGTTTGAGCTCATGTAATGTATGATCATCTAGAAAGTCTGGCTCAATCGAATATGGTTTCGTGTTGAAAGTGGTTGGATCTGTCTCTGTGATTACTTCCACTAATTCATTCGGCTCTGGAGTCGGATCATCAAAGGTTTACATGCAATCAACAAAAGCCACGTCCGACTCGTCATACTCATCTTATGATTGTCCTAAAGAGGAAAGGACCGACAGACCCAGTTGGGCCTCTAAGTCATCAAAGATGTAGGGGGATGCAGGTTCTAAGCTGTACTCATTTCTAAGGACCTCGCAAACTGACTCATGTACAAGATCATCTCTAGAGGGGAGGGACTCATCGGTGCTGGTTGGGTTTTGTCTCCATGGCCCAACTGTGCCTACATGATCGCAGTCTGCTTCGTATGAAGAGTACTCGGTGCTAGATTCGAAATCAGGTCTCTGCCATCTAGTTTGCTTCATCTCAAGTTCCTCGTCTCCTCTTGGAGTTTGGAACTGGATTTTCCCGATCTTATAATCAAACAAGGCCCCGCTGTTCTGAGGAAGGGCCTTCCTAGTATGATCTGGGAATCTCTCCAATTACGAGGGGTTTCCATATCATGTAAGGTGAAGTCCACCATGTATTCTTGACCCTTGACTTTGATTACAACATTCCTCAATCCTCCTTGGGACCTCTTGGTTGATTTATCAATGAACTGAAGGAGATCTCTGGATGTCCTAAGAGGTCCGAGATTAAGCCGCTTATAGAGGGCTGTAGGCATTAGGTTGATGGAGGATCCGTTATCTAGGAGAGTGCGTGCAAATGTAGTGTCACCAACATGACTCGCCACATAATGTGCACACATGTCTCTTCGTTTCCTTACAAACGAGTTCTTTAGTGCACAAGTCGTGGCTACTGAAAGGACGTGTTTCTCAACACGGCTTTTGATCTTCCTGCTAACCCTAGTAGGTGTGCATCTCACCATAAGGTACTTCTGAAATGCAGTTGTCATTTCCACGTACTTGTCAAAGGGGATCGTGACCTTGAGAGTAAGGGGGAAAGGGATTATTGACTCCAACTTAGATTCTGAAACTGAAAGATTTTCATTCAAAGTGGGAACTGAGTTCTCTTCAAGACTCGGACTCTGAGACTAACTCAGACTCTAACTATGACGGAAAGAAAAATGTTGCTGCAAAACCGGTGATGCATCCTCCGCGACTGCTGGAACATCCTCCTCAAATGGAGGTGCGAGCTCTTCATCGGTTTTTGTGGACTCCCTACTGGTGTGGTTCCCTTGCTTCTTCGAGGACTCAGAAGTCCTCTTCTTTTTCCTGTGGTGGTGATGGTGGTGCTGCTCCTCCTCTGCCTCCAAGTTCTCCTCAGGTAGAGACTTGGCGGCTTCTTCCTCCGGTGCCCGTGCCCGATCAGGTACGATCACGGTCCTTCCGCTACTGAAGGACATATGATTTACATTATCGTATAAAAGGATCTCATGTTCAGATAAAGAATTATCTTAATAGTATACCTAATCTCGTGGTCGGTTCTCGCCTTGAGTCAAGATGTTGAGGTTGGCCTGAACCTGGGCAGGAATTGGGGTCTTTGACGCCATTTTCTGGTCCTGGGTAAGAGAAACACAGTTTAGATCGGTTCTTATATCCAGATAGTAATTCTGGATCTGTTGGACCCTATCAGTCAGGGTCTGGATTGCCAAGGTGAGGAACTCTAATTCAGTGGGCTGGGCTAGTTGATGCTGACTTGAGCATGAGTTTCTATACTGGCCCGGCTGGCCATGCCGATACTGCTGCTGCTGATGGGACGGTGACGGGCCCTGCTGCCCCGAGTGGAATGTGCGCTGTTGTTGTTGGTGCTGCTGAGGCGGGTACCCTCGTTCGAGCCTGGACTGAACAAAGCGCAATGCGGGGATGGAGCCGTTTTCCTAGTAAGCTAGGGAAGGTCGGTGAGGCTGACCGTTGCCTATCCCCAACTGTCTGTTGACGGGGTCATGGTTGTACCACAACCTGTTGATCTCGAACACCTGTGGAGGCTCCTCGTATCCTGTCTCCACTTGTGGGGGTTCATGCTGGTCCTGCTGGGTGTAAGTCTGCTCCTCTACCCAGTCACTCTGAGGCCCCACTGCTTGTTCCTGTACAAGATGGACACGGTGTACAGGTACAGGTGGTGTTGAAGGGGCAAGTAGCTTTATCTTAGCTACCCTCTCAGTAAGTTCCTCCACTTGCTTCAGCAATTTCGAGAAAGACTCAAGGTCAGTGACCCTCTTGTGAATCTGCTCGACCATGGTTAACTTGTCCGCGATTATCTCCATGCTAGGGATAAGGTCGTCCGTCAGATTCGTTACAGTCCTTCAGGTTGTCTCGTTGGTGAGGCTCGAAGGAGACAACTGATAGGCCCTGGTGGCCTGCGACCAGCCTGTTTCTGCCATTTACTCCAAGATTTTCCATACAACATTTTCATTATTGTTCAGATAACTTCCTCCACAGGTGGCACTGACTAACCCTTGCATCTCTGGGGTCATGCCACAGAACAAGGTATGGACTAAAATCGCTTTTGAAATGCCATGGCACGTGCATTTCTGAATGAGGTCATTAAACCTATCCCAGGCTTCATGGAATGGTTCGCTGGGTCCCTGGGAAAAGCTTGCGATCATTGTTCTGATTTGATTAGTCCTACTAAGTGGGTAGAACTTTTTCAGGAAAAGGTCCTTTAACTGCATCCAGGTTGTAAACATTACCCTTAGGTTCTTCAACCAATGTGATGCCTTATATCCTAAGGCAAAAGGGGTGGCCTTCAGTCTGATATAATCTTGACCAACCCTAGGGTGACTAAGGTTGTTGCAAACCAGCTTGAAGTCTCTGAGGAAGGTATATGGTACTTCGTTCGTATTTCCATTGAACTTCAGCAACAAGGTCAAGAAGTGGGGTTTCAATTCGAATGCTTCAGAGGAACCTCAGGTGCTAGCCAACTGTGTATCTTGTTCTCTGCTGGATTATAGGCATCCACCATCAGTCTGTATATTCCTTCGGCTTCGATCACCTGTCCCAGTCTAGCCGTTAATTCTGCGTTAAGTTGTTCGGCTTTAGCCAGCCGGGCTAAGACTTGAATCATCGGGTCCTCTTTGTTTTTCTCCTCTTCAGGGTTCTTCTTCGGTATTGTGTCCTCTGGTCCTGTGAAATGGAAATGGTCTGGGTTAGAGGACAAATCAAGGAAGGGATTCTTACCGAGGCGATGGTCTTCATCGGTAAGCTTAGAGGAGAGGAAAGGGTTGGTTTGAAAGTAACCACCCTAGGTGTGAGGGATCCAGAACTCAAGAGGCTCATGAGCTATGGGTGGTCCAAGTTGCACTTGGGTCGGTGAAGATGAGTTTCATGGGGGGCTCAGAGAGAGATTGGCGAATAAGGAGTCGATATCCCCCCGGTCGCTCATCTTGGATTGGCAAGAAGAATCGAGAGTTCTAAGTGAAGATAGGATTTTACTCCTACCTGAAGTAAGAAATTCAATAAAAACCCTGTGTTTTTACACTCAACACGGTAAAGGACCCGAAACCGAATCCAATTAATCTGGTTGATTTTAAATGTGAATTTTCAAGCAAGATAGCAAGGAGTTACGCGGCCTATAGGGAAGTCGACTAAGAGCCGGATGTGTCTTCCCTGTTTAACCTGTCGCCTAAGATACCACCGGTCCTTCCTTTCTTCGCTCCTATCCTAAGTTGATGGATTCAAAGAACTACCCCTATCTACCTGCAAGCAGGCAGAGGCTGACAAGGCCAGAACTTCACCCCGGGGGGTTACTGACAACTTGTCGCGAAGTACCGCAATTTCGCCCCTATCTACCAGAGACAAGCAGAGGCTACTTGGTACTAGTCAGTGAACCTGAATAATTCAACTTGTGATATTTGCTAGGATCAGTCAGAACGTGATATGGAAGGTGAGATTTGGGCTCTGCCTTGAGGTGTTCACACACACTCAAGTACCCTCACTCAGCCTGAAAACAAGGTCGGGGATTAATCTCCCGCAAGAGAATTTCCGATTTTATTGATTTTTCTGGTCAATAATGTTAGCGGTCTCGGATTTAAGTTAAGTTATCACTGGTTTAGTCCAATCCACATAGCACACCTATCGTCCAATCCTAATTTCTTTTGACTTATGTTCAAAAACCAAGAGAGAGAAATCGAGAAAAGACAATGCACCAAAATCAATGATGCTTATGCTGAGTGAAGAATACTTGCAATGATCCATTCGCTATTATGCAGGATGCAAAATAGAATTGAAATCTTTTTACACTACATGCAAATGTGGATGACAAAATCCGCTCCTAGACAAGCAGTTCTATTAGCGAGTGAAGCACAAGTTCGATTTGACTAGATCTACGGTCTAAGTGTGTCTTTTATGTGATGTGTGGTCCTAAAGAGTTACGAGCACAAGTAAATCCTAGAGTGGCTCAAGGAGCCGCTAGTGCAAGCCTAATCTAAAAATTCAATCTACACAGAACATGGGGACACAGTTCCGCTATGTTTACACATGCGAAAACCCAAGCGGAAACTCTGGAAATGATGCAAAAACATAAAGAAATGAAAAAAATTATAACTTCTCTCAAATCACTCAAAAAGTTAAAATGCAGGTTCTTCGAAGCGTCTTTGACTCCTCATGTTAAAGAACGACACAAAAATACAAAATTAAAGGATAGAAAAATATTCACAAGAAAACCGGGGGTCAGACTACCCGGGGATGGAAAATCAGACACTCAAAAATTTAACTTCAAATTAACCTAACCGTGCCCCCCGGCAACGGTGCCATTTTGACGAGTGTCCTACTACCATTGTTAATTTAATCAAATTAATGGTCAAATTAATTGTTGTGTCGTTCGTTGTAGTCCGGTAATATGAGCTAATCAAAAACCACTTTCAATTAAGGATGAGTTAATCGTGAGCGGCAAATTTATTTTTTTACTTGGGCAAGCCCAAGGTCAAACTCAGGGAGGCAGTTGTCTCCTTAGGTAGATTTTAATCAAATTTCCAAGGTCGGATTTTCAGGTGATATTTTTTTGGTCTTTTTCAATATATTTGATGCAAGAAAGAAAAGACATATGCAAAATCGGGCCAGTTTACAAGTTAATTCTGAAAAGTAGTCAAATTAATACCAAAAATTACGAAACTTATCCAGATGTGAAATGCAGTTAAATTAAGCTAAACTAATTTTTTTGCATTTTCTGACACATTATGATTTTACTATGAATTAAAGATGGATGAAGGGTAATTTTCGACTAAATTAATTTTAATAAATACCAAATCACAATATTTTCAGATATAAAAATTATACTAGATAGATCTATGTGTGAAGAATCCGGGAAAATTAATAAACCTTAATTTCTATGTGAAATGGAGCTATTAAAAATTAATTAAGAAAATCACAAAATGATTTATTCGGCCTTGAAGTACGTGCAAATGAGATGATTTTTGGATACAATGTAAACTTAACTATCCTGAATCTAATGTGAATTTATGAGAATTTTTAGAGCCACAGAGAATTTATTAGAAATTAAAAGGTATAAATGGGCAAAATATGACAAAATTAGACCAATTAATTAATAATAAAATCTACTGCTATCACAAAATATGACAAGTTCTGAAAGAGGATAAATCAAGCTACACAATGCAATTTTCAAATTTTAAAAATGATGTGAAATGAGTGCCTAAAGATGCGTGCAAAGACAGGGGCCTAACTGCAATTACAGAAAATATAATTGCTAAAATTTAAACATGCTGACAGGGACTAATATGCATATAATGAGGGGGGTATGTATGCAAAATACCCACAGAACACGTGCGCCTCACGTAGGACTCCTGGCCGGGACTAGAATGCAATTTCTAAAACCTTCAGGGGTCTTGCTACAAAATACCCAGGCCGCACATGAAAACCACGTGAAGTCCCAGGCTCGGATGACATCGGAGGCTCGGGTTGAGGCTCGGGGGCTCTGGAGGTTCGGACTCAGCTCGGATGGAGTCTCGGCTATCTTCGGGGGCTACGAGCCTGGTGGTCGGGGAAGAGGCTTGGAGGGGCTTCCTGGCACGCTATGGACCGTGTATTAAATGAGGATCCAATGGCTGCGAATGGCTGGCGACATGGCGTGCTGCAACCCTTTGGATCAAGGTCAATCCAACGATCGCTGGAGCTCGATGCAGATGAAGTCGTGGACGATCAAGAGCCATTGGATAAGGATGAATCCAACGGCCCCTAAAGCTTGGGGAGAGTGGCGACGTGGCGTGATCACGTGCATAGGATCCTCTTGATCCTACAGCTGTGGAACCAAGGCGACGTGGCATTCTCCGGACCATTCGATCAAGGGAATCGGACGATTGCTGCTCTTTCCTCTCAGATGGTCCGCAGCCTCCTACGGCGGAGATGGCTACACTCCGGCGAAGGAGCTCTAGATCCGCCTCCTCCTCTGGTCTTTGATGAAGGTCCCCAGCGGCTTCTTAGCGGCTGGAAAGGATCGGGGAGACGTGGCAGAGCCCGCGGGGTTCTCAACTGAGGCTGCGGTGGTCTGGAGAGAGGCTGCGACGAAGCTCAAAGGAGCCCGCGGGGTTCTCAGCTGAGGCTGCGGTGGTCGAATATGGAGTACCTGCAGGGGGGTAGTGGAATAGCCGAGGCGTGTGACGTGAGTGTGGAGTGATTGTGAGTAAGGTGTGAGGCCTGAAGGGCGGTGAGGGTGGTCCGGTGATGGTTCTCCACCAAGGTGGCAGAGCTTGTGTTGGCGTGAGGTGGAGTGTGTCGTCGGAGAGGATGAAGACGTGTGTGAAGATGCCAGCTCCGAGGTGAAGCTCAGAAGATGGCCAGAGGAGCGTGGAGTTGATCGTATGAGGCAAATAAAATAGGAGAAAAAACAAGAAAAAGATGAAGAAGATCAAGAGGGAGATGGAGGTGTCTACATGGGGATTGGAGCTCGAAGTCGTGCTCCTGGTCATCGCTCGAAGGCCGGTAGAAGGTCCTGGGCTCGTGCAGCTCACGGAGGAGGCTGCAGCAAAGCGGGGGATGGCAGTGGATCTTGCTGGAGATGGATCTTGGTCGTTGCTCAACGTCTCCTAAAATCGCTGTCACCAAGATGAAGGTCGGAGCTCGGGGATTCTCTCTGTGATGGCAGATAGGGTTGACGATCGACTGTGGTGGTGTATTTATAGGTGGAAGGTGACAACGTAGGTGGCGAAGTGGTGGAAGTGGTGGACGTCGTGGAGCGAGGTGGAAGAGATTCAATGGAACCTACACCCAGGGGTGTAGGTAATTACCAACACCCGGGGAGGTAATTACCTACACCCAGGGGTGTAGGTAATTACCTACACGCGGCTCATTTTTTCTTTATTTTTTGATTTTTTTGAAATGGAACCTTGAGCAAATTAGATCACTATATACCACCATTGTGTCATTAAAAACTAACTTAATTTGAGATTCATATCATCTCCATCAAGACTGCCAAATTTTAACGGTCTCAGAATTGCTAAAATTGGCCCCGTCTAGATGAACATGTTAGAAATGTTTATTTTGCATGTAACTTGAAACATATATTCCCCTCAATATATTAAACAAATCCCCCTATGGTTTCCTTCAAAAAATCCAAAAAGAATGAAAAACATTGTCGGGTGTATGTAGTTACCTACACCCCTGGGTGTAGGCTCCCAGCTCCCATAATATAATATATATACCTAATTTATTTTTTTTCAAAAAAATAAATAAAACACACTAAAAAATTCTTTGAAAATAAATAAGTATTTTTCATTTTGTAAATATTTTGAAATAAGGTCATTATCTATTTTATTTTGATTTTTCGAAATCATTTCCAATGGGATTATTCCATTGGTCCACGGGGGATTGTTGACCCCCGGTCAACTCCCCCCCTGGACCACCTTCCAGGCGGATCGGGTTTTTGACCCGACTTCTCCAAATTTTCCCAACTTGTTCCGCCTCCGATTTCCTAAAACCTCAGGCCCCGATTATACTTGTTCCATCCCTGACCCTCGCTCTAGGATCTACTTAGGGATCCGAGCTCTGATTCACTCGCCCGACCTCCATCTTGCCGGACCCCTAGAACTATAAAGTCTCAGCTCCTCCTGCCATTTCTGCCTTCATTGGCCATCTCCTTCTACTCCCAGGACCTCCATTCTTCTTCCTAGAGTGACAGCTATCGAGGGAGGGTGTCACAACGAGGATTCGAGGGCTGCAACCACTGATCCAGCGAGCTTCGCCGCTGTGCTCGGCCGTCGAGCGAGCTTGAGCTTTTGGCCTCGACGAGCCATCGAGGTGACGACCCCAGGAGCTCTCTGATCTCCAGCACAGTCGATATCTGCCATCAGTTACCCTTGATACCCCTTAGGTTAGGCTAATTTTCGAATTTCCCAATTTGCACCACTGGCAGTCGCTGGCCATTTCACGCCGATCAGATCATCCTTTTGTCAATCCAACCTGACTATCACTTCCACGAGATCCCTCTCCATGTTCTACACCCCTTCGATCAACCTGACTCGCCCCGGAGCAGGACATTCGCTTTCCTCCACCGTCGCTTCTCCAGAGAGCGCCGCCCTGCCTCATCCGATCACAGATTCCACCTCTCATCGGGTCAAGGCACTTTGCCCTCGACCCACCTGTGCAGCTTGCAGGTCAAAGCGAGCCCATCTGGGGGTCCAACAGTTGAGGCACAGGAGCTTCGTGCCTTCTTCATAGCCTGAGATTTCCAGAGCTCCTTGGCTTCATCAGAGCATAGCAGGAGCTGCGGACTACTTCGGCCGTCATGTTCCCCATCTCAGCAGCTCTGGAGGAGCCCTCCACCGAACGCATTTGGCCGGCGAACCTCGCCGGCGAAGAGTTCTTGGAGAACCTCCAGTTACCGTCTGATCGAGCCTCCCGCCCCAGTTTAGATCCTCACCATCCATTTGTGGGAGGCCTCCAGCCGTTGATCCATCTGAGGGTCGCGTTCAGCCGTTGGATCGAGCTCAGGATCCCATCTGGAGCGTCGATCATCGAAGGGGTGTTTGATACTCTCAGCTGTCCGATCAACACATGGACACCCCTCGTCCGTCGATCATTAATAATAGCGGTAATTTCACTTAGGCCCTTTGCCTTTTTATTATTTCCATTTAGTCCTGTAAATGTTTTAGGAAGTTGTTTTTATTTTGGTACATTTGCACTTTGGACCTTATAGTTTTAGTATTTACGATTCAGTCCTTGCTTGTGTTAGACACGTGCTTCGACACGTCAGTTTTTGGACAAATTGCATGTATGGGCTTGGGTTTTATGCCATGTTATAAAATGAAGTTTTAGTTCTGATATTTGCATTTATGCCTCTGTGAGTACAAGTCACGTGCTGAGCTCGTGTGTTTTTGGACTATTTGGAGTATCGGCCCTAGGCTTTTTACATTTGTTACTGTTTGGCCCATAAACTATGTTTCTTTGCAAATAGGTCCTAGCTTGCTGTGTGCCTTATTTTTTATGAGTAAAATATCAAATCAAACCGAAATTGGTGAAATTTGGACACGTAGCTCCTGCCACTGTGTAAAAATTTCCCTTTTTTTGGGGACATTTTCGAGGCTTTTTATTATTTATAAATAATCAAAAACCTTTATTTTCGTTACTATCTGAATTAAAAAATCAACTAAAAATATAAAAAATCATTTAAAATTTCTAAAAAATGTATGTTTGTTTGTGTTGTTGTTTTCCAGCTTCTATCCAATTTTTACCTCATTTAAACTTATAAAACCCATAAAAAGTAAAAAACCCTAAAAATCTTATAAAAATCATTAAAAATTTTATAAAATTAAAAAATGCAAACTCTTTTTTTTGTAGCTTAGTTTTTGTATATATTTTACATAAAAATTGTCTCTAGAATTTTATAGCCCAATTATATATTTTTAATTGGCCTTTCAAGTCTGGCAGCACATTGATCTACTGTTTTCCCCTTTCTTGATTTTTATAAAATCAAGTAAAAATTTAAAAATTCCCATAAAATTAACAAAAATATTAAAAATATAAAAAACATAAATATAATTTTTATTTGATTTTTTGACTTTATTTGGAGTGTTTTATAAATATTTGTTTGTTGGCTTTTCACTTGTCTTTATATTTTCCTTATTAA
This sequence comes from Ottelia alismoides, assembly GCA_037367405.1. Lineage (NCBI taxonomy): Eukaryota > Viridiplantae > Streptophyta > Magnoliopsida > Alismatales > Hydrocharitaceae > Ottelia > Ottelia alismoides. The sequence continues at coordinate 251,763 of JAZKJV010005142.1, forward strand.
AAATCCAAAAAAAATTAAAAATATTTAAAAATCCATGAAAAATACCTTTGTTTATTTTATTTTTTATTTTTGACAACTTCGTAGGACGTCTCGACCATTTCGTGCTCCTTGTGTTCGACCCTGGTAGCTATACCAGGTAAAATAAAATAGCGAGGACCGCTATTTGTTTGACTTGTCTGATTTTTATATTTGGTGGTTCTTGATTTTTCATGATTGAGCCAGGCCCGAGAGGTTGAGGTCGCAACGACCACTGACACCTATCTTGCCTTAGTCGCTCGGGTCACTCATCAGAATGGTGTCGTTGACGGAGAGCACGACTTATTAGTCTTTGTTTTTCATTTTCGTTCGGTTTTGTTTTCGCAGCTTTTTCCGTGACTTTTCGTTTTCTCGCGGCTTTTCGCTGCTTTTTGAATTTCTATGTTTCTTTTTCTTTTTACTTTTATTTTTATTTTCTTTTCTTTATTTTATTTTGTTCTTGCTTGTTTTTAGTTTGTGTGTTTTATTTCCATTTTTGCATATATTTCCTTTTGATTGCTTTTCTTTTTTTTTATAATAAACTGTGTCTGACATACATTTCCGTTTGATTTCTTGTGAGGGCCCGAGGACCGAGGCGGCTTTTTCGGAGGCCGAAGCAACCGCAGGAGTCGGAGGTGGTTCTTTTCTGCATAGAGCCGCAGGAGGACGCGAGGAACCGAGCAGGAGTGCTGGAGCCGCGAAATAGCGGTGTAGATAGCCATAGTTTAGTTTAGTTTTCCTTTATCATTATTAATTGTAATAATACAGGTACTGGACTTGGACTTTGGTGATTTATCGGGGTCTGTTTCGCCGAGCACCGTTGTGCTCGGGGCACCTTACCGAGTTTTTTGTCGATTTTCGTTTTCCCGATTTTTAATTTTCTTTTTAACTTCTTATCTGTTTTACGTGGTTTTGGCCTTAGCTTAGGATTTTTGTTGATTGAGCCGTAATTGATTAGGATCCAAACACCTAACTATTTGCCTGTGCCTATTAGAGCGTAATTGGACCTAATTTAAATCAATAAAGAAAAGGCTAACCTCATCGCTTGAGGGGTCACGCGCCGCTAGATGCCGTATACAGCACTGGCAGGACCCGTTGTGGCGGGCACTGATCGGCATCCGAGACCGGACACCGACCCCTCCTGTTGACCCGTTAGTCATCGGTTCTCTCCGTGTAGAAATTGCTCGTTAAGGTTGATTTCCCCGTGCATCATATAAGTAGTTTTCTTTCAGTCTTTATTTTATGCGCTAATCACCCTGCATGTAGAGTGCTGGAGTTAGGTACGCCTTTCTTGCTTAGCATGCATCATTGATTTTATTGCGTATCGGCTTTTTCGTCTTCTCCCCTCGTTTTCTGGACTTAAATATTCAGGAGAACCCGAAAAATTCATTAGGCGTTGTTTGCTTGAAAAATACCTAAAAAAAGAAAAACTATAAAATTGGGACTGCTAAACACACCTGACCCTAAAAGACACCTCACATAAAAAACTTGTCTTGGGGAGAGCAACCCCCTCATTATCTGGTTTGGATGAGCGAGAGAGCGACCCGCACCCTAGGCTAGAGCCACATCCAACCCCTTTTCAGACTACTGCTTATGGGCTAGTCATTCTCTAGTGAGGATCGCTCCGGTCTCCGGTATAGCGGGCTGCGATATCCTTAATAGGGCGAGCCAGTCGGGTAGCCGGTAAACGGTCTGCGGCTTGTACTGGCTGGGAAAGATCTAGTTTGGGATCGGGACAGTCTCCTGGGGGCGTCAGATTCCTAACAGCTCGCGTAACCGCTCTGATATTCTGACATGATCACCGAAATAAAAATTGACGAGATAAATTGACCGAACCCTTACGGTCTTCAGCTCGGTGTTGAGTAGGAGAACTTGGGGTTTTGTTTGCTCATCTTGTGTGTTTCCAGATCTCATCCGTCCGACTTGCCAGATTAGGATGATGGGCAGGAGGTCTCTTAGGCAGCCACTGGCTGCACCGCTTTTTAGCACTCCAGTCCATTGATCTAGGTTGGTTCGTGAGAGCCGAGACCCGCTCTCCAAACTCGAGTTTGATTCTGCCGTGTCCCCCCTTGACCCCCTTCTACTAGTTCTGATATACCGGTGCCAGATGAGAGACAACAGACAGATGATTTATCATCACCTGAGTTTGGGTCTTTTGCCTTTGCAGAGACCATGGCCGGCAGCAGGATGACCGCACTAGAGGTCCCCGAGCTGGGCAGACTTACGTCCTGGACTAGGGTACGATCAAAAACACCATGATTGCCTCCCTCGAGACGATGCATCAGCAGATTAGGGATCAGGGGGCTTTCATGGTCGAGATGAGGAGAGAGATGGAGCGGATGAGAGCCGACCGCGAGCAGCGCGGGCCCCGGGGGAGACGGACCACAGATACCCGATGAGCCAGCCCAGCCAGCAGCAGCTGCAGCAGTAGTCGCAGCAACAGCAGGAGCCAGACCGATGCGGGAGTTACACAACCCCGGATCGACACTTACACATTGGTGGGTGGTGCTTCCGCCGATCGTGGGGGACTTCTAGTTCCCACCACAGACACTTCAGATCCTCCCCCGCTTCTACGGGCTCGCCACTGAGGAGCCCCATCTACATCTCCAGGAGTTTGTGATGATCTGCAGCACCGTCCACGATTGGCAGGTGGACGAGGACACCATCCGTATGATTGCCTTCCCTTTCTCCCTCGTCGACAGAGCAGTCAACTGGCTGAAACATTTAGGGAGAATTGTGTACACTTGGGAGCAGCTCCTTACTGAGTACTTGAACAAGTACTATCCACTCGGGCGGACCAATGCAGCGAGGGCCCTGACCAGTAACTTCTTCATGCTCCCCGACGAGCAGTTTCACGAGGCATGGGAGAGGTTCAGAGAGCATAGAGACAGATGCCCGTACCATGACATCACGAAGCCGAACCTAGTTCAGAGATTCTTTTGCGGACTGACACCAGAGCTGCAGGGCCTGGTGAACGCTCCTTGTGGCGGTTCCTACTTCGCCAAAGATGAGGATCAGGTCTGGGCCATCTACGAGGAGATGGCCGAGAAATATACAGTGATATCCCAGACCCACCTATACACTCAGGGATGCCCCCAGCCACAGACCGTGCAGTACCAGAGGATAGCACGAGTCGATGCCGATCCTTCCACTTCATCCGCGACAACCGCACAGGCCGAGTCCACAGCCGCAGACATCGGCATTATTAGCGAGAAGCTGGACTGGATCGAGCAAATTGAGAAAAAGCAGTGCTAGGGCATGACACAGATTGATCAAATAGCATAGACGTTGAGTGACCTGAAAACTCAAATCATGTGTCTCCAGGAGGCACAAATGGCTTCTCAACCCCGTCTCAGGTCACGAGGAGATCCGAGCAGCAGCAGTAGTTCATCCCAGCACTCCAGTCAGCCTTGACAGGTTCACCATGTCCAGGTGGAGTCGTACCAGCATCCGCAGCAGCCTTACCAGTCACCACCATCCCCAGACACTCAGATGGTGGTTTACCAGCTGGATCAGCCTCTAGCAGTACTTCGCCCGCCTTCGTACGAGCAGGAGCCGTTGATGGATGTCAAAGGGATTTGGTACGACTGACCCCAGCCAGGTATCTGACCAGACCATCCTGGATTCTGCTGGTCGGCCGGTGATTCCCAACAGCAGCCTCCAGCCCAGGGTGGCCACTACGGCCATCAGCATGAGCAGCACCAGCAACAGCAGCCCCCAGTACTGTAGCAGCAGCAGTCATATCGTTACTAGCAGTATGGTCCTCGTTCCTATCAGCAGGGACAACCTTGGAGGCGAGAGCAGCCTCATCAGCAGCAGTATCATCAGCAGCAGTACCCCTCTCACCCTCAGCAGCAGCAGCAGCCTCACTACTAGTGAGGCTACCCGTCAGGTTCTCATGGGTCGACCAATGAGAACCCCGCCTTTGATGATCTTTCCCGCCTCATGTCTGAGCAACAAGCTACATTTCGACGGGAGATGGATGACATCTGCCAGGAGATGTGGGAGATCGTGAGAGGGAAGGCCGCCATCCCTGCCCAGATTGAGCCGAATCTGAACAACCTCAAGAGGAAGTCTGAGCAGGTAGAGTTCACTAAGATTACCACTCCTAGTGCTTCACATGGTGATATGTCTGCATACATATTTGATGATGATTTTGTTACACTTAGGAGCGGTAGGAAGCCAGCAGACAGCGCCTCATCTGAGCGACGACACGATGTCACTTTAGGAGCGCTAGGCGAGAAGAGGAGCGGTACTGAGGCCGCCAGAGATGATGATGGTGGTACTGATGCCACCACGGACATTGATCCAGCCGACGGTACTGAGGTCGTCGTTTCACCTGATGGAGGAGGTGGTACTGATGCCACCAGACGTGATGTCGAGCTAGAGCGCGGTACTGATGCGCACAGCCAGATGCCGAGGGTGGTGCTGAGGCCACCAACACTTCTACTACTAGTACTGTTTTTTTCCATCTGTTAATGTATCTCAGGACGTTTCTGTGAATAAAGGAAAGGGTTTGTTTTATTCCGATCCACCTGTGGTGATTGATGATGTATGCATGGATTCTACCGTGCTTGAGTAGCCCAGACCCTCTCCTAGTTCTTCATCTCAGAAGGACCCAGCAGTCCTCTTTCCCCAAGCACTCCGTTTGGCTAAGGTGTAAAAAAAAGAAAATTCCAAAAAGAACCATCAGATAGAGTTCAGCCAGCATATGATAGATCGATTCCACATACAGCTGACTCTACAGGAAACCTTGGAGCACATACCTCTACTCTAGAGATCACTCAGAGACAAGACCATTGTCACGAGGAAGAGGAGGAACCACCAGTCTGAGATTCATGTGCTCACTCGTGCCACTTGTTTCGCGATCCAGAACAGTCTATCAGCCAAGAGGCTAGATGCAGGAGCCACGTATGAAAGATGCCACATTCAGGAGAAGAGGTTCGATCGTACTCTATAAGACAACGGTTCTTCGATCAACCTACTTCCGGTAGCCCTACTCGACCGCTTTGAGTTGGGCTCTCTACGACAGAGCAGGATGGTTCTTCAGTTTGCTGATCGATCTGTCAAGAGGCCGAAGGGATTGCTGAAGGACGTTGTCGTCACGATTCAGGGCCTGAAATTCCCCGTGGACTTTGTTGTGTTGGACATGGAGATCCCTGACTCCGTGACCGATACCCCCATCATTTTAGGATGACCGTTCTTGGCCACAACCAAGGCAGTATCCGATCATGATAGTAGGATGGTATACTTTCGCATCGAGGGTGAGAGTGTACAAATAGAGACGATCGAGGAGGCTAGATCCCGAGATTCAGCTTGCTCCGAGCAGATTTCCGATTCATAACAGATGACAGATGCTGGGCAAGACATCTGACGAGCGCTGAACCTACCCTTGTTAATTTGTCTTAATTAGACTAGTGCGTTGCAGTCGGATAGATCCGCGATCGGTCAAAAATAACCGCACGGCTCGATTAAATCGTCGAATGAAATAAACGCGCGGTTGATGTTTATTTAGCCTGGGCAAGCCCCAGGGTCGACTCAAGGAGGCAAAGGAACAACTCGGGATCAGATAAGAGGGGTTAGATTGCGGTTTTCCAAGTGATATATTTTTTTGATTTTTTATGCTATAAAAATGCAGAATGCAATGTATGACTGAACTAGGTTATTAAGAAAATAAGCGACTTAGCCAATTTTAATTTTAATGTGAAATTAATCCAAATCAGCCAAATGGTAATTTTTCTAAGAACCTAATCCAACAATGAATGCAAATGTATTTTTTTTGGAATTTTTGGATTTAAAACGCGCAAATGAAAAATGCAATCTTTTTTAGGGTTTTTATGCAATTTTACATGCAAATGATATGCAAAATTTATGAAAAAATTAATGGAAGATAGAAATGATGAAATTAGGCTATACTAATTTTTTTGGAATTTTCTGACATTTTCTGATTTTTTATGCTTTTTAATGAAAATAGAGAGACTGCGGGTATTTAATTTCTAATAAATCCACGAAGTTAAATTATCCAAAGATTGATTTATCTAAGATAGATATTTCAAAAAGGAATCCAGGAGAGCTAAAATTTCTCGAAAATATGATGTGTGGAATTAATTAAAAATCAATTACAGAAATCGCTCAGGAATTTATTTTATGCACAAAACAAGTCTGAATTGAACGAAACTTGGACAGTAATTAAAACACATTTAGAGGCATCATTGATAATATTTTCACAATTTTTGGAGCAATAAATAGGCCTGTGCGAATTTCAGAGTGTAAATGGGTAAAATATCACTTAATTTCGATCTCTGATTTTTAATAAAATGCTAACTGCTCACAAAAATGTAAATAAATAGCCAAGGGATAAAGATTCAAATGCTCATCAACCTGCTATTTTTCATTTAATAAAAATATGCTATTTTGCAGTCCAAATTGACGCTCAAAGACAGGGGTGTTTGTGCAATATAGAAACTAATATGCAACACAATAAAATATGCCTAAGGGCATTTTTGGAATTATAAAAACTTGCTGGGGGAACTATGCAATAATCACAAATATAATAAAAAGTAAATGACCTTTTCTTCTCTGCTAGGGCACACGGCACAGGGAGGAGCTCGATGGCGGCGCGCCGCGCGATGGCGCGCGGGAGGACGAAGGCGGGCGGCGCCGCGCGACCGGGCGGAGCGCGCGGCCTTGATCTGGAGGCTGGCCGCGCGTGCGGTGGAAAGGGGCACGGAGATGGGCGGCGCGCGGGGCGTGATCGGCTGGAGCGGAAGACCCAGGAGGGCGGCGCGACGCCGACGGGAGGAGCGCGAGCAGGCGGCGCCGCCTCTGGAGGACGCTGGGGCGAGGACGCACGGGGGCGGCGCGCCCGCGAAGACGGAGATGGGCGGCGCGCGGGGCCGGCGGCTGGGCGTAGGGCGCGGCCTGGCGGCGCGCAGCTGAGGGTGCGCAGCCGCGTGAGGCGGTCGGTGGGCGCGGAGGGCCGTGCGCCGCCGCGGAGGTTGCTGCTGCAGGGAGGCGCCGCCCTCTGAGGCGAAGATCGAAGGGGGCGCGGGATGGGGTGCGCGCTGGACGTCGATGTCGCGGCGAGGTGGCGGGGACCGGGGCCGCGGGCGACCTGGGAGAGCTTCTAGGGCGGCGGAGTGGCGGCCGGGCACCGCGGCTTCCTGTGGGCGGCGGCGGTGGTGCGGCTGCACCAAGAGATGGGTGACGGCTCGCAGCCGCGGAGGTGGAGGGCTGGAGCGGCTGGAAGGAGGGCCGGCGTTGTTGCTGGACGGCCGTGGAACCTGCAACTTTTTTTTCTTTTTTTTTGTTTTTTTTTTGTATTTTTTTTTGTAAACAGGAAAATAAATGTAGCAATGAATATGTGGTGTATGTAGTGATTTGGTGATAGTGATGATGGTATAATAACGGATATGTGATGATGATGATTGTGATATTGTGGTGGGATATGATGATGGTTGTGGTGTGGTTTGATGTTGATTTCAAAATGATATGGTGACAGTAATGGTGATCAATAAGAAGAAAATAATGTTAGAGAAAAAAAATTGATCAGATAAAGATAGAGTATACTTACCTGCGGGAATCGCCGAATTTTTGGAGGAGCCGTGTTGCAACTCCGGTCGTGGCCTCAAGAAGGGTGGCGCGGACCTTCGAAGCTGGAGCAGCTTCCTGCGAGGAATGCTGCGACGAAGTGGTTGAGACCACCTCGGATCTCGCCGTGGTCGGAGGTCGTCGCTCGACGGTGATTCTCGGTAGCTGTCACCTACAGATAGCCGGAGCTCTCTCTCTTTTCTCTCGAAAATGGCGGATGATGGAAAATGAAGGAGAGGATGGTGAATAAAAAGAGAGGAGAGGGAAGTTGGAGAAGGGATGGAGAAGATGGAGGAAGTGGAGATAGTGGGGAGTTATTGGCTTGGAGTGGAAGAAAAGAAAGAGGAGAAGAAGTAAAAGGGTAATAAAAATAAATATTAAATATAGTAATATAGTAGGCTATTAAAATTAATTAAAATAACAATAATAAAATAATAATGATAATAAATCCGAAAATAATTAAATAAATCCGAAAATAATGAGAAAAAGGTGACATGTGGCGACACATGTCGCTCCTTGAAAATTCAAAAGTTAAATGTAAATAAAAATCAAAAAGAAATAATAAAAGAGTTTAAATCAAAAAGTGGTCAACACGAAAGTTGCTCGTCTCGACGAGATCTACAACTTTCGTGAAGGGCCGAAAATCAAAGGGAATCATCTGTACAAAAACGTATTTTTGGGTGGTACTTTATAGATATAAAATACCGCATTTTATCTTTTGCAATTTTTTTGTCATTTTTAATTAAGAGAAAAATCAAAATAAAAATAAAGAAAATATGAGAAGAATATTTACAACTTAATCTAATTTTTTTGGATTTTTAGTAATTAAGAAAATAAAGTGGTAAAATACAGGGGTAAAACGGTCATTATGTACAATGTACAAAAGGGGCCCAAAACCCAAGTTTTGCATACGAGCTCCGATTTGAATGAAATTAGTCTTGTTTCGAAGGTCTGTGAATGTATATTACTTTAAAAGTGAGTAGACCTAATTCGGAGGTCGTATGAGAGAGATATGTGTGTTTTAAGGTCTAAGGTCTTCAAACTTGGGTTGGAATTTTATTAGTCAATTTTACAAGTTAATATTTTTTTGACATTTTTCTTTAATTAGTGTTAGTAATATATACACTATAGAGTTAGTTTTATTGGCTTTGGAGTTAGTATAAAATATATACAAATACGGTATTTTATCTAATATACAGGTGGATATTTACAAGTGAAATTGGCTTCTTATTTAATGCAAGTATGAATGCTAAAATGCAGATATTATGCCTGCATGCATGAATGCTAATTTTACAATATAAAGGGAAATATGCATCTATTTACTCGGGAACAAGACTCTATTTTCAACTTTTAGAGTGATGAATCACAGATTCATCAACATCCACCAGGACTGTGACTTTGTGATCACAGATGATGAGGCAGTTTGGGCAGACCCAGCAGCACAGGACATCCTCTCACCTTCAGAGTTTACTGATGCACAGATGACAGCAGAGGAGAGCTTGGATAACGCACCTCTGGTCCAAGATACATCTTAGACAGCAGAGCCGATCCCCGATCGTGAGGCAGAGTTTGTTTGTGATACTGATACAGATCCCTCGAAGTCAGATTTCGACTGGCTGAGTATGTTGATTTGATACCGTGTCTGACTTCCGCAGAGCCGACAGCTAGGGAGGAGGCTGATTCCACACAAAGCAGAGAGATATCAGCAGAGCAACCCTCGCTTGATTCAGATTGCGAGAGAGAGTTTCCATTCTCCCATACATATTTGGTCACATTCACTCAGACCTTTCAGAGGCCAGATCCACCAGCACAGTGTTGTCCAGAGATGAAGCCGCTTCCTTCATCGCTGAAGTATAGGTTCCTTACGGGCTAGCATGAGATGTACCCAGTCATTATCTCAGCAGATTTGACTGGAGAGCAGGAATCCCGTCTGATGGGGGTTCTTAAATAGAATCGCAAGGCAATAGGATGGATTGTAGCCGATCTCCAGGGGATAAGTCCGGCCCTATGCTCCCACCAAATCTATCTCGAGGAGGACGTGAAGCCGTCGCATGAGTTCCAGTGGCGACTGAACCCAAGACTACCTTTACTTGTCCCTTCGGGACATATGCTTTCAGACGGATGCCCTTTGGATTGTGCAACGCTCCAGGACAATCCAGAGGTGCATGTTGTCCATCTTTTTGGACATGGTAGGGGTGTGCTTGGAGGTCTTCATGGATGACTTTTCGGTCTACGACGACAGATTCGACTCCTGTCTTGACTACCTATTCGGCGTCCTCCAGCGATTTATTGAGGTGCACCTGGTACTTTCTTGGGAGAAGAGTCACTTCATAGTGACTCAAGGGACGATGCTTGGCCATATCATCTCCAACAGGGGCATGGAGGTTGATCCGGCCAAGTGGATATCATTAGGAAACTCAGTCCATCGTTCAATTTGCGGCAGTTACGGTCTTTTCTGGGGTACGTCGGTTTCTACCGACGATTCATTCATGATTTCAGTCGGATTGCTCGACCGTTGACTGATCTGCTGACAAAAGACACCGAGTTCATTGTATATGATAAGTGTCTAGCATCATTTGAGACTCTTAAGAGTCTAGTTGTCGAGGCTCCTGTCCTGCAGCTGCCTGATTGGTCTCTCCCATTTGAGATCATGACAGATGCCTCCGATTTTACTGTAGGGGCCGTGCTGGGAAAGAGGAGGGATGGAGTCCCCTTTGCTATTCACTATGCTAGCCGGACTTCAGATGCTGCTCAGAGGAACTACACAGTCACTGAGAAGGAGATGCTAGCCGTAGTGTTCGCCCTGGATAAGTTCAGATCGTACATCATTGGATCTAGAGTGACCATCTTCACTGATCACACTGCCATCCGGTACCTTATGGCAAAGAAGGAAGCTAAAGTCAGATTGACCAGATGGATCCTTCTACTCCAGGAGTTTGATATAGAGATTAAGGACAAGCTTGGAGTCAAGAATGTGGTGGCGGATCATCTCTCCCGATTGGAGCATCTTTAGGATTCTGAGCAGATTGAGCCTATTTGTGAGACCTTCCCATATGAGGCGATCCTTACTATCGCCTCTCTCTCGTGGTACGCCTATATTGTGAACTTTCTTGTTACCAAGAAAGTCCCACAGGATTGGCCCAGACAGAGACTTGAGACCTTCCTCGCAAAGGCCAAGTTCTACCACTAGGAGTGTCCCATCCTTTATCATGAAGGAGGGGATAGCGTCTGGCGTAGGTGCATTCCTCAAGAGGAGCACCACATCATCCACACTTACTACCACAAGCTTGAGGCAGGGGGATCTCACTATGGGAGGAGAACAGCACAGAAAGTGCTCCAATCCGGCCTATGGTGGCCTACCCTCTTCAAGGACTCTGATGAGTTCGTGAAGAGGTGTATTGACTGTCAGAGGATGGGCACTTGTGGACAATGTGATATGATGCCGATGCAGCCCATTCACTTCTGTGAGGTTTTTGACGCATGGGGCATCGATTTCATGGGTCCATTCCCTAGGAGTCAGGGATTTGAGTACATTCTGTTCGCCGTTGATTATGTTAGTCGTTGGGTTGAGGCCATCCCCGCCCGAATCGCAGATGCTAGGACTGTTTGCCGATTTTTGAAGAAGAATATCATTTCACGGTTCGGGGTACCTCGAGTGTTGATATCTGACGGGGGGTCTCATTTCGTCAACAACAAGGTAAAGGCCCATGCTAGCGACTTCAGCATAGACCATCGAGTAGCTACACCGTACCATCTCAGAACAATGGTCTTGCTGAAGAGTCGAATAGGGAGATCAAGACTATATTGCAGAAGGTCGTCCGCCCTGACCGAAAGGATTGGTCACAGCTTTTGGACTCAGTCTTGTAGGCATATCAGACGTCCTTCAAGACACCGTGGGTACGTCTCCCTTTCACCTCGTTTATGGCAAGCCCTGCCAATTACATGTTGAGCTTAGTCATAGGTCACTCTGGGCAGTTACAGACATCATCATGGATCCAGTGAGTGTAGGAGACCAGAGGAGGGCAGAGTTAGCAGCCCTGGAGGAGCTTCGTGATGCAGCCTTTTCGAGCAGCCTACAGTACAAGGAGAGAGTGAAGGAGTGGCATGATTCTCATATCAGCCACAAACAGTTTGAGCTACGACAGCGCGTATGGTTGTTCGATGCCAGGTTGAGATTATTTCCAGGGAAGCTACAGAGCAAATGGAAGTCACCCTACTTGATTAGAAAGGTACATGACAACAGGAGTATTGATATATCTGAGTTGTCGTCTGAGAGTACCTTTTGTGTTAATGGGCAGCAGCTCAAGCCATATCTAGATCATGAGCCGCTGGTCGTTGACGTTGCCCCGATTCATTTTACGTGAGATGTGGTTATTTTACTCACTTCTATTGCATCTCACGCCTGATTAATATTGTTCTCCCGACTTGTATAGATACAGTTGTCCATATCACACTATTCTTCAGTCCAACACCCCATTTACATCTTCGACATTGCTATACTTAGGGTGCACTTTACCCTAAGTATAGGGGGGTGTGAGACTTGTGAGTTTCTTTTGAATCATTTTTACCTCTATTTTGCTGCCTATACTTAGTTATATTTTACCCTAAGTATAGGGGAGGTAGACCCTGTACATTCTCACTCGGATTACCCTTCGTGTACAGCCTGCTATACTTAGGATTATTTGATCCTAAGTATAGGGGGAAACCCCGAGATCTCTTGCATTTCTATTCTTTCATTCATCTTTGTATATAGCCTTCCTTTTCACTTCCCGATACTAAGCACGAGTTATGTCTTCTTCATCGCTTTTGACTCTGAGGACATCGTTCGAGCTAAGTATTGGGCGGTGTGTATATATTCCATATATACTTTAGGCATAACTCGTACTTTGTGTGAGTGTGTTAATAAATAAAAATGGCTAAAAACCCAAAAATCAATAAAAATTAAAAAAATTTTCTTGTAAATAAAAATTCTTTTATTGCACATACATAGCTAGTCGTACAAATTATTTTTGTAAAATTGTTTGTAAAAATCTTTGGTGTAAATAGCTTGTAAATATTTTCATATCAAAATTATGTATATAGTACAAAATTTTTGTAAAATGTTTTGAAAATCAAAGTTTGCAAAAACCTTGTGTAAATCTGTGTACATATTTTGCAAAACATGCATTCATGCATACATCCATGTTTTCAACACATTTTTTTCTTTTTTTTGAAAAATTTTGCACATGTGTAAATATTTTGTAAATAGCATCTTTGTAAATAATTGTACAGTTTTTCCTCGATCATAGTTGACATTTAAACTATCCTAGAATTAAATTGGAAAATGGAGCTTGGTTAAGATCTTAATCCACCTATTATAAGAGGAACCTTATAGGTCTTAGGGTTGAGACATTTCAGGTCCATGGAGACTTAATTCTTTGAGTCCACTAGGCTATGATCATAAGTCATCTCGATGAGCCTAAGTAGAGCACTTAACAACAAACACATGACTCATATAGACAATGGATTGATTTGGACCCGAACTTTACACCGAGCTATCTACGGATGAGGTGGTGAAGAGGCAGTCTTCCTTGACTTGGGGTAGCATATGAGGGTAGTACTTCTAGGTGGAACCTCTCTTCTTCTTTTAGTGAAGGAAGTGCATCTCAACTTGGTCCGGTTGCCATGAGGTCTAGCGATAGGAGTTGTGGGTTGCAATAATGCTTCAAAAGAGGGATAGTCTACTGGCTCAAGAGGAAAAACTCCTTATGTATATATCCTGCACTTTTTAGATATGTTGTACAGATGCACATAAAAAAATAATAAAAAAGAAGAAAATGCAAAAAGAAATAGCTCCAAAAAAGTGGTGGGTCTGATAGAAAATGATAATCCCACCGGAGTGTATATAGTGCAATAAGCAAAGCTTGAGACTCATGTTCCATCTTATGTAGCTTGCAGCAGGGAGAATTAGCTACACTGGTTGAGCTCCCAGGGATACATGGCTACACTGGCCATGGTCCATTCTCTTCTTCCCCCTCTTCATGAGCCGGTTGAACTTGAACATAGAAGGGAATACCACGCTCCTCGAGGAAAGAATGGCCAGACTAGGGTCATAGAGTTATCTTGTTGGGGAGGGTTGTCATTTTGCTACCTCTGAGGTGGAGATCTATACCTCACTCACACTGTGCACGGAAAGATTCATGGTCTTCAGGGTTTGTGTATGTAGACTTGTTCTGCTCTGGATTATTGAGGAGTCTTGACTATAGATTAGTGGATCTTAGAGGCTGTTGAGTTTTAAACCTATATCCGAATAAGGTTCCGACACATTAATAATCCAAAGATCTAACCGAGCTCCATATTTCAATTTAATGAAGGCAAGTTTAATAATCATCATTGATCCATGCATTTTCCCTTCTTTTTCTTTTTCCTTTCTTTCTCACTTGTTTTTCAAATAAGTGTTTGCTAAGGGACTAGAAAAGTTAAGTATAGGGGGGTGATGAATCCTCATTCATCTCTTTATTCTTTTATTTTAGCTAAAAACCTGTGCAAAACACCAGGTATATTTGTGTAAATAAAATTAATTGACAAAAAGCATGCATTGTGTAAATATTATTAATTAGCATGTTTTTGTGCAAAAATAAAAGAATAAAGAAATAAAGAAAAAGAGGGAAATATTTAGAAGAAATATTAAGTGACCTGAACCCAAGGGAGGGCTCCACAAGGGCCTGACTGCACAATAAAATAAGTAGAGAGAGATAGGGTGACTCATCATGGTGTAAATACCCCTCTTTATGTGCATATTTTATTTTATAAAAATAAAAATATATTTGTGTTCCTTATATTTTGTACATATTTGTAAAAATAATACTAAAATAAAAATGGGTAAAATAAAAGAAAAATAAAATCTCTCTCATCAGTGTACATATACCATGTATATAGAATAAAAGACCTATGTATTTCTCCTTGTAAATAATTAATAAAATCCAATAAAAATTAATTTATATTCCATATTTTATAGTGTTAATAAATAAAATATAAAATTGGAATAATTGTGCAAAGATAAACAACTAAAGATAAAAATAAAAAATACATCTGTATATATACATATAAATAATAATAATATAATATAAATACCTAATTTATTTTTTTCAAAAAAAATAAATAAAAATCACTAAAAAAATCTTTGAAAAAAAATAAATATTTCTCATTTTGTAAATATTTTGAAATAAGCTCATTATCTATTTTATTTTGATTTTTCAAAATCCTTTCCAATGGAATTATTTCATTGGTACACGAGGGATTGTTGACCCCCTGTCAATTCTCCCCCCAGGACCACCTTCCAGGCGGATCGGGTTTTTGACCCGACTTCTCCAAATTTTCCCAACTTGATCCGCCTCCCATTTCCTAAAACCCCGATCCCCGATTATACTTCATCCATCCCTGACCCTCGCCCGGGGATCTGCCTAGGGATCCGAGCTCCGATTCACTCGGCCGACCTCCATCTTGCCGGACCCCTAGAACTATAAAGTCTCAGCTCCGCCTACCATTTCTGCCATCTTTGGCCATCTCCTTCAAGTCCCAGGACCTCCATTCTTCTTCCTAGAGTGACAGCTATCGAGGGAGGGTGTCGCAGCAAGGATTCGAGGGCTGCAGCCACTGATCCGGCGAGATTCGTCGTCGTGCTCCACCACCGAGCGAGCTTGAGCCTCTGGCCTGGACGAGCCATCGAGATGACGACCCCAGGAGCTCTCTGATCTCCAGCACAGTCGATCTCAGCCATCAGGTACCCTTGGTACCCCTTAGGTTAGGCTAATTTTAATATTTCCCAATTTGCGCCGCCGACAGTTGCCGGCCATTTCACGCCGATCAGATCATTCTTTTGTTAATCCGACCCGACTATCACTTCCACGAGATCCCTCTCCATCTTCTACACCCCTTCGATCAACTTGACTCGCCCCGGAGTAGGACATTCGCTTTCCTCTGCCGTCGCTTCGCTAGAGAGCGTCGCCCCACCTCATCCGATAACTGATTCCACCTCTCATCGGGTTGAGGCACTTTGCCCTTAACCCAGGAAGCGTTCTGTGCAGCTTGCAGGTCATAACGACCCCATCTGGGGGTCCAACAGCTGAGGCACAGGAGCTTCGTGCCTTCTTCGTCACTGGAGCTTTCCAGAGTTCCTTGGCTTCATCAGAGCATAGCAGGAGCTGCGGATGACCCCGGCCATCACGTTCCCCATCTCAGCAGCTCCGGAGAAGCCCTCCACCGCGTGCATTTGGCAGACGAACCTCGCCGGCGAAGAGTTCTTGGAGAACCTCCAGATACCGTCCGATTGAGCCTCCCGCCCCAGTTTAGATCCTCACCGTCCATTTGCGGGAGGCCTCCAGCCGGTGATCCATCTGAGGGTCACGTTCAGCCGTCGGATCGAGCTCAGGATCCCATCTGGAGCGTTGATCATCGAAGGGTGTCCGATACTCTCAGTCGTCCGATCAACATGTGGACACCCCTCGTTCGTCGATCGTTAATAATAGGGGTAATTTCACTTAGGCCCTTTGCCTTTTTTTCCATTTAGTCCTGTAGATATTTTAGGAAGTTGTTTTTATTTTGGTACATTTTCTCTTTGGACCTTATAGTTTTAGTCTTTGCGATTCAGTCCGTGCATGTGTTAGAAATGTGCTTCGACACATGAGTTTTTGGACAAATTGCACGTATGGGCTTGGGTTTTATGCCATGTTATGAAATGAAGTTTTAGTTCTGATATTTGTATTTATGCCCCTGTGTGTGCAAGTCACGTACTGAGCTCATGTGTTTTTTATACTATTTGTTACTGTTTGGCCCATAAACTATGTTTCTTTGCAAATAGGTCCTAGTTTGCTGTGTGCCTTATTTTATTGAGTAAAATATCAAATCAAACCCAAATTGAGTGAAATTTGGATACGTAGCTCCTGACACTATGTAAAAATTTCTCTAATTTTTTGAGACATTTTTGAGGCCTTTTATTATTTTTAAAAAATCAAAAACCTTGATTTTCATTACTATCTGAATTAAGAAATCAACTAAAATAATAAAAATTCATTCAAAAATTCTAAAAAAATTTGTGTTTGTTTGTGTTGTTGATTTCCAGCTTCTATATATATTTTACCTCATTTGCACTTATAAAACCCATAAAAATTAAAAAACCCTAAAAATCTTATAAAAATCATTAAAAAATTTATAAAATTCAAAAAATGCAAACTCTTTCTCTGTAGCTTAGTTTTTGTATATATTTTACATTAAATCTATTTCCAGAATTTATAGCCAATTATATATTTTTAATTGGCCTTTCAAGTCTGGATGCACATTGTTCCACTGTTTTCCCTTTCTTGATTTTTATAAAATTAACTAAAATTGAAAAATTCCCATAAAATTACCAGAAACACTAAAAAATATAAAAAACATAAAAATAATTTTTATTTGATTTTTTGACTTTATTTGGAGTGTTTTATAAATATTTGTTTGTTGGCTTTTTCTCTTATCTTTATATTTTCCTTATTATTAAAAATCCAAAAAAAATAGAATATTTAAAAATCAACCAAAACTACCTTTGTTTATTGGGATTTTTACCCGGCAGACCCTGAAATCTTTTGCAATTACAGCTACGACCTTCGAAACATCGTAATTCCTCCCTAGACCCCGTAAACTTGCTCCGTCTTACCCCACGAACCCTACCGTTAAATTGACATATGTAGAGTTAACTTCCTTGAGTTAAAAACGGGTTAATCTAACCAAGCTACGATCGAACGACTAAAAATTTATCAAGAAGAAAAAATAATCTATTCTTATTTCAGCTCCCCTATGGACAGCCTCCCTCCCACGGCGTTGGACCTCTGGACTTGAACCCAAGAAAGCAGGTGGGCGACTGGTGGCTTCGTAGGGAGGTAGCGGGCTGGAGGTCTTCGGATTGGGGGAGGGGAAGTGCTGGGCTGGAGGTCACCGGGTTGGGGGAGGGGAAGCGCTTCCAGGGACGGTGGCTTCGCAGGGGAGGTGTTAGGGAGGCGCAGGGGAGTGTTCGGAAGGCGCTGGCTTAGGGCGGCGATGGGGTCCGCAGGGGGGGTGGCGATGGGAGCAAGGGGGCGGGCGATGGGGGGCGACGCCGCAGGGGGGCGATGGGGGCAGGGGAGGCGGGGTGGGCGATTGGGTTGGGGGGTAGCGATGGGGGCAGTGGGGCGGGCGATGGGGGGCGACGCCGCAGGGGGGCGATGGGGGCAGGGGAGGCGAGGTGGGCGATGGGGTTGGGGGGTGGTGGGGGGATGCCGTCGGGTGTGTGCGATGGGGTCGGCAGGGGGGCGACGCTGTAGAGGGGCGGGGGCGATGGGGCAGGGGACGCGGGGTGGGCGATGGGGTCGGGGGGTGGTGGGGGGGATGGCGTCAGGGGTGTGCGATGGGTCGGCAGGGGGGCCGCTGTAGGGGGGCGGGGGCGATGGGGTCCGCGGGGGTGGGGCGATGGGGTCGGGGCCTTCGCAGCGGTGGCAGCTGGGGATCGCAAGGGAGGAGGGTCTTCAACCGGCTGACGGAAGGGCTTTGCAGGAGCGGCAGCGGGGGTCGCAGGGGCTCCAACCGGCGGGCAGCGGCTTCGCATGGGTGGCTACGGGTCGTAGGGGAGGAGGAGATTCAACCGACGTGCGACGGGGGGTGGAGCGGCTTCAACCGGGGGGAGGGGCTGCTTAGGTGAGGAGATGGCACCTATAGTAAATTTGATAACTAAAATGGGTATTATATAAAAGAATATAACAGAATTCGGTTATTTTTACGGCTACATGGATGGTGGTTAACCGCAGGGTCTGTAGGGTAAAGGTTAACAAGTTTACGGGGTCTAGGGAGGAATTACGATGTTTCGAAGGTCGTAGCGGTAATTGCAAAAGTTTACAGGGTCTGCCGGGTAAAAATCCCTTGTTTATTTTATTTTATTTTTGACTGCTTCGTAGGCTGTCTCTGCTATTTTGCGCACCTTATGTTTGACCCTGGTAGCTATACCAGGTAAAATAAAATAGTGAGGTCCGCTATTTAATTGACTTGTCTGATTTTTATATTTGGTGGTTCCTTGATTTTTATTGATTGAGCCAGGCCCGAGAGGTTGAGGTCGCAACGACCATTGACATCTATCTTGCCTTAGTCGCTTGGGTCGCTCATCAATGGAGGCCGGAGTGGCTCCCAAAATAGAAAGGGGGCGGTCCTCGCACAAGGTGGGCGACGTGGGGAGCGGGGCGTGCGGGAGGTAGGAGACGATGTCATGACCGTTGGCTCGAATGATCTAACGGTCAGGAGAAGGGAAGAATGATGCGGTTGAGATTGGATCGGCAGGGGCGAGATCAAGGGCGCAGGGCGCACCACGTGGCGGGCGTGGGTCAAGGCGCTAGCGTGCGGCAGAGATGAAGCCTTGGGGTTTGATCGAACGGTGGAGATCCAAAGCGAGGTGAATGGCCATGATTGGGAGCTTCTAGCGAAGATCGGAGGGCGTAGACGTCGCCACGTGGCGCAAGGAGGGAGCGGCGCTGGCGAGCGGTCTGGATTGAATCCAGGGTTCAATCGAAGGGTTGAGAGGCATTGCGATGATGAACGGCCCAGAGCGGGTGAGCGATCGATCGGCGGAGATGGAAGGCGCGTGGCGCGCAAAGGAGCGGGCCGCGTGGCGCAATCAGAGGGCGCCACGTGGCCTGCTCTGAATGGCTGGAAAAGAATATGAATTTAGAGAGAGAAGTAGGCCGAATTTGGAAAATCTCAAAACATGAAAGTTGTATATCTTGATGAGATCTACAAGTTTCGTGTTGACCAAAAACGGAGATGAGGTCAAATATGATACAAAAATACAAAGAGACAAATATACATACATATAGTATACAAAGGGACCCAAAAACCCATGTTTTGCATACGAGCTCCGATTTGAATGAAATTGGTCTCATTTTAAAGGTCTCTGAATGTGGATTAATCTGAAAGTGAGTAGACCTAATTCAGAGGTTGTATGAGGTGGATATTGGCATTCTAAGATACGGGGTCTTAAACTGGGTTTGGGGCTTTATTGGGCAATTTACAGGATTGGAATTTTTTTGACTTTCATCCTTATATTATTGACTAGTAATATACACAGTCTAAGGATGGTGTTATTGACTCCAGAGGGGATGTAAAATATAGAATATTAGGTGAATTATTGGGAGTATTTTTCAAGTGAATTTTACAAATGAATTGGCTTCTTATTTAATGCAATTATGAATGCTAAAATGCATGTATTATAGATTTATGCATGAATGCTATTTATGAAAGATAAAGGGAAATACGCTGCTAAATACTCGAGAACAAGGCTCTATTTTCAACTTTAGAAGTGATGAATTACAAATTCATCAAGGATCCATATACAACATTTGTATATGAAGTATACTTTAGACTTTATTGCTAACATCCATCTTTCCATGAAATGATCTTCAGAAGCTTCATCACATGAAGTCAGATCCTTGTTAGACTCAACTGACACATGGAATCTGTCCTCAAGTTTATTTGAAGAGGTATTAGTGTTTCATCTTTAATTGTCCTTTTAGTTTCCAATTTTAGGAGCCTCATTATCTTCTTAAGACTAAATGAGTTCCTTCATTTTCATCTTGATTCTCGTATATGAAATATTTTAGAATCTCAAGGTCATAAAGTAGGTATCCAATACCATCCTTTATTTTCCTAATGAAGTAGCACTCTCAGGTGCTAAATTCCAGCTTACTTGCTTGGAACCTTATTAAGGATATATATATATATATATATATATATATATATTGTAGTCTCTACTAAATATATTCTTTGAAACTAATAGGAAATTATGCTAAAATTCATCATTGATCAAATCAAGTCATACATGATCCAATTGTATCTCCCTACAACTCTCTTGAGTTTAGGCGTATTAGGAGGATTGAGATAGGAATGATATTCATATCTCCATAAGGTATTCCTTTGAATTCATATAATAGGTACAAGCTACCTAGGATAGATCAAATTCATTTCATCTTCGTTCAAACTTTGGTTTTAAACCAAAATTATGAAATCTTTGAACATTTCAAAGCTTTCTAAGGTGAAGAGAAGAAATCATATATCACAAATAATCATCGAATAATATCCCATATCATCAATGTTTATCATGATATAGATGATCCACATACATCAATATGTATGAGATATTGAATACCTTGACATGTTAATCCATTCTCATAGAAGGGTGCTTTGGACATTATTACTTTGAATACAATATTCACAAGTGTGTGAGATTTGAAGTTTTAGACATTCTAAAGTTTCATCTCTTACTAGTCAATTTATCTAATCAACAGACTTATGTCCAATGATCTTCATCCTTCTATTGGGCTTTAAAGTTTTAATTTTCAGTATTATACATGTTAATGAACCATTCATTAATTTTCTAATTTAGTAGATTCCACTAGATTTTAGATTACTATCTGAAATATCTCCATCATAACTCTTTATGATAGGTCTATTACAGAATTCATGTTTATTTCCAACGTCTAGAAATAAACAATGAGTGTATTCTAATATCTAGTTCATAGAGACATTCTCTACGATCAAGGGCTCTCCCACTGAAATTAATAAGTCTAACTATCCAATAGAGATTGTTGCAATAATTGCATCAATATCTATGTCGACGACTATTAAACTTTAATATCAAATTTCTAGTCTTCTAAAATTTATGCATACAGTTGCAAGTGTTATTAGAAAAATGAGATACAATTATTAGACTTTTAATCTTATCCAATAAGAAAATCAAATTCTAGCAGTGATCCTCACTAAAATTTGCATATCTCAATCAATTTAAATCCAAATTAAGTAAAATAAGTTTCCAAAGTTTCACTAATTTGATCATAACTTGAGCAAACGGATTCGAAATCAAGCAAACTCAGATCCTACGGTTTCCTTATTTAATGGGAAACAAAATACAAGTTTTTTTCATGTTTAAACAATTTAAACAGGGCCGAAATTAATCACAAATCAGAGATTCGAAAATGAAATGCGAGATAATTTTCACAAACCCTAACGAACCCAAGTCACCTTAGGTTTATGGATCGCATCCAAAACCTCCAACCTAAGGCTATGATACCACTAGAAGGATATGGTTATATCCTTAAGCACATCGAGGAAGCATGAGGATCTTATTGTATGCGATCGGGAGCGACTAGTCGCACTAGTTGCTTGATGCAACGGAAATTAAAATTTTTCATGCGATGAAACCACATGATCCGAGAACACATCTCGGATTGTTTCATCTAAACCACAAAAAAGTATTAGGATTACCTCTTGAAGCATGGTTGTGATCGAGTCTCTAAAGGAATAGACATCATGTCTCAAGTGCTTTGTGATGGAGGAGATGCTTGTGAACGTGTCGATGAAACACGTGCTCCTCGCAATCCATGTTGATGATCCAAGTGGCGAATCTCCTGATCTGGACACACGAGATCTTATGTCTTCTTCTCGAGCGAGGCACGCCGAAGGAGAAAGAGATCCATGAGTAAACAATCCGGCAGTATAACGATGATGATGCAGCGATGGAAACTCTCTCTAGGGCTCCATGGTGGACGGCCACAATGAGGGAGAGAGAGTGGGCATGTAGAGAATGAGAGAGAGACGTTGTTGTTCACTACTTGTGTGTTGTATTGGTGTAACCAAGAAGAGCAAGGGGTGCCTCTCCTTCTATAATATTTTGGGATCCATGGATCTCAATCTATGGACAAAACAAATCCAATGGCTCACATTGATTTGTGTCTGTTTTAATGTCCAAGACTTTGTTGGTAAAAAACCAACAACAATTTATTTAATTTAGATTAAATATATATTGATAAATCAATATGATTTATTCCTAAATTAAATCAATCAAGCATGGAGATTATGGAATGAAGATTGCCTATTTCCATAATATGGGATTTGGTGGCAATCTCATGTAATCTCATGAGATTACACTATTCCATGGAAATCTTCACGATTTACAACAACACTTGTTGTAAATTATTCTACAAAAATAATTCATAATTATGTTGTCAATATTACAATCTTGCCATTGGAAGATGGTGATTCACATTCACAACCCAACATAAAATGTAAATTACATTTTAATAATTGTCCAATGTGAATCCAATTCACATCAACATTTAATTAACAAATGTATGTTACAAATAGCTCTCTCTTATATATTATAAATCACATTTGTAATATATATGATTAATATGGATAGTGCTATCCACATTATTCATATCCATGATAATTAAATCACATTTAATCATCTTGGATCTCTATTCTCATGTGTCCAAATAATATGAATCACATTCACATTATTCCCATCTTTGATAATTGAATCACATATAATTATCCATGATAACTATCTCTATAATATGAATCAAATTGATATTATTCATGACAATTAAATCACAATTAAATATCCATTTTCTCAATGCTCGGATACATATATCAACAATGAAATTATCCTGAACTCTTTCAAGGATAATGCGCTTTCTCCGCGGATACTTGGAGATAAGGAAAGAGCGATTGTATTGTTCCACATATATTGACTTGGATATTGAAATCACATCTCAAATCCAGATCTTGCGGACCTCCCATAGAGTTTTGATTAAATCAAAGTCGTAGATCTAATCTTCTCATATCTAAATCACATTCAGATCACTGTCCAACATCTGGACCAAGATCAGATTACTTCTCTACTAAGAGGAATCATTAAAATCCAGACCCGTTTCATCACTCCCAAGGGATGGAAGCGTCATGGTTATACAATCGTTTATGATCACATCACCCTCAGGTATTCCCGATACCTGTACATCCTGCATACTGGAAGACCCAGAATAAACCCGAAGTATAAGATCAATTTTACACTGTCTAATTTAGGGATTTATCATTAAGTTTCTCATTGACTATCAAGAGATGGTATCGATCATATACTTTCCACAAACATATATCATAACCAGGTGTTGATCATATACTTTTCAAAAGTATATATCAAACCTACAAATTCAATCAAGCTTCCAAAGCAAGATGACAGTGCACGGAATTTGATTCTTCCCAATATCTCATGAGTGAGCTCATGTCTTCCAGTCCAAGAAATGAACCTGTATGATCCCTTTGAGAGATCGTATTACTCATATGCCCTTGCATGCACACCAGCGCGTCGGTGTATAGATCTTGATAAATTCATCAACCTATTAGTCTGCCAAATGTACATACTCAGACATATAGTAACACATCTGTCTCCTGTCAGAGGATGCATGCTTATATTGTGACAACATACAACATAGGACTTTGGTTATCACGATCTCGTAAAGTCAAATCTTTGATCTAACTTATCTAACACCTCTGAATCTCTATTACTATGCAGAGGACCTGCAACAAGAGGTCGGTTAGATATCAGCCTTCAGAGAAAAGATTGCCATCTCCTTCTCAGGCTGGAGATCCTCTCTTAACAATTATTTGACGATGCTTGATGAGTCCTCAATCTAACTCTTTAGATATTCATCATAGCACCAGCCTCTATGATTCAATGATTGAATCAACAACTGTATGCTCATCAAGATGGCCATGGTACATAACCCTAATTGTACTAAGGGACCTATTATGCAAATTAGTTATTCTTCATTTCAGATCAGGGAATGATATTTGCAATAACATTTATTGCATAATGGCTCGTCGTGGGCTCGTATATCCAACAAGGGATTAGTCTAGGGAATTACCTCACCACTATATGGACTCCGAAGTTGTGGACACTTCAGGATTAGAGATTGCGTTGATCTTGTAAGATTATGTCACCGCATGTCGCCTCAATCAATTATCCAATACTAGCATGCCAATTTCCTTTTCTTTTATTAATAAGGGTCTCAAACCCTCGGCCTGTTAAACAATGGAGCACGCCATCCTTGAGGATCCGGTTGCTTAAAACCTCAGGCTAACCTTTAATCACATATCCTAGCGACTTTAAATACATGTTATCATGACCCAGCTACTATTGAACCACCCGTGCCTCCACATGAAGCGACCACATCATCCGTCGTTTTACCCGAAAATATTGGCTCCCGGTACCACATGTTGCAAATCATTCATTTCGTGCGCACTTATCATAACAGGGCAACCATGTACCACCTAGGTAGAGAAACACCATTATGGGGTCCTTCCGACAAACCTACAGGTTGCATGCCTGACCTATAGTTCTACTCCCATTCATTCTAAACATAAGACACAATCTTTTTCAGGATCCAACTCAAAACACATTAATTCCCATGATGTAATTCCTCCATGAAGCCATATATTTGCATAAACCTAAATAATGAGTATAGACTTACACATATATTAATTCGTTTATTTATATACTCATATTTATGCTTATTTTAACTTTGAAACCGTAACTTTCCAAGCCACTGCATCCATTCGATGCATAGACCTTATTTTAGTTAAAATCATAAAGTAACTTTCATATTTTCTCAAAAAAGGTCAAATTAGGATTCTTCGTAGCGATAAACATAAAATCATGAATCTCAACGATCTCATATGAAAACTTAACAGCAAAAGGAAGGATTTCGTTACTTAATCGAGCTCTCTCTCTCTCTCATATGCAGTGCTTTATCATGATTCATTTTCAAAAGGATGCTTTATAGCTCCTGAAATAATCAAATTTCATTTTTATATCAAAAATGCTATGAACATGCCAAGAACACGAAGAACGAACGAAGAACACTAAGAACATATTTTCTCCTAAAATTTCAGCAGAGCTTCCCCTTATACGGGGTGATACTTTTAGGAAAATTTGGCAGAGTTTCCCCTTATATCGTGATATATTTCTATAAAAATTTCGGTAGAGTTTCCCCTTATATAGGGACATATTTCTATAAAAAATTTGACAAAGTTTCCCCTTATATCAGAACATATTTTAAAAGAAAAACAGAAAGAGTTTTCTCTAAAAATCACCGAGAGAAAAATAAAAAGGAAACTTAAAGAATATAATCAAACTACAAGCGATGGCGAATTAGTAGACATCACGTGTCTTAGGTGAGTGAAGGTTTGACGAATCATAATGTTCACTGACGTGCATAGCTGCCCACACCTAAGTAGGGTATTACACATATTTCTCCATCAAAATAACTATAAAGTGGAAAAGAAAGAATAGAACAATGAATAATCGATAGACACCACACGTCTTAGGTGAGTGAAAGTATGATGAATCACAGGGTTCACTGACGTGCATAGCCGCCCGCACCTAAGTAGGCTGTTACCCAGATTTCTCCTCGAACTACAACAGAAAACAAATCGGAAACAAAGATGAATCGAAACAAAGCTGGAAAAAGAACATGAATTGAAAACATAGCTTACAAAGTAAACTAAGCGAGGATCGTACCTTCCTCCTACTCGTTCTCCCGGCAGCGCTTCGCTAGCGCTCCTTCCTCGCCTCCCACTCCTCCCGATCTATCGACCCTAGCCCTTGGGGAGGTGGTGGTAGTGGAATTGTAGAGAATGAATGGGTGGGGGGGCTATTTGTAGGCTTCAGAAAACCGCTAACCATGGTTAGAAAACCATGATTTAGTTCTTAACAACGATTAGTACCCCATGGTTTTGGCCCATGGTTTCGACCCATGGTTTTGGCCAAAATTTATCCGAAACATAGGGCTTATGTTAGAACTATCCAGAATACTCTAGATTTGGTAATGATGCTCAATTAGCGCTAATCGTGATTAACTTTTACTAATCATAATTTAACCTTCGTGGCTTACTCTTAACTTTTTCTAACCATTGATTACTTTTCGCTAATGGTAATTAGCGGTTTTCAATCTGTCATTTGTTTCTTTAATCAAGCTTAATTAGTCTTAATGATAGTCATTATGGGCTAATGGCATTTTAAACCTCCTTCTCTTTCTTATGAAAATCATAACAAATCGAACGAAGTCTGATTCACATGAAACAAATTCCGTTGGTTTCCTCTTGACGAGCCGGATCTTATTATATAGGATTCGAGAGATGCCAAGTTCAAGGCTTTACAATTATAACAACTTTATAGGAAGTCTCGTCCTCAAGACTAGAAATGCAGGCATAACAACCTTAAAGAGGATTGAAATCATAACAACCTTAAACAGAATGAACGTCATTTCATTTATAATAAAGATATAAACAGTACATAGTGTCATCATTCAAACAAGTACGGGTATTTTTATCTCATTTCTACCTATGGTTCCCATGTGTCTTCTTCAAACTCTTGGTTGCGCCCCCAACACTTTAACTAGAGGTACCTCTTTATTCCTCAACTTCTTGATATCCATGTCTAGTACTTGCACATGTATTTCTAGGTATGTAAAGTGTAGATCGACATGCAGATCATCATAGTTTATCTTATGCTCCGGATCCTTAATATACTTTCTCAGATTTGATACATGAAAAACATCATGCATTGTCGAAAGTTGTGGAGGAAGTGCAAGTCTATATGTGACTTTCCCAATCCGCTAAATAATTTCAAAGGGACCCACGAACCTGGGTGCCAACTTCCCACACAAGCCAAACCTCTGAACTCCCTTCATAGGCGTTACTTTGAGAAATATAAAGTCGTCTACCTCAAACTCAAGGTCTCTTTGCTTGGTATCACTATAGCTTTTCTGGCGACTCATGGCAGTTAATAATCCTTTTCGAGCAAGCTCTACAACTTCTCGTGTCTCTTGGAGTCTATCTGAATCGTAAAGGTTCTTTATCCTGACCTCTTGCCAACACAAAGGAGTAGTACACCTACGTCCATATAGAGCATCAAATGGTGCCATGTCAATTCTTGTATGGTAACTATTGTTGTAGGTGAATTATGCAAGAGAAAAATGTTTCACCCATGGCCCTTTCCGTTCTAAGGCACATGCGGATAGCATATCCTCTAAAGTCTGAATCATACATTCTGATTGACCATCTGTTTGTGGATGATATGTTGTGCTCAAGTATAGTTGTGTGCCTAAGGCTTTCATGAAGTTCTCCCAATAATGTGAGGTGAATTGTGAATCTCGATTGGAAACTACTTACTTTGAAATGCCATGAAGACGGATCACATGTGTAATATATAACTCAACAAGCTGGTGAGTGATAGATAATATTATTGGAATGAAGTGTGCTACATTTGTCAGACGATCTACTATAAACCATATACTATCTTTGCCACCAATCGTTTGAGGTAAGCCAGTAACGAAGTCCATGGAAATGCTTTCCCATTTCCATTCAGGTATAGGGAGGGGTTGCAATAATCTTGGCGGCTTTTAGTGTGAAGCCTTTACTTGCTGGCAGGTAAAACATGAATTCACGAACTCAGCAACATCCTTCATCATTCCTGACCACCAAAAGTTTGAACGAAGATCCTTATACATTTTCGTAATTCCTGGATGAATAGATAATCATGAGTAGTGTGCCTCACGTAAGATATCTTTCCTCAATTCGGGTGTATTTGGTACACACATTCTTTGATGGTTGTACAATATCCTAGATTGTATATGGAATCCCTCTATCTCATTCTGCTCAAGTTGTTGTCCCAAGTCTTTAAGGACTAGATCATCCTCCCATCCTTTCTTTATTCTATCCAAGATCTCCGTTTTGTATTGGTGAGGAATAGTTATATTATCAACACTACTATCAAATGGATTCCATTCACTCAACGTTGATAGTAAACCCCAGAAATTAATAGCACTCACAAACCCAGGTAAATAATTTCTTCTACTGAGGGCATCTGCTATGATGTTCCCTCTACCGGGGTGGTAGGTGATGGTGCAATCATAATCCTTCAATAACTATAGCCACCATCTCTGTCTCATATTTAGCTCCTTCTGATCAAATATATATTTCAAGCTTTTATGGTTGGTAAAGATTTCAAAAGTAATAACATGAGGTAGTGTCTCCATATCTTTAAAGCGAAGACTACGTCAGCTAGTTCAAGGTCGTGTGTCGGGTAGTTCCTCTCATGTGTCTTGAGCTGTCGCGATGCATACACAACTAACTTATCATGTTGCATAAGAACTGCCCCAGGTCCTTCTTTAGATGCGTCAGTGTACAATGTAAACCCTTCACTCCCAGAGGGTAGAGTAAGGATAGGTTTAGATGTTAGGCATTCTTTCAGTGTCTGAAAACTAGTTTCGCATGCGTCGAACCAGATGAATGGAACTTCCTTCTGAGTTAGCCTAGTTATTGGCAATGCTATTCATGAAAATTCCTTAATAAATCTTCTATAATACCCAGTTAGACCTAGAAAAGATCGTATTTCTGTGATAGTTTTCGGGCGTTCCCAACTTATCACCGCACTAACTTTTGCATGATCGATTGATATACCATTCTTATAGATAACATTGCCTAAGAAGGATACTTCATATAGCCAAAAGTCACATTTGCTATATTTAGCATACAGTTTGCTCTTCCTAATATTTTAAGTACCTGTTTGAGATGGTGTTCATGTTGGTACTTATCCTTGGAGTAAATAAGCACATAATCAATGAAGATGACTACAAAGCGGTCTAAGAACTCCGTGAATACTCGATTTATGAGATCTCTGAAGGTCATTGGGGCATTCGTCAGTACAAAAGGCATATTTGAAAATTCATAATGCTTGTATCTAGTTTGAAAAGCTATCTTGGGAATATCTATATCTTTAATTTTCAACTGATGGTATCCAGGTCTTAAATCAACCTTGGAATAAACAATCGAACCTTGTAACTGGTGAAAGAGATCATCTATTTTTGGTAGCGGATACTTATTCTTTATTGTCCTTTTGTTTAACTGTCAATAGTCAATGCACAACCGCATCAACCCTTCTTTCTTCCTTACAAACAAAACAGGTGCTCCCCATGGAGAAGTACTAGGACGAATGAATCCTTTGTCTAACGGCTCTTGTATTTGTACCTTTAACTATTGTAACACTGTTGGTGCCACCCAATTTGGAGAAATAGAGATAGGCTGAGTATTAGGTGTGAGAGAGATTTCAAATTTAATCTCTTGCTCAGGTGGTAATCTAGGTAGTTCTTCGAGAGATACATAAGGAAACTTGCAAAATATAGGTACATCTTCTATCATTATGTTTAACCCTGATGTAGTGGTTACATAAGCTAAATAGCCTTGGCACCTTGCTCTAGCAACTGTTGTGCCATCAAAGTAGAGATGTATTCAATATTATCATTGGGTGTCTTTCCAATGAACTAGAACTCTATCGAGTTAGGAAGTTGAAAAGTTACTGTCTTCTGAAAATAGTCAAGGCATGCATGATGCCTTTCTAGCCGGTCCATACTCAGGATGAGATCAAAATTATTCATATTTCAATAAGTGGTAGAGAAGCTGGTAAATGATGTCCTACAATCTATAACGCATAGTCATCTAAGACCTCTTGGATTATAAATACTTGACCTCCTTGTCCTTTAATCAAGTAATGGTTTTATACTTCTATTGAAATCTTATATTTATGGTAGGATTCAAGTAATTTTTTTCCTCCTATGGAGGGCATCTACATGGATCCTCCGATAGGACTAGGGGTCTACTCCATGGAGTTACGTAAATAGATTCCTAAGAAGGATGAACATAACCCGTAGCTCTAGCATTAACGGGTCTGGATGGCTTGTGATCTCCATTGTGCCATTGAGTCTCTACTCTAATGCATGCTACCTTTTCTCCATCTCATAGGCATCACCATCATAGCCTCTAATTACCTATACACATCTTGGCCTGCCATGATCAGGGGATGAATCAAGGCCAAAGGCTAGATCCTATGCATTTTACAAGATGTACGTAAGGGGCAATGACTTGTGAATTGTACTACAGTCAATTATTAAGATCAAAGGATCCTAATACAACCTTAGTTTTTGTATACCACACATAGTTGTTAATTACTAAATAAATTACTGGAGTAACCGGGCTCTGATACCAAACTGTCACGACCCTGATTCCGGATCGTCAGATCCTCCCATATCCGGATATGGTTACTTAGCAATAATTTATTCAATAATCACAACTAACATTCAGAAATATCCTGCAATTAAAAATGCTTAGAAGGAAGTACTTCAACACTTTTCCAATCTAAAAAAGGTTCACATGATACATTTCCCACTATAATCATTTACATGTACATCATCTGGAACGAAATGCACAAAAAGATTACTAACTACCTTTCATAATAAAGATACTATGGCTAGCTGGATGACTATGTTAGGGTGCAAGATTATTAAAGTCCTTACGATGGCTCACCGACACTGGTTGGGTTTTCCATAAATGATAGAATAACAATTAGCGAATGCTAAGTAACGAAGAAGAGAAAAGAAAACAAATTGTGTAATTTTTCAAAACTTGTTATCACAAAAAGTTTCATCCCTTCTTATTAATTTAAGTCCTATTCCTTTCTATACTCGTCAGGGATTAGTCTAGGGAATTACCTCACCACTATATGGACTCCAAAGTTGTGGACATTTCAGGATTTGAGATTACGTTGATCTTTTAAGCTTATGCTGCCACACGTCGCCTCAACCAATCCTCCAATACTACCTTGACAATTTCCTTTTCTTTTATTAATCAGGGTCTCAAACCCTCAGCCTGGCAAACAAAGGAGCACACCATCCTCGAGGATCCGGTTGCTTAAAAACTCAGGCTAACCTTTAATCAAATAACCTAATGGCTTTAAATAGATGTTATCATGACCCAACCGCTATTGAACCACCCGTGTCTCCACATAGCACGACCACATCTTCCTTCATTCAACCCGAATATATTGGCTCTCGGTACCACGCGTTGCAAATCATTCATTTCGCATGCATTTATCATAATAGGGCAATCGTATACCATCTAGGTAGGGTAATGCCAATATGGTTTCCTTCCGACAAACCTACATGTTGCATGCCCGACCGTTAGTTCTACTCCCATTCATTCTTAATGTTGGACATAATCCTTTTCAGGATCCAACTCAAAACACATCAATTTCCATGACGTAGTTCATCTGTTAAGCCATAGATTTGTATAAACATAAATACTGAGTATAGACTTACACATATATTAATTCATATATTTATATACTCATATTTATGCTTATTTTAACTTCCAAACCCTAACTTTCCAAGCCACTGCATCCATTTGATGCTTAAACCTTACTTTAGTTAAAGTCACAAAGAAACTTTTCATATTTTCTCAAAAATGGTCAAATTAGGGTTCTTCGTAGCAAAGAAAATAAAATCAGGAATCTCAACGATCTCATATGAAAACCCAACAGCAAAAGGAAGAATTTCGTTACCTAATCGAGCTCGCTCTCTCTCTCTCTCTCTCGCTCTCTCGTATGCAGTGCTTTATCGTGATTCTTTTTCAAAAGGATGCTTTATAGATCCTGAAACGATCGAAATTCATTTTTGTATAAAAACACTATGAACGTGCCAAGAACACGAACAACGAACGAAAAACATGAAGAATCTGAAGAACACGAAGAACATATTTCCTCTTGAAATTTCAGCAGAGCTTCCCCTTATACGGGGTGATATTTCTAGGAAAATTTCGGTAGAGTTTCCCCTTATATCAGGACATATTTCTATAAAACTTTCGGCAGAATTTCCCCTTATATCGGGAAATATTTTAAAAGAAAAATAGAAAGAGTTTCCTCTATAAAATAACCGAGAGAAAAATAACAAGGAAACTGAAAGAATAAAAGCAAACTACAAGCAATGGAGAATCAATAGACACCACGTGTCTTGGGTGAGTGATGGTGGAACGATCACAGTGTTCATTGATTTGCATAGCTGCCTGGACCTAAGTAGGGTATTACACAGATTTCTCCATCAAAATAACTATAAAAGCGGCAAAGAAACAATTGAACAATAAGCAATGGAGAATCGGTAGACACCGCTCATCTTAGGTGGGTGAAAGTGTGACGAATCACAGGATTCGATGACGTGCAAAGTCGTCCACACCTAAGTAGGGTGTTACACAGATTTCTCCTCGAAGCAAACAGAAAACAAATATGAAACAATGATGAATCAAAAACAAAACTGGAAAAAGACCATGAATCAAAAACCTAGCTCATGAAGTAAACTAAGAGAGGACCGTACCTTCCTCCTCCTCGTTCTCCCGACAACGCTTCGCTAGTGCTCCTTCCTCGCCTCCCACTCCGCCTCTCGACCTACCTACCCTAGCCCTTGCGGTGGTGGTGGTGGTAGTGGAAATTGTAGAGAATGAATGGGTAAGGGGGCTATTTATAGGCTTCAGAAAACCGCTAACCATGGTTAGAAAACCATGGTTTAGATCTTAACCATGGTTATAGGCCCATGGTTTTGGCCAAAACTTATCCGAAACTTAGGTTTTAAGTTAGAACTATCCACAAGACTCTAGATTCGTTAATGATTCTTAATAGGCGTTAATCATTATTTACTTTTATTAATCGTGATTTAACCTTCGTGGCTTACGCTTAACTTATGTTAACATTGATTAGTGTTCGCTAATGGTGATTAGCGGTTTTCAATCCATCATTAGTTTCTTTAATCATTCTTAATTAGTCTTAGTGACAGTCATTACGGGCTAATGGCATTTTAAACCTCCTTACTTCACTTTCTTCCGAAAATCATAACAAATCGAAACGAAGTCTATTTCACACGAAACAAATTCCATTGGTTTCCTCTTGACGAACCGGGTTTTATTATATAGGATCTTAGAGATGCCAAGTTCAAGGCTTTACATTCTCTGTGATGTGACGGACCTATTTCACTCTTCGGTGAGGGTGTGACCCAACAAGAGTGGCCCGTAGGTTAGGCATGCACTACAACTATTAGAGCTTCTATGATTTTTCTAATTATTCTCGTAGAACCTAGGACCACACCGCACTATAATTGAGAGGCACATTAGCACATTCCACTTAGCCAAAAATTTAACTCATTTCTTCACGGCTAATAGAATATCTACTAGGTGTCGTTTTATCGTCTTGCAAATCATATAGAATAATTTTAAAATTCTTGTATTGCATCCCACATGGAGATTGTGAGGAATCACTATAAGTCTTCTAACAGAGCGTACATCATCTAGTTCAGCGTGCATCGGCTTTTCTCGAATTTCTCCCTCATATTTTGTCACATAAAATTTAAAAGGAAATTAGGACTGGGCGGTAGACATGCATTTGTATTCCCCTAATTTTTCAGTGATCACCTAATTAAAATTAGGACTGCTAAATAAGGTCGAATTTAAATTAAATCATAAAATCAAGAATTGTTACAGGAGAATAACCCTGTCATTTTATTCATTTATCTTTTTGCGAGATTGAGAGACACAAACTAGGATAATGCCAAGCTCCAGAATATCCATTCAGACTTGATTCTAAAAATGACTAGCTACTTCTAAGTGAGGAACTATGGTCTCCTTTAGCATAGTGGGTGGTTAAAGGACAATGCGACTGCCATTGTCCTTAAGTAACATGGGTAGCCGTTTTACTGTCCGTACTTGCACCCATACTGGAAGAAAGTGGATGCAACTTGTTGTATGAATTCAGGCCAGTCTTGAGGAACATTTCTGACACCTAACATCTCACTTGAAGGATTGCAAGATTGACTTTAACATCAATTAAAATTGACAAGATAATTGGTCGGACTTTTACGGCCTTCACATTGTGAGTTGGTGAACTTGGACTTTGAAATGTCTTTGCATTGGTGTGTGTGAACCGACCACACACTTGTGCCATCACTCTCCCTTCTTTATTCAATTTTTTTCTGTTTGTGAGTATCCTATGCATTTGCACTCCTATAACCAAGATCCATTATGCCAACTCATCCACCTCCTTTGAATTGATGGGACATTGTCTTTATACCAACCGTATTATTTTTTCTCGATCAAACCATGATCCTTTAAACCCTCGTCTACTAGGCATCCTCCAACATTCGTGGGAGACTCTCACCCACGAATGAATCATATCCACTCTATGAATCTAATATACTCCATGAATGGCAATCCTTTATATTCATATCATATAGACATTCGACTGACCAAGGTCTCCACTTCTTCATATATCAATCCTTTTTGCAATCATCTGATCGAAGTCTCCACTCATTCATATTTCCCACCACTCGAGACATCAATTCCAATCGACTTCAACCATGGATACAATCCTTTATATTCTGATCACGAATATCAAACAACTTTTAAGACTGATGACCGGTGAAGACACCGACCTACTTCATTCTATTCTCACAATATTGTTGGAACATGTCAACCCTTTACAAATCCACATTCTGACTTGACCTTCGAGAATAATATGGAAACCCGAACAAACCAAGTGGAAGGGTCTGCAACTGATGATCTTCCATCTTGGATTAACCATGATAATCCCATCTTCAGATATGAAACTCATACAAAAGAATGGGCTGATGATATTTGACATGCATGCACCTTGTACGATGACTTCACCATATGAGGGACCAATCAATAATCACGAAAAGAGGCTCTACTCAACCCAACAGTACATGCCAGAGCCACAATATGTTGAGTGTGAGACCAATAGATTTCCACCTACTTAGCAAAATGCTTCCATGATTTTTCAGGAGAAAATTTTAGAGGATAACAATCATATAACAGATATTCCGAGAGGATGTTCTCACATCTCATACATGTAAATAGAAGATTAAATGATTGGATCTCATGTTAAAAATCCTAAGAACATTCAGAAACCCACAAACCATGTATACCCTAGGGATGACTCCGACAACGACATCTCTGCATATTATTCCCTTACGGATGACTCTGACTCTACATATCAAAAATTTGAAAAACTCAAAAAAGACCAAAAAATTGAAAAACCGAAAATACCATAAAAATTGAAAGTGGAGAGGATTTGAAGAAATTGGATCTTACTCAGAGGGAATCATTGGATCAAAGATTGCTTTTTGAACCTCCCTTGATGAAGGCCATTGAACACTTCCTCGACCTTGAAATATCTGTAATAAGTAAATTTATGCGAAAAAGCTCAGCAGGAAGAGAACAAGGACTGAAAGACACATATTGTCAATGACCAACTCCTTGTTTATGAGAAGAAAGATCAAGAGCCACAGAGTGAAGCGATTGCCAAGATTTGATTGTGAAATCAAAGATACAACATTCACCCATGCTTGAATCGATGACAACTTAGCAAATAAATCCTCCTGACCTTTGTATTTGAAAAGTTCAAACTAGGACCAATCAGGAAATCAAGAGAGACCGTTCAGCTGGTTGATCGATCTATAAAACGACCAAGAGGAATAATTTCAGTCATCATTACATTCCAAGTTGCTCTGCCCAAAGTGAACTTCACGATCATCGATATTAAGCATCAAGGAGAATTTACCTAGTCTCCTATCATTCTCGGAAAGTCATTCTTAGCCTTAGCTAAGGCAACAATAGAGTGTGAGACCCGGGAAATCAATTTTACCGCATTGGGAACACTTCGATACCACCATTTTGAGGGAACATGATATTCTAAGGCAACTCACAAAGCCGTCAACAATCGTAACCATCAAGAGGTTGAAGAGCCCTACCCCACTGCTACACCTGAGATATCGACTATTGAGCCAACCATTGGATCAGAGACTCACACCACTCTTGCATTTCCTACTGCTTACACCTCATCCACTTCCATGACGAATCCTACAAAGGAACACCTGATGTAGGAATTTTACCATCTACATGGTGCTCCTGCTGAGGACACACAAGCATGGGCTAACCTTGAGTCGGACAAGATCTTATTTAA
Organism: Ottelia alismoides; assembly: GCA_037367405.1. Taxonomy (NCBI): domain Eukaryota; kingdom Viridiplantae; phylum Streptophyta; class Magnoliopsida; order Alismatales; family Hydrocharitaceae; genus Ottelia; species Ottelia alismoides. Next base: position 288,085 of record JAZKJV010005142.1, read on the forward strand.
ACGCCTAGACCCATTTGATGATCTGACGCAGGAACTCACCAATGTCAAGACAACTGAGATCAAATATGTGGGATGTCTGCAGACCAGGGAGGAATATTTCAATGGTCATTCATCTGATGAAGACCTGATTGTCAGCACCTCATTCTAGGGATCTGGACCTTCAAAGATGACAAGGTCTAAATTGACCAATCCTGTTAAATTGGTTGCTCCTGTATGTAGTATGTTATACAGTCAGGAGAAGGAGAGTATTTATTCCTCAAGGCATTCACTCGAACACTTCAAAGCTGTATCAATCTCCTCCTACTCTTGTTGCTTCAGGTTCTAGAAAACTGACTATAAAAGTCACCCTCAACATACCGGAAAAGAAATCTTCTAATGATTCCTCATTAGGTCTGGATAAAGTGATCTTTATGAGTGAGCTCAGTTCGGAAACTCTGAAGCCCTATCTAAGCAAGCAGCCAAATATCGATTCTCATTGGACGACTCATGCCTCTCACTAATATTCTTCAAGAGTCGACTCTCCTGGTCTCATTAGATATAACGACATAATCTCATATGACCAGACTGAAATTGGATATTCATCATGTGAGCCAATTAACCACAAGACTGAGCACATTTTGAGAAAACAACCTAAGAACATGCTTAAGAACAAGAATATTTGGAGTGCTTCAACCTTCCAGTATTATTCTTATGAGTATAACTCCGATAGGGAATCATATGACTTGTATGCTTCATCTTCTTCCCATCAATACACTCTTCAACATGATTCTCTAAGAATAACACAGATAATGGCTGGGACTCATATGCTTTATCTTCTTCCTATCTTTATGATCTCCCACTACAGGCTCAAAAAAAGACATACTAAAAACCTCCTTAATCATCTGCACCCTCCCATCCGACCTCATAGGTTCCCGTATACTTCTTCGTCTTCTACTTAGGACAAGACCTAAGTATAGGGGAGCCTGAGGATATCCGTATATACCACTCTCCTCATCCACTCCTTGTCTCGATCGCTCCATTTTCACATTTCTTCCATACTTAGGTTGACCATATCCTAAGTATAGGGGAACACGATGCCCTCTATATATACTCTCCTCATTCTCTTCTTGTCTGCATCATTTTTGTTCTTCTTCTATACGTAGGCTATTCATAGCCTAAGTATAGGGGGGCAGGCATCCTTTATTTTTCTTTTTTACTCACTTACGCTTAGTCTGATCTATGTCTTCTCCTCGCTTCTTGTGCTTTAAGGACATAGCACTAGCTATGTATAGGGCGGAGTATATACTGCGTATTAATTTTACCCATAGCTCGTACTTTTACGTAAGTCTATATTCTTATTAACGGGACTGGTATCTAACTTGTAAAATCTATAAAAAAATAACTTTTAGTTTTGCAACTAACACTACATGTGTTTCAAAAGTTTTAAAAAAATGGCTTCTTATTATTTCCTTTGAAAAAAACTTTCATTAAAAAATTATCAAAAAACATTAAAAAAGAATACAAAAATAGTCTACATTCCATACATTATCACTTCATCTAGCATTACGTGCATCTGCATTGGTAAAAATCCCTTGAGTTCTAGACCGAGTAATGAGCATAAACCGAAAGTGGTCTTGACTTGACCTTGATCCACCTAATTTTCAGAGGAACTTCACTACTAAAGAGGATTTTAGAAGCTTCGATTATTTGACCTAATTCTTCGAGTTCCACATGACAATGTGCAGAATTTGACTCTTAGTGTCTAACATGGTCGCCTCATTATGGGTATGCCTCTTGAATACGGAATTAATTTGTACTCTCGCACTATGCACTTAGCTCAACTCAGACAGGGTATTGGAAGACTGTGTGAGTCTCTTTTCTACTAGCATGAACATCTAAAGACTAGAGTTCGGGTTGAAATAAAGCTTTGGACAAGGGATGGATGGCTGGGCACACTTTTTCTAACACCCCAAAACATGTGCGGAAAGAAAGATTCCATATCCGTAGGGGCGTAACTAGATCAACGTATAACTACGAAAAATCCAAACAAAATAAGTCAACTACTAAATAAATATTTGACCAAAAATGTCCAATATTCAAGACAACCTGCAGATCTTGGTGGAGACTTGGCTAAATTGTCCGGCTTTACAGGGAGAGGTGACTATACTGGTCACCCTCCAGTTCTTTTCCCCTTTTTCTAATTTCTCCCTCATTTCGACTGTCAACATATCGTGACAGACCTTAGAAGGAAATACCTGAATCCCCAAGGACGAGTTGTTGTAGGAGAGGTTTGCATGGTAGTTCGACATTCTCGATGAGAAGAGCTAAAACCTTTCACACACATGAGACAATTGTTCAATGCTCATGGAGTATGCTTTGGGAAAAGGATTGATCTAAGATAACTTCTTAGCCGAAACCATTACACTGATATGTATAACTTGGAGGTTGTTGATTTAAAAACCATGATTTTCATAGGAGTTCCGCCAAACTAATAATCCAAATGTCAACTCTACCTTCATTTTCACCTTATGTTCATGGTCTTGTTATGGAATCCAATCTCATTTCACCTCATTTCATTGCTTTAATTGCTCAGGGACGAGCATGGTTTAAATATAGGGGGTTGACAATATGTGATTCGTCACTCTAAAAGATATTAATTAAGCTCAGCTCCTCAAAATTTATCTACATTTTATCAATTATCTTGCATAATTAGCATTTATGCATCTGTAAATGATAAATACATTTTATCTTGCATAATTGCATAAAATAAGAAGCAAAAAGTCCCTAGCTCATTTGTCCTGTAAACTAGCTAACTTCCTTGATCTTTAATTAATTCATGCTAACTCCAAATCAACCAAAATCACCTCTATTATTTACATATTACTAACAAAAATAAATGAAAAACACAAAAAATGCTAGAAATAATTAAGAAAGAAATCCAAACCCTAATTTCAAACCGGCCAGACTAAAACGTTGATGTCTTCCTCATACAATGTCTTATTTAATCCTACTCATTTTGAACTAATGTACATTTAATTAACTTCAAAACAAGAGCAAGTTCAAGTGAATCGGAGCTCATATGTGAAAGTTGGGTTTTGGACCTCTTTTGTACATTGTGTATTTTACACGATTTCTACCTATTATTTTATGTACATAATTAACTCTTTTTATTTTATTCATTTTTTCATTTATTTTCTGTGACAAAAGTCTTATTAAAAGGCACAAAAATCCAAATTCAAAATGAGGCTGAAATCAAGGAAACTAACTGAGTCTGAGTGTTGACTAACAGTTTGTACAAAGGTCGTCTTTTTCGTACTTTATTTTATTTCTCAGTTTTCCTAATTAATAAAAATCTAAAAATTTAGAATAATGTGTCAATATTTGTCTTTGATTTTATCATATTTTTTCCTATTTTCTATATTAATTAAAAATGATAATAAATAACAAAACCCAAAAATCAAGGTATTTTATACACTTAGAGTACCCCAAAAATATCACATTGTGAAAATGACCTATTTTGGTTTTGGTCTCTTAATGAATGTTGTCCTTGTTGATAAGAGCAACTTTCATGAAGAAATTTTTTTATCCGAGGTAGTTTGCTATTTCTTTTCGATTTTTCTTTTCTTTTTATTTTTTCGATTTTTCTGGAGCCAACACGTTGCAACTCCTGGATCCACCATGTGTCACTCATTTTTTGATTTTAGATCTCATTTATTTATTAAGAAAATAAAAAAAATAAAAACCACGTGGCGAGATCTGGACAACCCAATCTCGATCGATGGGACGGTTTCTGTGTCTCTCCCTCTTCCTCCGCTCGAATGCCCCTCCTTCCATCTGGGATGTTGCCGCATCCGCAATCTTCACGATGCCTTCTTCATCAAAGCTGCCTGCCGCATCCTCCCTAATATCCTTCCAATCACTCCATAGCCTGCCAGATCCATATCCTTATCGAATCCATCACTGTGATTCCAATCCCCGATCGCACTTTCCTTCGTCGTCATCACCCATCTCCCATCGGATCTCTGACCTTCCCGCAATCCATGTCTTCCTCCTTCCTAATCTTCACCACCACCTTCCCATAATGCTGCTACCTCACTTCCCTATCTTCCATCTCTGGTCATCGTCTATCCTATAAAGCTAAGGCTCCTCCGCTCCAGTTGCCCTAATCGTCGATTGCACCACAGAGAGGGCACACAGTGGTGACAGCATTGGCCCAACTCTCTGTGAGGCAAGATCCGAGGTATGGAATCCACGTCAGGCGCCGCGCTTCATCACAGCTTCTTGCTTCGGTCATCTTCAGGTCGTCGAGTTGTATTCTTTGCCCTTCCCTCCGTTCTCTATCCATCTGCTCCATTAGGAGCCACATCACCGACAACCACCGTATAACCATCATCCATCTTCATCGACAACCACCACCTCGTCCGACTCAATCGCACCACCACCGTGACATTAACATCATCTGCATCTTCACCAAGGTGATTATCCATCTCTTCTGCTCCACACTCGACTCTCACCCTCCGCCCAAATGTCCTCTGGCCGTGTGTCGGCCACCATTCTCCTCCAGAGCCACTTCAGTCAACAAACATCATCTAACCTGTGTCGCACAAAGCAACCACGATCTAAATGCTATAGGAGCCACAATATCAAGAACAACGACCATCCACGTGGTCTATCCCTGATCGAAAAGCCCCAAATATCGGTCCTTGGATTGACTTCCTACAGATGCTTCTAATTTTCCCCGAGCCTACCATCTGAACCAGTTGCCCTCGCCAGGAGCCTCGGTACATGCCGAAGCATGTCATCATGCCATGTAGAGGGTTTCCCGAGCTGCCCTAGCCTCAGATCTGCTCACGTGCCATGCACATGCGAAGTGGAAACATTGCAATCACGCACTCGCACTCTCTAGAATCCTCATAAGGTCTGGAGCGCGTGAGGCTCACGTGATACATGGACAAATTGCATCAACACCTCAAGAACTTCCTAGAATTACATCCACACCCCTACCTTTTGTAATTTATAAGAGGACAACCAAATTTTGCATATTATAGAACAACCTCTCTCCAAGGGTATATTTACGAACACATTAATAATTTTATTTTCTATTAATGCCATGAACTTCATTTGATCATATCTCGAGCATCTTTTATCGGATTTTGACGTTCCTGGTGTTGGTTTGATCCACATCTGATTGTCTTTTATATAGAACTAATAATTCCATTATTGGATACATTTCTAAGCACTAATATATTAATTATTCAGTTTTTTTCATATTGAGCACATTTCTTCTCCATCATTGACTCATTATTTTCTAAATCATTTGTGATTTATCTAAGGCAATTATTTGGGATTGATGTTTTAATTCTGTAATTACTTGATCAAGGAAGGAATGATATAATTGATATAATTGACTTGATGTGCTTTGTTACTGATTGGTTTGTCTGCTCACTTTGCATTATCATATTTCATCAAATAATCACATAATTTAAAAGTTGCATTTGTTTATTTCTTTCACCACAAATTATAGCTTAGCAATATTTTCTAGCATAAAATTATTTGGTAAAATTCATGCATCACGTTTTCCACTTTGGAGTAATACATCTTCAAATAAAATTCATAGAAGCTAAAAAATACGTAGAAAATACCAAAAATATCCTGCCTCAAAAACTGCACATAATTCAATAGACATTAACCTAGGTTGTTACTTTGCCTCCTCGAGTTCGACCCTGGGGCTTTCCCAGGATAAATAAACATAAAACCACATTGCATCAATTGGATTAAATTAATTATGGTTATTTCTTGATTGATTCCGATTACCCATCTACACCGAATGACAACATATTTATTTTTAAACGTTTAATTATAACAAGTTAGCAGAGGGTGTCCAGACTCGTCATAACACCGACATTCTCCATATAAATCCAAGCCCTCCACCTTTGATCCACCTTATCCACAATTTGAAGGAGCTCCGCCTAGCCCCTATTCCCCTCCTCATGTTAGGAGGAGGTGGAATCGAGGGGCAAAGATGGATGATGTCTCTTGGTGTGATCCTTGGCTGTCTGACGAACTCACGACCAACCTTTGACGTCATTGAGCTCGCATGATTAGCTGACCCACTTGAGCGAAGACATGAGCGCCTCTTGGTGCTCAGCCTAAGCTTCCCTCATCAACCCAACTCCAATCAGGTAAGCCTTCTTCCATGTTTTTATCTTGATTTCTATGTTTTAATTCGATGCACACACACCTTTTTCCCTCAAATTCACTACACCATCACCTTTACGATACTCCACTCATGTACGCCGAGCCCTCCGCTCGCTATCTTCCTTCTCCAAAACCTCCATCACCTCCACCCCATTGTTGGACATGCGAGCCCACGGCGAGTCATTATGCAATAAATGTTATTGCAATTCACTCCTTAATCTGAAATAAAGAGTACACAATTTGCATAATAGGTCCCTTAGTACAATTAGGGTTATGTACCATGGCCATCTTAATGATCATACAGCTGTTGATTCAATTATTGATTCATAGAGGCTGGTGCTTAGATGAATATCTAATGAGTTAGATTGAGGACTCATCAAGCACCGTCAAATGATTATTAAGAAGATGATCTCCAGCCTGAGTAGGAGATGGCAATCCTTTCTCAGTTAGGATGATATCTGACCGACCTCTTGATGCAGGTCCTCTTCATAGGATAAGAGATTCGGAGGTGTCAGATTAGTTAGGTCAAAGAGTTGACTTAACTAGATCGAGATAACCAAAGTCCAATATCATATGCTGTCATGATATAGGCACATGTCCTCTGACCGGAGACAGATGTGTTACTATATGTCTGAGTATGTACATTTGGCAGACCAATAGGTTGATGACCTAATCAAGGTCTATACATCGGCGCGCTGGTGTGCACATAAGGGCATATGAGTAATACGATCTCTCAAAGGGATCATACAGGTTCACTACTGAACCGGATGACATGAGCTCACTCATGAGATATTGGGAAGAATCAAATTCCGTGCGCACGGTCGTCTCGCTTAGGAAGCTTGACTGAATTTGTTGGTTTGATATATACTTTTGGAAAGTATATGATCAAGACCTAGGTATGATATATGCTTTTGGAAAGTATATGATCAATACCGACTCCCAATGATCAAATGAGAAACTTACTGATAAAACCCTGAAGTAGACGGTGTAAAGTTGATCTAATACTTCGGGTTTATTCTGAGTCTTCAAGTATGCATGATGTACAGGTCTTAGGAATACCTGAGGGTGATGTGATCATAAACGGTTGTATAACCATGACGCTTCCATTCCTAGGGAGTGATGAAACGGGTCTGGATTTTAGTGACTCCTCTCAGTAGAGAAGTAATCTGATCTTAGTCCAAATGTTGGACATTGATCTGAATGTGATTCAGATTCAATGAGAAGATTAGATTTGCGGTCTTGATTTAATCAAGCATCTATGGGAGGCCCGAGATCTGGATTTGAGATGTGATCTCAATATCCATGTCACTATACGTGGAACAATACAATCGCCATGTCCTTATCTCCAAGTATTCGCGGAGAAAGCGCATTATCCTTGAAAGAGTTCATGGATAATTCTATTGTTGATATTTGTATCCGAGCATTGAGAAAATGGACAATTAAATGTGATTTAATTATCATGAGTAATATGAATTTGATTCATATTATAAAAAGAGTTATCTGAGATAATTAAATGTGATTTAATTATCAAAAATGTAGATAATGTGAATGTGATTCATATTATTTGAGTACATGAGAATAAGTTATCCAATATAATAAAATATGATTTAATTATTATGGATAAGAATAATGTGGATAGTAATATCCAATTATTCATAATATATTATAAATGTGATTTATAATGTATTAGAGAGAGCTAATTATAATTTATATGTGTTGATTAATTATTATGTGTATTGGATACACATTGTGTAATTAATTGACAATGTAAATTATATGTTATTTTGGGTTGTGAATTTGATTCACAATTTTTCTATGGCAAGATTGCAATATTCTCAAATATAATTGTGAATTATTTTTGAAGAATAAAAAGCCAACAAAAGTTGTTGGAAATAAATAAAGGAGATTTTCAAGGAGATATGCAATCTCATAGATTTCCATGAGATTGCTCTCTCCATGGAAAGAGGGGGGGCGGCACATCATTCCCAAAAGGAATGTGTGGCCATCCACATGGAAAGTGCATGGAGATGAAATCTCCATGCACATTCTCTCCTTATTTATTGGATTGATTTTGGATTAATTTGTATTTGATTTTGTCAAATATATTTTGATCTAAATTTGTTGGTTTTACCAACAACAATCTTAGCCATTGGATTGACATAAATCAATCTCATCCATTGATTTTATATGTCACATGGATTGAGATCCATGGATCCCCAAACCCTATAAATAGAGAGGCATACCATGCTCTCTATTTTACACATAATGCTTGAGAAGCATCTCTCTCTCTTTCTCTCTAGGCGTCAGCCCTCTCTCTCCCGCTCATGGCCGTCCACCATGGATGCCATGGAGAGGTTCTCCATCGCCGCGGCATCGTCGTTATGCTGCCCGTTCGTCTGCTCGTGGATCTCCGTCTCCTTCGATGCGCCTCGCTCGTGAAGAAGACGTCGGATCTCACGTGTCGAGATCAGGAGATCTGCCGCTTGGATCATCAACATGGATTGCGAGAAGCACGCGGTTCATCCCCGCGCTCGCAAGCGTCTCCTCCGTCGGATCGGACTTGAGACAGGAGGTCTCTTCGTTTAGAGACTTGATCGCAACCACGCTTCAATAGGTAATCATATTACTTGTTTGTGGTTTAGACGAGATGATCCGAGAAGTGTTCTTGGATCATGTGGTTTCGTCGTAATAAATTTTTTTAAATTCCGCTGCATCGAGCAACTAGTCCGACTAGTCGCTCCACGTCGTATTCGATGCGACGCTCACGCTTCCGTGATGCGCTTGAGGATCAAACCATATCCTTCAAGTGGTATCAGAGCCTTAGGTCAATGGTTTCGAATATGATTCGCTAACCGAGGACGACTTGGGTTCGTTAAGGTCGCGCAAGTTTTTTATCGCATTTGATTTCGCAGATCTGTTTAGTGTAATTTTTCGGCCATGTTTAAATTATTTAAACACGAAAATAGCATTCGGATTTTGTTCCCCATTAAATAAGGAAACCATAGGATCTGAGTTTGCGTAAATCGGATTTCGTATGCTCTAGATATGGTCGTTTTAATGAACATGTATGCACTGTTGCGGGAACTGTAAATCTGAACGTGATTAAAATATTAATTACTGTTTAGACTTGCCTCGAAATACGTGAAACATCACTTTGTTTCTGTTCTAAATCAAATTAGCAATCTTTAGAAATTGACTTTGCTTAATTTGGATTTAAATTGATTGAGATATGCTAATTTTAGTAAGTAGGGGTCACTGCTGAAATTACTTTCCTAATCAAGAACCATGTGATTGTCAATTAATGAAATTAATTGTTAATTTCGAGAATTAATTATGGAAAATATTTTTGAAATATTAGAGAATGATTATTTCTTTAATTGACTTGGCCTCAATCAATTAATTGATTGGATTTGATCTAAATCATAATTGAAATCACAATCATCAAACTCTTGCTTGAATAGGATTGGGAATTTGTCTAGCAAATTTCCATATAATCAAAATTGTTTTGATTACTATATGGTATAATTTCAGTTGAAGAACCGATGATCATCTCAAGTACAAATTAATCAATTTGGCATTATCCTTTCCCGAGGCGGATATGGTGTCTAGTCGGGGATCGCTGGGGTAGCAGGTTGCAACGTATGCGGTCCGTCCCACTCCCGCCGGTACTAGCCATGACAGCGGGTAGGGCCGGGATAATGTCCGAGGGATTAAGATGTATTTTTCTAATTATTAAAATACGAATTAATACGTACTTTGAGACTAATACCATATATATTCAAGTAAGACAATCAAGTTTGATTGATTGAATTGGATTGATAATTAATTTAATATGATTAAGTTAATTATGTCCAATAAAAATACTCTAATATGATTAGAGTTGATAATTCCCTTGGAAGAATTAATTATATGAATGTGATTCATAGAAATTAATTTAATTTGAATAAGATATGGAGGATCACATAAGTGACATCCATGGTCTCCCGTCAAGGCGAAGAGTTTCGTCACCAGATATTATATGTAGGAGATGTCTGTCCGAAGTGACAGCTCCTGCATATGATCCATTTGGATCGGGCTCGTCGCTTCTCGAAAGAGTAAGGACGTATGCGTAGTGACCCCAATATCGGGTCCTCATTATTGGGGCGATATTGGATTGCGCGTAGCGAGTTGTATTCCTGTTGACGGTTGGTTCAATTAATGACGGGTCAACATCACCTAAGGGGTGGTGGGCCCGGGTATTAAAGACCGGATTGGGAGATGCAAGTTGGACTTGCAAGGCGGAATGTGTTCCCGCTTCTTTTTATCCGAGTTGTAGGTTCTCATATTATTGGGATGCAACAAAGATAAGGAAGGAGATCCCAGATCTTGCTTGAGATATAATGGTAAGTATATCTCTTACATTGAAAGTGATTAAGGGAATGAACTTTCATTGTTGACATGGCAAGACAACTTTGATATAAAAATTCCTAAATCAAAGTATAGTATGTATATATATATATATAAACATATACACTCATGCAAATTTCTTATTTCAGATAATCATTCATTAAACCCACTCAATTCTATACTCAATAATAACCAGTAAAATATCATGGATCGGACCCTTGATCCAGATATTGTAATTGCAGTTGGACACATAATGTATGTGGTTGCAATATGCAAGTTTCCTCATAATAATGAGAAGTGATAATTAAATAGACAATAGGACTAAAACCCTAGGGTTTGTATGTCTTTAAAAGTCTTGATCTCATCGAATGTACTTTTGAAGTGACATGTCGATAATGATCGTAATTATCAAATAATCCTTATGAAATCAATAAAGATATTCTGGCATACATATGTGCTCTTGATATTTAATCATGAATGACATGGTTCTCTACATCATGTAGAATGGTAGCTCTATAACAGATGATGTATTCAAATTGTTTGAGTACCTACCTGAACCTATGTTTTAAGAGTTTAGATGGATGTAGATGATGAGTGTCATCATTCTACTGTCTATACTCTAGTCATTCATGAAGCTTCATAATATTCATATTATATGAATTGGGTGAAGCATGTATAAATGTTGAAATACTCTTACATTAAATTCTTTTGAATTTAACATAAGAGATCCTTAGTCTTGAGTAATGGTTGCTTATAGATAAAGGGAGCACAGTGGAAGCATGGGTTGGACCCAAGTAAGAAATATAGTCAAAAGGTTGACTGTATTTCTGTAACTTCCATATGACATTCTAAGAGTTGAATGAATGCCAATACTGCAATAAGTTGATAGTATGACTATCAAATCTATCTAGAATCCTTAGAGAAGGAATCAGATAGTACATCAGATTAATCTACATATAATCATTGATATTGACTTACTTATTTGATAAGATAAGGTCTGATAATTGTATCTCAATTTTCTAATGACACTTGCAATTGGTTGCATATGTATTAGAAATTTGATCTTAAGGTTTATTAGTCATCCATGTTGAAAGTGATGCAAGTGTTGCAACAATTTTCATGAGATCAATAGACTTCATATTTTCAGTGGGAGCCCTTAGCCTTAGAGAATGTCTCTATGACCTAGATATTGGAATACACTCATTGTTTATTTCTAATTGTTGGATATAAACATAAATTTTGTAATAAATCTATCATAAAGAGTTATGATGGAGATATTTCAGATAGTAATCTAAAATCTAGTGGACTCTATTAAATTAGAAAATTAATGAATGGTTCATTAAGTTTTTTAATACTGAGAATAAAAAAGATCAATAGGAGGATAAAGATCATTTGATAATGGTCTGACATCAAATTTTGGACATATGTCTGTTGATGAGATCAATGGACTAGTAAGACATGAAACTTTAGATTGTCTAAAGCATCAAATCTCACATACTTGTGAATATTGTATTCAAAGTAAAAATGTCCAATACACCCTTCCTTGGGAAAGATGTAAGGTGTCAAGGTATTAAGGATCTCATACATATTGATGTATGAAAATCATCTATATCATAGTAAATATTATGGATATATGATATATGTTAATGATTATGTATGATATGAGATTTCTTCTCTTCACCTAAGAAAACTTTGAAATGTTCAAAGATTTCACAATTTTGGTTTAGAACCAAAGTTTGAAGGAAGATGAAATGAATTTGATCTAATCAAGGTAGCTTGTACCAATTAGATGAATTCAAGGAATACCTTATGGAGATGTGAATATCATTTCGATCTCATCCCTCCTAATGAACCTTAACTCAATAGAGTTGTAGGGAGATGCAATTGATCATGTGTGACATGATTTGATCAATGATTAATCTTAGCATAATTATCTCTTAGTTTCCAGGTATATGTGGTAGAGACTACATTATACACTTAATAAGGTCCCAAGCTGGTAAGATGGAATCTAGCACCAGAGAGTGCTACTTCATTAGGAAAATAAAGGATGGTATTGGATACCTACTATATGACCTTGAGATTCTTAAAAGATCTAATCTTTGAGAATATGATTCTTATAGGATGACTCTCTTGAGAATCAAGATGAAAATGAAGTAAAGGAACTCATTTAATCTTGAGATGATAATGAGGCTCCTAAAACTGAAAACTAAATAGACAATTAAAGATGAAACATTAATACCTCTTCAAATAAGTTTGAGGATTGATTCCATGTGTCAGAAAATCTGAAAATGATCGGACTTCATGTGATGAAGCTCCTGAGGATCATGACATGGAAAGATGGATGTTAGTAATAAAAGTCTAATGTAGACTTCATATACAAGCTTTGTATATGGATCCTCGAGGATCCACCTATATGGGTCAGACCCATTAAGGTGTAAATGGATCTTCAAGAGAAAGAGGGAACCTGATGAGAAGGTATGGACCTTCAAAGCACGGTTCGTAGCCATGAGATACACACCGAAGAGAAGGCATCGCTTGCGATAAGACTTGCTCTCCAGTGACCTTGCTTTAACCCATCAGAATATTGCTAACTATAGCTACACAACTTGTCTATGACATCTTTATGATGTGAGTCAAGATTGCATTCCTCTATGAATACCTTTCTAAGGATATTCATATGAAGTAGCCCCAGGGCTTCATGGTTGAGGAAAGCAAGGTGTGCAAGCCAACGAACTCCATCTTTGGACTCAAATAAGCTTCTTGTATTTGGAACATAAGATTTGATGAAATTGTAAATGTTATGATTTCAGATAAAATCTTGATGAACCATGTGAAGCTTAGTGGGAGTGCCATGGTATTCATCGTGTTAAATGTAGATATTATCCTAATCATTTAGAATGATATAAGAATAAATAATAAGTGTTTTAAAATTTGGTTGTTCCATACTTTGAGATATGATCTCAAGGATACCTCTTAGATCTTAGTTCAGAAGTCATTCAGAAACAAAGAGAAGAGGATATTGGGACCGTCACATTAGTAGTACACCTTGGACTTATTCCATTTTCTTGAAAAATTCCAAGAAAGGCTTCCTTCCCTTAAGATGTGGTAGTGACCTGTCTAAAGGGATAGCACCTCAAAGAGTTGAGGAAGTGAATGCTAGAACTGCTTGCACTTGTGCATCAGTTATGAGAAGCTGGGTATATGCTAGATGTGTACAAGAGCCAGATGTCTGCCATGCAGTGGGAGTAGTAAACTGTTACTAATCCTGCTATGGAGATAAAACTCTTGATTGCAGTAATAATAATATCTTCAAAGATGATAAAACTTAGAGATAGTGATCTCAAAGTCTTATCTTCAAAATTTAAGATCTTATAGATAGTGATCTATAAGGGTCTTAACTGTAGATACCTTGGGAGATAGAGATCTCCAGGAATGAAGGTATTCTAATAAGGATTATGGGAATACTGGTTATGATAATTAATAAGATGTAGTGTCAAGGACACTATAACCAACAAAATTGAGTATCGGTTGCATGAGATGCAACATTCGCATTGGATGCGAGCACTGTTACTAGGAGATATGCAAAGTGCCGTAAAAGGACTTGGCGTAGTCTCTTTGGAACGGAGTGACTGATCAGCTTACCTAGCTATTTTCTAAATAGCCTATGATTGTCACATGAGTGTGGGTTTAAATGATTAGCCCATTAATGGCTCTTTGGGCTAGTGGGAGATTGTTGGACATGCGAGCCCATGGCGAGCCATTATGCAATAAATGTTATTGCAATTCACTCCTTAATCTGAAATAAAGAGTACACAATTTGCATAATAGGTCCCTTAGTACAATTAGGGTTATGTACCATGGCCATCTTAATGATCATACAACTGTTGATTCAATTATTAAATCATAGAGGCTGGTGCTTAGATGAATATCTAATGAGTTAGATTGAGGACTCATCAAGCACCGTCAAATGATTATTAAGAAGATGATCTCCAGCCTGAGTAGGAGATGGCAATCCTTTCTCAGTTAGGCTGATATCTGACCGACCTCTTGATGCAGGTCCTCTGCATAGGAATAGAGATTCGGAGGTGTCAGATTAGTTAGGTCAAAGAGTTGACTTAACGAGATCGAGATAACCAAAGTCCTATATCATATGCTGTCATGATATAGGCACACATCCTCTGACCGGAGACAGATGTGTTACTATATGTCCGAGTATGTACATTTGGCAGACCAATAGGTTGATGACCTAATCAAGGTCTATACACCGGCGCGCTGGTGTGCATATAAGGGCATATGAGTAATACGATCTCTCAAAGGGATAATACAGGTTCACTACTGAACCGGAAGACATGAGCTCACTCATGAGATATTGGGAAGAATCAAATTCCGTGCGCACGGTCGTCTCGCTTTGGAAACTTGACTGAATTTGTCGATTTGATATATACTTTTGGAAAGTATATGATCAAGACCTAGGTATGATATATGCTTTTGGAAAGTATATGATCAATACCGACTCCCAATGATCGAATGAGAAACTTACTGATAAAACCCTGAAGTAGACAGTGTAAAGTTGATCTAATACTTTGGGTTTATTCCGAGTCTTCCAGTATGCAGGATGTACAGGTGTTAGGAATATCTGAGGGTGATGTGATCATAAACGGTTGTATAACCATGACGCTTCCATTCCTAGGGAGTGATGAAACGGGTCTGGATTTTAGTGACTCCTCTCAGTAGAGAAGTAATATGATCTTAGTCCAAATGTTGGACATTGATCTGAATGTGATTCAGATTCAATGAGAAGATTAGATTTGTGGTCTTGATTTAATCAAGCATCTATGGGAGGCCCTATATTTGGATTTGAGATGTGATCTCAATATCCATGTCACTATACATGGAACAATACAATCGCCCTGTCCTTATCTCCAAGTATTCGTGGAGAAAGCGCATTATCCTTGAAAGAGTTCATGGATAATTCTATTGTTGATATTTGTATCCGAGCATTGAGAAAATAGACAATTAAATGTGATTTAATTATCATGAGTAATATGAATTTGATTCATATTATAAAGAGAGTTATCTGAGATAATTAAATGTGATTTAATTATCAAAGATGTAGATAATGTGAATGTGATTCATATTATTTGAGTACATGAGAATAAGTTATCCAATATAATTAAATATGATTTAATTGTTATGGATAAGAATAATGTGGATAGTAATATCCAATTATTCATAATATATTATAAATGTGATTTATAATGTATTAGAGAGAGCTAATTATAATTTATATGTGTTGATTAATTATTATGTGTATTGGATACACATTGTGTAATTAATTGACTATGTAAATTATATGTTGTTTTGGGTTGTGAATTTATTCACAATTTTTCTATGGCAAGATTGCAATATTCTCAAATATAATTGTGAATTATTTTTGAAGAATAAAAAGCCAACAAAAGTTGTTGGAAATAAATAAAGGAGATTTTCAAGGAGATATGCAATCTCATGGATTTCCATGAGATTGCTCTCTCCATGGAAAGAGGGGGGGCGGCACATCATTCCCAAAAGGAATGTGTGGCCATCCACATGGAAAGTGCATGGAGATGAAATCTCCATGCACATTCTCTCCTTATATATTGGATTGATTTTGGATTAATTTGTATTTGATTTTGTCAAATATATTTTGATCTAAATTTGTTGGTTTTACCAACAACAATCTTAGACATTGGATTGACATAAATCAATCTCATCCATTGATTTTATATGTCACATTGATTGAGATCCATGGATCCCAAAACCCTATAAATAGAGAGGCATACCATGCTCTCTATTTTACACATAATGCTTGAGAAGCATCTCTCTCTTTCTCTCTAGGCGTCTGCCCTCTCTCTCCCTCTCATGG
The DNA here is from genome assembly GCA_037367405.1 of Ottelia alismoides. Lineage (NCBI taxonomy): Eukaryota > Viridiplantae > Streptophyta > Magnoliopsida > Alismatales > Hydrocharitaceae > Ottelia > Ottelia alismoides. The sequence continues at coordinate 304,550 of JAZKJV010005142.1, forward strand.
CCGTCCACCATAGATGCCATGGAGAGGTTCTCCATTGTCGCGGCATCGTCGTTATGTTGCCCGTTCGTCTGCTCGTGGATCTCCGTCTCCTTCGGTGCGCCTCGCTCGTGAAGAAGACGTCGGATCTCGTGTGTCGAGATCAGGAGATCCGCCGCTTGGATCATCAACATGGATTGCGAGAAGCACGCGATTCATCCCCGCGCTCGCAAGCGTCTCCTCCGTCGGATCGGACTTGAGACAGGAGGTCTCTTCGTTTATAGACTTGATCGCAACCACGCTTCAAGAGGTAATCCTATTACTTCTTTGTGGTTTAGACGAGATGATCCGAGAAGTGTTCTTGGATTATGTGGTTTCGTCGTAATAAATTTTTTTAAACACCGCTGCATCGAGCAACTAGTCCGACTAGTCGCTCCACGTCGTATTCGATGCGACGCTCACGCTTCCGTGATGCGCTTGAGGATCAAACCATATCCTTCACCCATCTCTTCTCCGATCCATCGGAGACGAGCCCAGGTCCTCCACCTCTCTACTGGTGATGAACCAGCGTTCCATTCACAACACTTGCATCTCCTCACTTCGGCTATTTATAACGCTTGCAAGTACCCATCACCTTTAACGATCGGATGTGGCACGCTACCTCTGATCTCCTCCGTCGCCTCCGATGACCCGACCTCGCCTTGCCACTCCAGGATTTCCCGCAGCTTCCTGGTTAAGGATATGGAATAATCCTCAAGCGCATCACGGAAGTGTGAGCGTCGTATCGAATACGACGAAGAATGACTAGTCGAACTAGTTGTTCTATCCAGTGGAAATTAAAATTTTTTCATGTGATGAAATCAGATGATCCAAGAACACTTCTCGGATCGTTTCGTCTAAACCACAAACAGGTAATAGGATTACCTCTTGAAGCGTGTTTGCAATCGAGTCTCTAAATGAAGAGACCTCCTGTCTCAAGTCCAATCCGACGGAGGAGACGCTTGCGTGTTGATGAAACATGTGCCCCTCGCAATCCATGTTGATGATCCAAGAGGCGGATCTCCTAATCTCAACACACGAGATCCATCATCTTCTTCATGAGCGAGGTGCCCCGAAGGAGACGGAGATCCACGAGCAAATGATCGGGCAGCATAACGACGACACTGCAACGATGAAGACTCTCTATAGGGCATCCATGGTGGACGACCACATGAGAGAAGGAGAAAGGGCATGTAGAGAGAAAAAGAAAGAGATAGACTTATGTTCTCTTGTGCAAAGAAGAGCAAAGGGGTTTCCTCTCCTTTTATAATATTTTGGGATCCAAGGATCTCAATCCATGGACAACACAAATCCAATGGCTCACATTGATTTGTGTTTCTTTTAATGGCTCAGATTTGTGTTGGTAAAAACCAACAACAATTAATTTAATTTAGATTAAATCTATATTGATAAATCAATATAAATCAATCCCAAATTAAATCAAGCAATCATGGAGATTATTGGAATGAAGATTGCCTCCTTCCATAATATGGGATTTGGTGACAATCTCATGTAATCTCATTATATGTCATGACATTACATTATTCCATGGAAATCTCCAAGATTTACAACAACACTTGTTGTAAATTATTCAATAAATTTAATTCATGATTATTTTGTGAATATTGCAATCTTGCCATTGGAAAATTGTGAATCACATTCACAATCCAAAATAAAATGTGAATTATATTTTCAATTTAATGTTCAATGTGAATCCAATTCACATTAACATTTTATTAACAAATGTAAATTACAAATAGCTCCCTCTTATATATTATAAATCACATTTATAATATATATTATTAATATGGACAGTGCTATCCACATTATTCAATATCCATGATAATTAGATCACATTTAATCATCTTGGATCTCTATTCTCATGTGCCCAAATAATATGAATCATATTCAAATTATTCACATCTTTGATAGTCAAATCATATTTAATTATCTAATCGTATTCATATTAATCATGATAATTAAATCACATTTAATTACCAATTTACTCAATGCTTGGATACATATATCAACAATGAAATTATCCTGAACTCTTTCAAGGACAATGCGATTTCTCCGCGAATACTTGGAAATAAGGACAAGGCGATTGTATTGTTCCACGTATAGTGACTTGGATATTGAGATCACATCTCAAATCCATATATCGGGTCTCCCATAAATGCTTTATTAAATCAGGACCACAAATATAATCTTCTCATAACATCTCAATTTCATTCAGATCAATGTCCAACATTTGGACTAAGATTAGATTACTTCTCTACTGAGAGGAGTCACTAAAATCCAGACCCATTTCATCACTCCCTAGGAATGGAAGCGTCATATGGTTATACAACCGTTTATGATCACATCACCCTCAGGTATTCCCATTACATGTACATCCTGTATACTGGAAGACCCAGAATAATCCTGAAACATAAGATCAATTTTACACTGTCTGCTTTTGAATTTTATCATTAAGTTTCTCATTTGACTATTGGGAGTTGGTATCGATCATATACTTTCCGAAAGCATATATCATACCCAGGTGTTGATCATATACATTCCAAAAGTATATATCAAACCTAGAAATTCAGTCAAGCTTCCAAAGAGAGATGACCATGCACGGAATTTGATTTTTCTCAATATCTCATGAGTGAGCTCATGTCTTCCGGTTCAAAAATGAACTTGTATGATCCCTTTGAGATATCGTATTACTCATATGCCCTTATATGCACACCAGCACACCGGTGTATAGACCTTGATTAGGTCATCAACCTATTGGTCTGCCAAATGTACATACTCAGACATATAGTAACACATCTGTCTCTGATCAGAGGATGTGTGCCTATATCGTGACAGCATACGTTACAGGACTTTGGTTATCTCGATCTCGTTGAGTCAACTCTTTGACCTAACTTATCTAACACCTCCGAATCTCTATTCCTATGCAGAGGACCTGCATCAAGAGGTCGGTTAGATATCAGCCTCAATGAGAAGGATTGCCATCTCCTACTCAGGCTGGAGATCATCTCTTAACAAACATTTGACGGTGCTTGATGAGTCCTCAGTCTAACTCTTTCGATGTTCATCCAAGCACCAGCCTCTATGATTCAATATTTGAATCAACAGTTGTATGATCATCAAGATGGACATGGTACATAACCCTAATTGTACTAAGGGACCTATTATGCAAATTATGTATTCTTCATTTCAGATCAGGGAATGATATTCGCAATAACATTTATTGCATAATGGCTCACCGTGGGCTCGCATGTCCAACAATCTCCCACTAGCCCAAAGAGCCATTAATGGGCTAATCATTTAAACCCTCACTCATGTGACAATCATAGGCTATTTATAAAAATAGCTAGGTAAGCTGATAAGTCACTCTGTTCCCAAGAGACTACGCCAAGTCCTTTTACGGCACTTGCATCTCTCCTAGTAACACTGTTCGCATCCAATGCGAATGTTGCATCTTATGCAACCAATACTCAATCATAGCAGTCCTAGTGTCCTTGACACTACACCTCAATAATTATTATAATTAGTATGTATTTCCATTATCCATATCAAAATACCCTTATTCCTGGAGATCTCTATCTCATAAGGTATTCGTAGTTAAGACCTTTTAGATCACTATCTATAAAGTCTTAATTTCTTGATGATAAGACTTTGAGATCACTATATCAAAAGTCTTGTCCTCTATGAAGATATTGTTATTACTGCAATCAAGTGTTTAATCACCATAATAGGATTAGTAATAGTTTACTACTCCCACTGCATGGCAGACATCTGGCTTTTGTACACATCTAGCATATATCAGCTTCTCGGAACTGATGCACAAGGGCAAGAATTTTTAGCATTCACATCCTCAACTTTTTAAGGTGTTATCCCTTTAGATAGGTCAGTACCATATCTTGAGGGAAAGAAGCCTTCTTGGAATTTTCCAGAAAATGGGAATGTCCAAGGTGTACCATTAATGTGACGGTCCCAATACCCTCTACTCATTGCTTATGAACAACTTCAGAACTAAGATTTAAGAGGTATTCTTGAGATCATATCTCGAGGTATGGAACAACCATATTATAAAATACTTATTATTATTATCTTTAGATCATTCCAAATGGTTATGATATCTACATTTAGCACGATGAACACAATGGCACTCCCACTGAGCTTCACATGGTTTATCAAGATTCTTTCTAAAATCATAACATTCATGATTTCATCAAATCAACTACAAGAAGCTTATTTGAGTCCATATATGGAGATTCTTTAGCTTGCACATCTTGCTTTCTTCAACCATGAAGCCCTGGGGCTGCTTAATGTGAATGTCCTCAGAGAGGTATTCATAGAGGAATGTAATCTTGATGAAGATGTCATAGTCAAGTTGTGTAGCTATGGTCAGCATTATTCTGATGGGTTTAAGCATGGTCACTGAAGAGCAAGTCTCATTGCAAGCAATGTCTTCTCTTCGGTGTGTAGCTCATGGCTATGAACCGTGCTTTAAAGCTCTCTACCTTCTCATCAGATTCCCTCTTTCTCCTAAAGATCTATTTACACCTTAATGGGTCTGACCCTTATAGGTGGATCCCCGAGTGTCCACATACAACACTTGTATATGAAGTTTACATTAGACTTTTATTGCTAACATCCATCTTTCCATGTCGTTTCCTCGGGAGCTTCATCACATGAAATCAGATCATTGTCGGATTCAACTGACACATGGAATCCATGTTCAAACTTATATGAAGAGGTATTAGTGTTTCATCTTTAATTGTCCTTTAAGTTTACAATTTTAGGAGTTTCAATATCATCTCAAGATTAAATGAGTTCCTTTACTTCATTTTCATCTTGATTATCAAGAGTCTCATCATCTAAGAATCACATTCTCAGATATGAAATCTTTTAAGAATCTCAAGTTCATAAAGTAGGTATCGAATACCATCCTTTATTTTCCTAATGAAGTAGCACTCTCAGGTGCTAAGTTCCAGCTTACTTGCATGGAATCTTATTAGGGATATATTGTAGTCTCTACCACATATACACCTGGAAACTAATAGGTAATTATGCTAAAATTCATCATTGATTAAATCATGTCATACATGATCCAATTGTATCTGCCCACAACTCTCTTGAGTTTAGGTACATTAGGAGGATTGAGATAGAAATGACATTCACATCTCTATTAGGCATTCCATGAATTCATCTAATAGGTACTGACTACCTAAATTAGATCAAAAATTCATTTAATATTCCTTCAAACTTTGGTTCTAAACAAAAATTGTGAAATCTTTGAACATTTCAATGTTTTCTATGTGAAGAGAAGAAATCTCATATCACAAATATTCATCAATAGATATCACATATCCATAATGTTTATTCTGATATAGATGATTCACATACATCAATATGCATGAGATCTTGAATACCTTGACATATTACACTATTCCAAGGAAGGGTGTATTGGACATTTCTACTTTTGAATACAATATTCACAAGTATGTAAGATTTGAACCTTTAGAAAATCTAAAGTTCCATCTCTTATCAGTCTATCGATCACATCAACAGACAATGTCCAAGGCTTGATGCCAGATCATTGTCAAATGATCTTCATTCTCCTATTGATCTTTTAAGGTTTAATATCAGTATTAGAAATGTTAATGAATCATTCATTAATTTTCTAATTTAGTAGAGTCCACTAGATTTTAGATTACTATCTGAAATATCTCCATCATAACTATTTATGATAGGTCTATTCTAGAATTCATGTTTATTCCCAACATTTATAAATAAACAGTGAGTGTATTCTAAGATCTAGGTCATAGAGACATTCTCTAAGACTAAGGGCTCTCCCACTGAAATTATGAAGTCTATCAATCCAATAGAGATTGTTGTAACAATTGCATCAGTATCCATGTGGATGACTATTAAACCTTAAAATCAAATCTTATAGTCTTCTAATACATATGCAATCAACTGCATGTGTCATTAGAAGAATGAGATACAATTATTAGAATTTTATATAATCAAATAAGTAAGTCAATTTCAATGATTTAATGTATATTATTCTGATGTTCTATCCGATTGCTTCTCTAAGGATTCTAGATAGATTTGATAGTCATACTATCAACACATCAACTCGTTGCAATATTGGCATTCATCCAACTCTTTGGATGTCAAATGGAAGTCACAGAAGTATAGTCAACTCTTTGATTTTCTTTCTTACTTGGGTCCAACCCATCCTTCCAATGTGTTCCCTTTATCTATAAACAATCATTGCTCAAGACAAAGGATCTCTTATGCTGAAGTCAAAAATTTCAATATAAGAGTATTTCAACATTTATACATGCTTCATTCAATTCATACAATATGAATAATATGAATGACCAGAGTATAGACAGTAGAATGATGACACTCATCGTATCTACATCCATCTAAACTCTTAAAAGATTGGTTCAGCTAGGTACTCAAACAATTTGAATACATCATCTCTTATAGAGCCATCATTCTGCATGATGCAGAGAACTACGTCATTCAATGATTAAATATCAAGAGCACATATGTATGCTAGAATATCTTCTTAGAATTTTATAAGGATTATTTGACAATTACGATCATCATCGACATGTTAGTTCCAAAGTACATTCGATGAGAGATCAAGACTATAGTGACATACAAACCTTAGGGTTGAAGTCCTATTGTCTATTATAATGGTCATTCCTCATTATTATGAGGAAACTTGCATATTGCAACCACATATATTATGTGTTTAACTGCAAGTACAATATCTTGATCATGGATCCAATCCATGATATTTTACTGGTTATGATTGAGAATAATTATCTGAATAAGAAATTTGCATAAGTGTATATATTTATATATTTATACATATTTTACTTTGATTAAGGAATTTTTATATAAAAGTTGTCTTGCCTTGTCAACACTGAAAGTTCATTCCCTTAATCACTTTCAATATAAGAGATATACTTATCATATCGCAGCAAGATCTGGGAACTCCTTCCTTATCTTTGTTACATCCCAATAATATGAGAATCTGAAACTTGGATAAAAAGAAGCGGGAACATATTCCGCCTTGCAAATCCAACTTGCATTCTCAATTCGGTCTTTAACACCCGGTCCCACCACCCCTAAGGTGATGTTAACCCGTCATTAATTGAACCAACCATCAACAGGAATATAACTCTCTTTGCGCAATCCAATATCGCCCAATTAATATGAGGATCTGATATTGGGGTCAGTACGCATACGACCTTACTCTTTCGAGAAGCAAAGAGCCCGATCTAGATGCGCTTGCATACATGAGCTGTCACTTCGGAAAAGCGTCTTCTATATGCAATCCTTGGTGACGGAACCCTTCGCCTTGACGGGAGACCATGGATGTCACTTATTTGATCCTTCAAATTCTAATTAATTATCACGAATCATGTTCACATAATTAATTCTTACAAGGGAAATACACATTTATTCATAATAGAGTGTTTTAATTGGATATAATTAATTCAATCTCATTAAATCATTTATCAATCCAATTTAATCAACAAACTTGATTGGTTTTACTTGAATCTATATATGGTATTACCTCAAAGTATGTATTAATTCGAATTTTAATAATTAGAAAAATACACCTTGATTTCTCCAGCATTATCTAGTCCCTACCCATTGTCATGGACAGTACCGACGGGAGTAAAACAGACCGCAACCGGTGTGACCTGCTACCTCAACGCTCCCCGACTAGACACCATATCCACCTCAGGAAAGGATAATGCCAAATATATCAATGTGTACTTGAGATGATCATCGGTTCTTCAACCGAAATTATACCATATAGTAATAATCAAAACAATTTTGATTATATGGAAATTTTGTAGACAAATTCCCAATCCTATTCAAGCAAGTTGTTTGTTGATTGTGTTTCCAAGTATGATCTAGATCAAATCTAATCAATTTATTGGTTAAGGCCATGTCAATTAAAGAAATAATCATCATTAAATATTTCTTAAATTTTTTCAATAATTATTTCATGAAATTAACAATTAATTTTACTAATTAACAATCACATAGTTCTTGATTAGGAATGTAATTTCAGTAGTGACCCCTACTTACTAAAATTAACATATCTCAGTCAATTCAAATCCAAATTAGACAAAATCAGTTTCCAAAGATTGCTAATTTGATTTATAATAGAACTTAAGTGATATAACAGGCATTTATAGGCCGATCAAAACAGTAAGTAATTCATTAATCATGTTAAGATTCGCAGTTTCCGCAACAGTGAATACATGTTCACTAAAACGACCATATCTCGAGCAACCATAATCCAAATTACGTAAACTCAGATCCTATGATTTCCTTATTTAATGGGGAACAAAATTCAAGTGATTAATTTGTGTTTTTAGACATTTTAAACAGGGCCGAATGTATTCACTAAACAGATGTGAGAAAATGAAATGCGACAAAAAATTTCGCGACCTTAACGAACCCAAGTCGTCCGAGGTTGATCGTATCCAAAACCTTTGACCTATGGATATGATAGCACTAGAAGGATATGGAATAATACTCAAGTGTATCACGGAAGCGTGAGTGTCGTATCGAATTCGACGAAGAACGACTAGTCGAACTAGTTGTTCTATGCAGCGGAAATAAAAAATTTTCCATGTGACGAAACCACATGATCAAAGAACACTTCTCGGATCGGTTCTTCTGTACCACAAATAAGTAATAGGATTACCTATTGAAGCATGATTGCAATCGAGTCTCTAAATGAAGAGACCTCCTATCTCAAGTCCAATCCGATGGAGGAGACGCTTGCGAGCTTGTTGATGAAACACGTGCTCCTCGCAATCCATATTGATGATCCAAGCGGCATATCACCTGATCTCGACACATGAGATCCAACGTCTTCTTCACAAGCGAGGCGCCACGAAGGAGATGGAGATCCACGAGCAAACGATCGGGCAGCATAACGACGACACTGCGATGATGGAGACTCTCTCTAGGGCATCCATGGTGGGCGACCACATGAGATAAGGAGAGAGGGCATGCAGAGAGAAAAAGAAAGAGAAAGACTTATGTTCTCTTGTATAAAGTAGAGCAAAGGGGTTGCCTCTCCTTTTATAATATTTTGGGATCCATGGATCTCAATCCATGGACTACACAAATATAATGGCACACATTGATTTCTGTTTCTTTTAATGGCTAAGATTTGTGTTGGTAAAAACCAACAACAATTAATTTAATTTAGATTAAATCTATATTGATAAATCAATAGAAAACAATCCCAAATTAAATCAAGCAATGATGGAGATTATTGGAATGTAGATTGCCTCCTTCCATAATATGGGATTTGGTGGCAATCTCATGTAATCTCATGATATCTCATGAGATTACATTATTCCATGGAAATCTCCAAGATTTACAACAACACTTGTTGTAAATTATTCAACAAAATTAATTCATAATCATTTTGTGAATATTGCAATCTTGCCATTGGAAAATTGTGAATCACATTCACAACCCAAAATAAAATGTGAATTACATTTTCAATCTAATGTTCAATGTGAATCCAATTCACATTAACATTTTATTAAGAAATGTAAATTACAAATAGCTCTCTCTTATATATTATAAATCATATTTATAATATATATATGATTAATATGGAAAGTGCTATCCACATTTTTCAATATCCACGATAATTAAATCACATTTAATCATCTTGGGTCTCTACTCTCATGTGCCCAAATAATATGAATCATATTCAAATTATTCACATCTTTGATAATCAAATCTCATTTAATTATCTAAGATAACTGTTTTTATAATATGAATCGAATTCATATTATCCATGATAATTAAATCACATTTAATTACCAATTTACTCAATGCTTGGATACATATATCAACAATGATATTAGCCTAAACTCTTTCAAGGATAATGCGCTTTTTCCGCGAATACTTGGAGATAAGGACAAGGCGATTGTATTGTTCCATGTATAGTGACTTGGATATTGAGATCACATCTCAAATTCAGATCTCGGGCCTCCCATAGATGCTTGATTAAATCAAGACCGCAAATCTAATCTTCTCATAGCATCTAAAACACATTCAGATCAATGTCCAACATTTGGACTAAGATTAGATTACTTCTCTACTGAGAGGAGTTTCTAAAATCCAGACCCGTTTCATCACTCCCTAGGAATGGAAGCGTCATGGTTGTATAACCGTTTATGATCACATCACCCTCGGGTAATCCCACTACCTGTACATCCTGCATACTGTAAGACCCAGAATAATCGTGAAGTATAAGATCAATTTTACACTGTCTACTTTAGAAATTTATCATTAAGTTTCTCATTTGACTATTGGGAGTTGGTATCGATCATATACTTTCCAAAAACATATATCATACCCAGGTGTTGATCATATACTTTCCAAAAGTATATATCAAACCTAGAAATTCAATCAAGCTTCCAAAGCGATACGATCGTGCATGGAATTTTATTCTTCCCAATATCTCATGAGTGAGCTCATGTCTTCCAGTTCAATAATGAACCTGTATAATCACTTTGAGAGATCGTATTACTCATATGCCCTTGTTTGCACACCAGCACGCCGGTGTATAGACCTTGATTAGGTCATCAACCTATTGGTCTGCCAAATGTACATACTCAGTCATATAGTAACACATCTGTCTCTTGTCAGAGGATGCGTGCCTATATCGTGACAACATACGTTATAGGACTTTGGTTATCTCTATCTCGTTAAGTCAACTCTTTGACCTAATCTATCTAACACCTCCGAATCTCTATTCCTATGCAGAGGACCTGCATCAAGAGGTCGGTTAGATATCAGCCCAAATGATAAAGGATTGCCATCTCCTACTCAGGCTGGAGATCATCTCTTAATAATCATTTGACGGTGTTTAATGAGTCCTCAATCTAACTCTTTATATGTTCATCCATGCACAAGTCTCTATGATTCAATATTTGAATCAACAGTTGTATGATCATCAAGATGGACAAGGTACATAACCCTAATTGTACTAAGGGAACTATTATGCAAATTATGTATTCTTCATTTCAGATCAGGGAATGATATTTGCAATAACATTTATTGCATAACGGCTAGCCGTGGGCTCGCATGTACAACACCTGGACAACCTGAGAGCTTCACCAGTCCATTCAATGGAAGGAGGATCTTCCATGCAACAACTAACGGTTAGAGGAGGGATGGAGATGCACACAAGAGCCCAATATCGTCACCACTCCTGTGTTTGGAAAGAAGAGTTGTTGCCATTGGATAGCCCTCTCTCGATGGCCATCCAATGGCCGATATGAAGCCATGACGTGCCACCGAACCTCTAGGCTCGAACGGAACTAAACCTATTTCCAAAGTGCGGGGCCATAACATGTGGACTCCAACCCGGAAGACGCTCGAGCCACAATATGAAACCGACACCGAAACTTCATCTCCTCCAAACCTAGCCCACACATGTGCAATAGTGTGTGGCCATGGTATTTTTCTTTGATACCATGCTACTTTCAGATACTGCAACTAAGTCCCTCCGTACACTCCTCACGTGGCATTTCTAGTGAAATTACAAGAAGGCCTCACCCGATTTTCTTATTTGCAAAAATGACACTCCGAGGATCGGATTTCATAAATATCTTTTTATTCCTCATATTTTTACTGTGTTTATGCGCTTGCATTCTATTTGTCATATCTTGAGTATATGAACTCTGTTTCAATTGATTTCTTTTTCAAATTAATGCTTATTTGATTATCTATGGCATAACACTATCTATTCGATGTTTTGTAATTTAACGTGCATAGATATATTTTGTCAATTACTCTTTATTTCTTAATGTTGTTCACTCATCTGAATGCATTACTCATTTTTGAAGTTGACCTATTATGTATTGCTCATCAATTTGGATACTTTCAGGGCATAGTAATACATTATTTGCATAACATACACACACATATCATCTAATTGCATAAAATCAAATAAAAATGCATGCATCATCATCTTTGTGCCCTCTCATTTGCATTATATATATATATATTGCATCTTGTTGCATACATTGTACCTGCATTACGAAGACCAAAATAATTGAATTTAATTACTTAGATTTGATCGATAATTTATGATAGATAGATAAGGAGGCTCATGTCCCTGTGTTAGACCTTAGTATCTTGCCAAGTAAAATATTTCTAAATATTCGAAGGTGTGGTTTTTACTGAATCGTTCTCACTGCATGTACTATGTTAATACATGACCATTAAAGCGGTGAGAACGTGGCTCATCAAGTTGTCACACCTATCTACTTCTTGAATATCCACCATGTTAACATTATTGCGGAGGACTGTGGTTCCAGCTGAATCTGGAAGGAATGAGATGAGGAATGCACAACCTCTCCTTCGACCATCTCCTCAATGATCTACCAAACTACATCCTAGTCCTTGTTGAAGTGAGAACCTGTACATGCGGTGTCAACCAGACGTTAACTATTTTCTGTCTGGCCCCCGAAGAAATGCTGGACCAAGCTGGTATTTTGTTTATCATGCTGGGGGAACTTCTCAATGAGATCGTTGAAACGCTCCAGGTCTCATGTATGGACTATTGGTATCCCTAGGAGATGCTAGCAATCTTTGACCGTATGAGATTGAGAGAACCGAGAGGATAGTCAGTTCCTCCCAAGTCGTCACCATCTTGCCAAAATGGTTGATCCAATAGAGTGATTTACTCCGTAGGTTGAATGGGAAGGCGGTCATGTTGACTATAGCCAACGAGATGTTGGGGTAGTGAACGGTGTTGCAGATGCGGTCGAACTGTTGTAGATGGATATAAGGCTCCTCTTTGGAATTCCCATGGAAGCTGGGGAAGAGCGAAAGGAGTTGAGGCTTCAATTCGAAACGTCCATGGATTGGTGGGATTTGGATCCACTCAGTAATGCGACCGGACCTAAGGTTGTTTGTCTTCTTTAAGAAGGGCTTGGGCCGACCTCTCCTTGCCTCACCCTCGCCTCCGCGAGGGCCATCTATAGAGTGATTATCTTCATCATCATTGTAGATATCATCACCTCCTCCCAGAGTTGTCTTTATGTCTTTTGATCCCCTCCTCAAGCCATTCAACATACCTTGAAAGGCGACCAGAGCTAGAGCTTGGTTAGTTAATTATTGCTAAATGGCCTGGATGGAGGTTAAGAGCTAATTATTCACTTCAGTCTGATTGGGATAGTTCTATGCTCTGTGTCCGACTCTATGTTCGACTACTATGGTCCCTTTCCTATGCTTGTGGGAGATGTATCTGATTCTGTCTGTGAAGGAACAAGCTCCAGATTGGGTTTAAGATTTGCAATGGGAAATACACCCCGATCAGTCTACATACAGCACTCGATGGAGTGAAAAATTCAGAATTAGGGTCAATCCTTAGTTTTATTAGGGATGGAGTGGAATATGGAGTAAAATTAATCTCCATCCAAAAGGAGCAGAACTCAGGAAGAGAGTTTTCCTGGTATGTGGGAGAAAGAAGAAACGAGGAGTCCTGATGGTGGTTCTCGGAGTCTGAACCAAAAACCTGGGTATCACCACAAATAATTGGGGATGCCAAACTTGAGGAGTTGATGTAGGTGTTAGTGGATTCTAGACAATGCTGTCCTGGAGTCGACATCTCGAAGGGAAAAGGAAGATCGAGAATACATGAAAGAAACTGTAATTAACAAGAAATAAATAGAGAGTAAAATAGTGGAAGCCACATAATGAGCAAGGGTTAAGTGGAAGTATGCAAAAGAGAGATGAGAAAATTGGGCAAAGGCACGGGACTTGATCCTTGGACCTAATCTATATCAAAATACACACCAAACAAAAATGGGTTCACCAACTCAACACATGTGAAGCCATAAAGGTTCGGTTTTTTTTATATTTTCAATTTTTGAGTTGTAAATTCAGGGCAAAGTTGTCACTAGTCCTTATCACCAAGCACTATAGAAGAGTGTATGCTATCAGGAGAGAATCCCGTACTTGTTCCACCTCCTTTGTATCATGTGATCTACTCTCTTTATAGTCCCCTGCCTTATGCGTGGGTGTCTATTCAGTCAAAGAATAAAAGAGAGGAAACCAATAATAGTGAAACCAAATACTTCATTCCAAGCCCGCAAGTGGTCAAGGACCTACTTGGACGTGAAATGATGACACAGACACACCTATGACGGTGTGGCCTAAGCTCAGTACTTCAGACCAAGTCGAGAACACCGTTGTCGACAAGGCCCTACTTGTTTACGTATGATAGGAGCATGGGTACTTCGTCGATCCCAGATGATTGTTGAGGCAACCATAGATCAGGTTTTTGACTCTATTTCTTAAGGTTCTTGCCTCACACTATTTGGAATGTACCTGAAAGAAATGAGGGCTTTGTGAACCCCATACAATGATGTTCGTTATGATTTTTAATTGGATCAAAGTTCAAGTAATATTCCCCTTGTTTTATTTTTTGATGTTCAATTTTCTTGGTATTTTCAATGCAAAGTGCTTAACATTTTTTTATTTTCTTCAATTATTTGGTGCTCAAAATCAGAGGGAGAAAGCAACAAAGCGATGCAAGTCGAATAAAAGATGGATATCTCACCATTGATCCTAAATGATGAATGCCCAGTTAGAGTACTTATAATGCTTCCCAGCTCTCTCCATGCGGGATGGAAGGAGGGAAGCTTTAAACATAAGCTATATGCATGGTATGCAAACAGAAGAAATCGTCCTAAGCTAGAAATGTTATTATCGTGAAGAACCAAATGCTAAACACCATCAAAAGAAACCTAAGAGTCCGATCATGGAGACTCCTTGGTGCCCACCACAATGGGTCCTGCAAGCACTGTATGGAGACCACTCGTGGCACGTGGTTTCACGTCTAAGTATTCAATAATTAATTTGAGCTATGTACAAATGTAAAGAATATAGGCACATGCAATATATTAGGAGTTTGGCCTTAATTTACTAGATTTAAGCAATCTTAAATGCTAAGGGCTCATTCCACAAAACAAATAAAAAGAATGGTAGAAAGCACAAATCGCATGAATAAAAGAAAATAAAGGGAAATAGGGAGAAAAAAAGTGAAAAGGTGATGAAATATGCAAAAAAATACGGTGATCCCCCAAGTGTACAAAAAACTGAAAATTTGGCCCGGATGTTTACATCCAAGTCCACTTGTATTGTCTCAAATCGATAGTGTAAAATAAAAGTGTCACACTCTCACAAAAACAAAAAGACAATGAACTATGCTAAAAGCCTCTCTCTTTCTTCCTTGCTCTCTCCTAGTAGCTATCTAGTGGAATAGCCACTCTCCTTGTTGCTTAGGTGCTCCAACCACCAAAGTGGTTGACGTCGCCTCGAGGTCACTCGAAAGAAAAATACATGCAAAGTATTTAGCACAATTAAGCAATTACAAAATTTGAAGAGGAAATGAAACAAAGAATATAATTAAGGAGAAATAACATCCAAAATCTATCCTACAGGTTGCACCCCAACAATGGAGCCATCTGAAGAGGCGGGTTTTACGAGGTTCAAATGTGGTCTACACAAGGCGAGACCTACATTTTTGCTGAGACAACCTGCTCATGAAACCTGAACTACTCAACATTTAACCAACACAAGAAATAAATAAATCAATCAAAATGAGGGTTAAAATATATCATAACCCTATATATATATATTGTATATATTGTGGAAGTACGTATATGGTATCAAACTCAAGAAGCACAAGGAATAGACAACAAATATTGGCAAAAGTTAACAATTGTTTTTGGTGTTTTATGGAGATTTTTAATTTTTAGTGGGGTTTTAATTATATATTTTTTACAAAATTTTGTTTTTATATTTTTTAGATGTTTTAATATTATTATTTTTTTTGAATTTTCTGTTTTTGATTTTCATTTCTTTTAATTTGTTATAATATAAGTATATATAATTTATGTATATAGTATAGATAATATAGATAATAAAAATATAAAATGAAGATAAAATCAGGAAAATTACCTAAGGTACAATCCTTTTTATTTTATTAATGTTATAGAAAATATTTTCGGTATTTTTTATGATTATAATAATACTAAGAATAGTATAAGTAAATATAGTTGTATATAAACATGTAGGCTTGTATATTTATCGATGTAGCTATAAATACTCGGATATCACAAATAAACTACTTTTGTCTTTTATGTTTCATTATATTTTTGGTATTTTTCTTATAATTTTTACTAATGTTTTTAATTCTTAATTGAATAAAAATAAGAAAATAGTGATTTAAGTTAATAGACCGAATTATTTTGGATTTCAAAAAAACTAAGAAGCTCAAAATTTTCCAAACCTAATTTTAAACTAAAATAGGTAGATAAGAGGAAATTCTGGAAGAAACATAAATATTTTTTGGATTTTTAAATGATTTTCTAATTTTTATAAGGGTTTTGTGGTTGTTTTGGTCTGCAATCTCAGAATATAATAATATAACTTGTCTATTTTTTTGAAACTTTTGAAAGAATATGATTCAAAAAGAAGAAAAGAAGAAAATGATTGACTACATAAAATGTGTTTGGAGGCCCTGTCTGAATCTTCTGATGTTGCTGTTGGAAGTTCTTCATCATAGAACACTTGTATAGAGTCAACCATGGGTAGGAAAATATCAAGCTCGAGGTATGGCTTCAGAAGTTGTCCGTAGATGATAAAGTTCATCTGACAAACCAGATATCATGATGCATCCGTTGTCACGCACGTGCTTTGCTATACGTGGCCCGGTCCACTTGCTCTTCAACTTCCCTGGTAATAATTTCAACTTTGCATCGAACAACCAATCCTTCCGACCCGGTTCAAAAGTCTTTCAAGGGATGTGCTTGTCATGCCACTTCTTGACTTTCTTCTTGTACATCAGGTTGTTAACATATGCAAAGTCATGGAATTCAAGCAATATGTTCAGATCTAGTATTCTGTGCATATCGGCCATCTTGGTATCCAAATTACAAACATTAACTGCCCATAAAGACCTTGAGTTAATTCAATGGGCGAATGGCATGGCTTGCTATAGACCAGGCTGTAGGGAGACTTTCTGGAAGGGGACATGTATGTTGTCCTTTAGGCCAGAGAATCGAGTCGAGCAATTTAGAACAATTCCTTTCTATATGGACATACTAGATTCTGAAGTTTTGTTTTGATCTCCCTATTCGAACATTCTACCAAGCCAATAGATTGTGGGTGTTACAGAGAAGCGACATGATGTTCTATGTAGTATTCTTGAGTCAGCATCTTCACTTCTGTGTTTATGAATTCCGAAGCCAGCCGATGGAGCCCCGTCTGTATTTTTGGAATGTCCACTTTAGATAGATGAAAATACTCCTTTTTGTCATATTGTCATATAGCCAGATGTGGGCATTTATTTTGATGAAAGAAAACACTATTTATGTTTTTGGTTCTGTAAATATTCCATTTCCATATGCTTTGCAAAAATCCAAAAAAATTAAAATTTTATAAACAACTTTGTCTGATCCAGATGATGTGGAAATAATTCAGAATCTTATTTTAATAAGGCAATTAACTACATGCCTAAAATTAAGAAAGAACTAATGTGAAGCACATTTTGACTACGATGACAGTGAATGCAATCAACAATCTCCTAAGTACGAAGAAAGGTATGGGAGCTCGTCTCATTAGATGCTAGATGTTTGATCAAGAGTTCGACCGAACTCTTATTGACAATGAATCATCAAAAAATTTGATGCCTACTTCATTGTTGAAAGAATTTGATTTAGGCTCGTTGAAGAAAACCAGAATGATTCTGCAGTTCGTAGACAACTCCGACCAAGGGGCATTTTGGATGATGTCATTGTCACCATTAGGGGGATGCTATTCCCTATGGACTTCATTGTGCTTGACATGAACACCTTGTTCCCCTTGCTAAAAATCGGAAATGTTCTTTGAAGGTTGTTCCTGCAAAAAGCTGAAGCAGTGGTGGACTGTGACATCAGGTAGATCACCTTCCATTCTAGTAGCGACAAGTGCCAATTCAGATGATCCAAGTGTCGAAACCATCAGAATTTGCATCAGATGCAAGTAAACCGTTGGAAGAACGAACAAAGGACTGTGACATTCTTGCAGAAATCAGAGATACCAACTGGTTTATGGATGACATTGAGAACCACAAAATCCTCTCCACCGAGGAAGGAGCAGATAACACCATTGAATTCCCCTCTATCTTTGAATGATCCAACATCACATCCATGTAAAATTGAAGAAGTTGCCAATGATGTGATTCAGACCCCGCCTGAGCTAAAACCTCTTCTAGCAAACATGAAGTATAACTTCATTACGGGTGCACAAAACATGGTTCCTATGATCATTAATTCACAGCTGACCCAGGAATCATAATCTAGCTTTCTTGAGGTCCTCAAAAGGAACCGCAAGTCCAAAGGTTGGAAAATATTAGATCTCCATGGGATTAATCCATCACTATTTTCCCATCACATCTACATTGAGAAAGATAGCAAGTCATCCTACGAATTTCAATGAAGATTGAATCATAACCTTTGGGAGCTTGTTATGAATAAAATTACTAATTGGTGCGATGTGGGCTTCATATATCACATGTCCAACTCAAAATAAGCGAGTCCCTTGCATGTTGTGTCGAAAAAAATCAGGAATCACCATCTTAAAGAATGACAAAGGAGAAAGATCGCAACCTGAGTTCCAAAATATTGGAAGGCTTGTGTGGATAACATTTGATTAGCAACCAAGAAGGATCATTTCCTTCTTCCCTTCATTGACCAGATCGTCGAAAGATTGGCCATGAAGGAGTATTTCTCCTTCATGGATGGATATTCTTGTTACAATAAAGTTTCCATCGCCCCCAAAGACCAAGAGGAAACCACCTTCACCTGTATGTTTGGGATGTATGCCTTCCGCAGGATGTTGTTTGGTTTATGCAATGCTCCAGCGATATAACAATGATGCATGTCGACAGGTTTGCAGATATGGTTGGTATCTTTCTTGAGGTTTTTTTGTACAATTTATCGATCTAAAGTGACATCTTCGATAAATGCCTATCTTATATTGATCGAGTCTTGAAAAGATGTTGCAAAGTAAATTTTATGCTTGTGTGGGGGAAGAGTCACTTCATGATGACTCAAGGGATTGTTTTATGCCATGTCATATCCAAACGTGACATGGAAGTAGATCCTACAAAGGTGTAGGTTATTTGAAAGCTAGATCAACGTACTACTTTGAAGCAAGTCCGATCGTTCTAAGGGCATGTGGGTTTCTATAGAAGATTCATCAAAGATTTTAGCAAAATTGCCTAATCGTTAACTGAGCTTCTGGGCAAGGAAACCGATTTCATTTTAGATGACAAAGTTCTCCAAGCCTTTAATCAATTGAAAGAAATAATTACTCAGGCTCATGTCCTTCAATTGCCAGATTGGTCTCTACCATTTGAGATCATGATAGATTCTTCTTATTATGCCATTGGTGCAGTTCTAGGATAGAGAAGATATGGACTACCATTTTCTATTCACTATGCTAACTGAATGCTCGATAAAGCTCAAAAGTACTACACCTTCAATGAAAAGGAGTTGCTACCAGTCATCTTCACCCCGGTGAAGTTAAGATTTCACTTGTTTGGATCCAAAGTAACTATGTATACTGACAATATTACCATCAAGTACTTGCAAGCCAAGAAGGATGCCAAACTGATACTCATCTGATGGATCCTTCTGCTCCAAGAATTCAATAAAGAAATCTTTGATAAACCTGGAGTTAAAAATGTGGTGGTAGATCATCTATCAAGAAAACCAGACCATAACACTCCTGAGTAAATCCTATTGCCGATTACAGAAACATTTCCGATTGAGGTAGTTTTGTTAGTCACCTTCTCCCCTTATTCGTAGATTGGGAATTATCTTGTGTCTAAGAGAATTCCACAAAATTGGCTAAAGTTGAATCTTGACAAATTTTTGTCAGATATTCATTTCTATCAATGGGAGCGTCCATATCTCTTTTCTAAGGGGGATAATTGGATCTGGAGAAGGTGCATTCCTTAGGTGGAAGTTCAAAGTATCCTCAAGCATTACCATGCTAAAGAGTTAAGATGACACCACACTGGAAAATGCGTGATAACAACAGTGCTATGATGTGGACTCTAGTGGCTGAATCTCTTTAAAGATGCAGAAGATTTCATCAAATGTTGCACTCACTATAAGCAAATGAGTGGCACTATTAGAATGAGAGACACAATGCCCCTGAATTACATTGAGATTTCAGATGTATTTGATGTGTAGGTGATGAATCTCCATTTCATTACCTTTATTCTTTCATTTTGGCCTTTAAAGCCCTACCTAAATGCATGTTAATAGCATTATTTTGCATAAAATAACATCTATTATTTACTCCATAAATAGTGTACGACATATGAAAAATATGAAAAAATCCTTAAGCACATCACGGAAGCGTGGAGATCACATCATTTACGATCGAGAGTGGCTAGTCTTACTAGTTGCTCAGGGCAACAAAATTTTAAAAAAATTCAACGATGAAAACACATGATCCATGGACACTTCCCTGATCATTTTATCTAAACCAGAAAAAAGTATTAGGTTTGCATCTTGAAGCTGGTTGCGATCAAGTCTCTAAATGAAGAGACCTCCTGTCTCAAGTCCAATCCGATGGATGAGATGCTTGTGAGTGCATTGATAAAACACGTGCTCTTCGCAATCCATATTGATGATCCAAGCACTGAATAACCTGATCTCATCTCACGAGATCTGACGTCTTCTTCACGAGCCAAGCACACTGAAGAAAATGGAGATCCACGAGTAGTCAATCCGGTAGTATAATGGAGTTGCTATGACTATGACCCTCTCTACGGTTTAGGGTGGATGACCACTCAAAGGAGGGAGAGAGGGGGTGTGTGTAGAGAGAGAGAGAGATGGAGAGAGTTTAATTCCTCTTGAAATTATGTGTGTAGTCTAAAAAGAAGGGCTTCCCTTCCTTTTGTACTAGTTGTATGTATATAGATCTCAATCCATGTGCCTTCTTAATCAAAAGATTTAGATCAAGAGGTTATAAATAAATGGCCATGATTTGTTGCTACAAGTTTACAACAACAAATTTAATTAAAATAAATTAATTATATCCCTTTATCAAGATATAATTAATTCATTTTAATTTCAATTATAATTAAAAAATAATAAGGGAGGTAGCCACCATCCTAAAAAGATAGTGACCATCCCACCCTTTGGCGTGGTCAACGTGGATGGCCACCTTGTTGTTGGTATTGCCTTCCTTAATATATAATTATTATATAGTATAAAATGCAACGACTATTATTGCATTTATCTTAACAACAATAATTCCAAATTAAATTTAAGAGAACATCAATCATGCCATTAATAAATATGAATCATATTCTTATATCCAACATAACATGTAAATCAGATTTACAGTTAATTGTTTATTGTGAATCTGATTCACAATAATATATAATTTGTAATTATATTTACCATTAAATCTCTCCAACATATTATAAATCATATTTATAATTTCCATGATTATTATGGATAGGGATATCCACATTAATCATATGTTTGATAATGAAGTCACATTTAATTATCTCAGATGACTCTTCTCATGCGCCTAAATAACATAAATCACAATCACATTATTCACATCTTTGATAATTAAATCAAATTTAATTATCATAGATAACTCTCCTTATATGGCCAAATAATATGAATCAAATTCATATTATCCATGATAATTAAATCACATATAACTATAAATTTTCCTCAATGCTTAGACACATTATCAATAATGAAATTATCCTTGAACTCTTTCAAGAATAATGCGCTTTCTCTGCGGATACTTGGAGATAAGGATAGGGCTATTTTACGTTCTACATATAGTGACTTGGATATTGAGATCGCATCTCATATCCATATCTCGGGGACCTCCCATAGATGTTTAATTAAATCAAAGATGTAGCTATAATCTTCTCGTTGTATTTGATTCACATTGAAATCAATGTCCAACATTTGGACTAAGATCAGATCACTTCTCTCTGCGAGTAGTCAATAAAATTCAGACCTATTTCATTACTCCCTTAGAATGGAAGTGTCATGGTTATACAATCGTTTATGATCACATCACCCTTAGGTATTCCTAATACCTGTGCATCCAGCATACAGGAAGACCTAGAATAAACTCGAAGTTTTAGATCTTATTTAGACTGTCTCCTTCAAGGTTTATCATTAAGTTTCTCAGTTGGTGATTGGGAGTCGGTATCGATCATATACTTTCCAAAGGAATATATCATACCTAAGTATTGATCATATACTTTCCAAAATCATATATCAATACTATAAATTTAGTTAAGATTCCAATGCGAGATGATCGTACACATAATTCGATTCCCAATATCTCATGGGTGAGCTCTTGTCTTCCAATTCAGCAATGAATCTGTTTGATCCCTTTGAGAGATCATATTACTAATATGCCCTCGTATGCATACCAGCGTGCCAGTGTATAGACCTTGATTAGGCCATGAACCTATCGATCTGCCAAATGTCCATACTCAGACATATAGTAGTACATATGTCTCTTGTCGGAGGATGTGTGCCTATATCGTGACAGCATATGACGTAGGTGTTTAGTTATCTCGATCTTGTTAAGTCAACTCTTTGACCAAACTTATCTAATTCCTCCGAATCTCTATTCCTATGTAGAGGATCTGCATGAAGAGGTCGGTTAGATATCAGCCCATTAGAGAAAGGATTTTCATCTCCTACTCAGTCTAGAGATCCTCTCTTAACAATCATTTGATGATTCTTCATTAGTCTTCAATCTAACTCTTTAGATATTTATCCCAGCACCAGCCTCTATGATTCAACAATTGAATCAACAGTTGTCTGGTCATTAAGATGGCCATGGTACATAATCCTAATTGTACTGAGGCACCTTTTGTAAAAATTAGTTATTCTTCATTTTAGTTTAGGGAATGATCTTTGCAATAACATTTATTGCATAATGGCCACCGGCTCGCATGTCCAACAATCTCCCACTAGCCAAAGAGACTTTAATGGGTTAAACTTTTAACCCACACTCATGTGACAATCATAGGCCATTTAGAAAAATAGCTAGGTAAGTTGATCAATCACTCTGTTCCCGAAAGACTACGCCATGTCCTTTTACAATACTTTCACGTCTCCTAGTAACAGTGCTGCATACCATGCAAATATTGCATATTATGCAACTAATACTCAATCTTGTTAAAGCAGTGATAGTGTCTTTGACAACATAACTTAATAATCATTACAACCAATATGTAATTTCTATTATCCATATCAGAATACCCTTATTCCCAGAGATCTCTTTCTCTTAATGTATCTGCAGTGAAGACCTTTTACATCACTATCTATATAGTCTTAAGTTCTTGAAGATAAGACTTGAAGATCACTATCTCTAAAGTCTTGTCATCTTTGAAGATATTGTTATTAATACAATCAAGTATTTTATCAATATAGCAGGGTTAGTAATATCTTACTACTCCCATTGAATGGCGAACATCTAACTTTTGAACACATCTAGCCAACATTGAGCTTATCAAAGCTGATGCACTATGGCATGTAGCTCTGGTATTCAGATCCTCAATTCTTTGATGTGTTATCCCTTCAGATAGGTCAGTACCATATCTTAAGGGAACAAAGCCTTCCTTGGAGTTTTTCCAAAAATGGAATTTGTCCAAGGTGTATTACTAATGTTACGTTCCCAATATCCTCTTTTCTTTGCTTTGGAACATCTTCAGAACTAAGATCTAAGAGGTATCCTTGAGATCATATCTCAAAGTATGAAATAACCAGATTATAAAACACTTATTATCATCATTATATCATTCCAAATGATTAGGATATCATCTACACTTAGCACGATGAATACAATGGCACTCCCACTAAGCTTCACATGGGAAGACTTTATCTGAAATCATATCATTTATAATTTCATCAAATCAAGTGTTCCAACTACAATAAGATTATTTGAGTCCATACATGGAAGTCATTTAGCTTGCACATCTTGTCTTCCTCAACTATGAAGCCCTGGGGCTACTTCATATGAATATCGTCAATAAAGAATTCATAAAGGATGCAATCTTGACTTCCATCTTGAAGATGTCATAGTAAAGTTGTGTATATATAGTTAGCAATAATCTGATGAGTTTAACCATGGCCACTAGAAAGAAAGTCTCATCGCAAGTGATGTCTTCTTTCTGTATGTATCTTTTGGATAAGAGACATGCTTTGAAGGTCTCTACCTTCTCATCAGGCTTCCTCTTTCTCTTGAAGATCCATTTAGTCCTAATGGGTCATACCTTTATATGTGGATTATCGAGGGTCCATATGCAACACTTGTACATGAAGTCTACTTTAGACTTTATTGCTAACATCCATCTTTCCATGTCGTGATCTACATAAGCTTCATCATATGAATTTCGATCGTTGTCAGATTTCTCTGACACAGGGAACATAAACTAATTTGAATAGGTATGAGTGTTTCATCTTTTTTTGTCCCTTTAGTTTAGGAGTTTAGGAGAGTCATTATCTTCTCAAGATTAAATGAGTCCCTTCACTTCATTTTCATCTTGATTCTCAAGAAATTCATCATCTAAGAATCATATCCTTAGAGATGAAATCTTTTGTAAGAATCTCAAGGTCATAAAGTAGGTATCCAATACCATCCTTTATATTCCTAATGAAGTAACATTTTCAAGTGTTATATTATAGTTTATTTGCCTCCGTGACAAGGTAATGGACCAAGCCACCCTAAATCCTCAAGTGTCCAACATTAGGCTAGGGTCTAAACTATATATTGTGAGAGTTTTCAGTTTTTGATTTGCATGGAACTTTATTAAGGATATATATTTTAGTCCCTGCTATATATATATCCGGAAACTAAGAGATAATTATGATAATATCCATCATTGATCAAATCATGTCACACATGATCAAATTGTATCTCCCTATAACTCTTATTGAATTTAGGTGTCTTAGGAGGAGTGAGATAGAAATGATATTCCTATCTCCATAAGATATTCATTGAATAAATCTAATAGGTACTTGCTACCTTGATTAGATCAAATTCTTTTCATCTTCCTTCAAACTTTGGTTCTAAATTAAAATTGCGAAATATTTGAACACTTCAAAGCTTTCTAAGGTGAAGGGAAGAAATCTTATATCATCAATTATCATTCAATGATATCACATATCATCAATGTTCATTATTATACATATGATCCACATACATCAATATGTACGAGATCTTGAATACCTTGATATCTCACACAATTCCTAGAGAAGGGTGCATTGGGCAGTTTCTACTTTGAATACAATATTCACAAGTATGTAAGATTTGAAATTTTTGACATTCTAAAGCTTCATCTCTTACTAGTCTATCGATCTCATCAATAGACAAATGTCCAAGGCTTGATGCCAGATCATTGTCAAATGAAATTCATCCTTCTATTTATCTTATAAGGTTTAATTTCAGTATTAAAAATGTTAATGAATCATTCACTAATTTTCTATTTTAGTAGAGTTCTCCAGATGTCATATTACTATTTGAAATATATCCATCATAACTCTTTATGATAGGTGTAACCAGAATTTATGTTTATGTCCAGCATTTGGAAATAAACAAAGAGTGTATTCTAATATCTTGGTCATAGAAACATTCTCTAAGACTAAGGTCTCTCCAACTAAAATTATGAAGTCTATCTATCTAATAGATATTGTTTCAATATTGCATTAATATCCATGTGGATGTTATTAAACCTCAAGATCAAATTTTCCAGTCCTCTAAAACATATGCAACAAATTGCAAATGTTAACAGAAGAATGAGATATAACTATTAGACTTTGATCTTATCTAATAAGAAAGTATATTTCAATGATTATATGTAGATGCATAATTATTCCAATGTATTATCTGAGTCATTCTCTAAGGATCCTAGATAGTTAAGACAGTCATACTATCAGTACATTAGCTCATTGCAGTTTTGTCCTTCATCCAACTATTTCATGCTTCTATTGCGCTCCCTTCATCTATAAACAACCATTGCTTAAGACAAAGGATCTCTTACGGTAAATTCAAAAGATTTTAATATAAGAGTATTTCAACATTTATACATGCTTCTTTCAACTCATACAATATAAATATTATGAAGCTTCGTGAATGACTTAAGTATAGACAATAGAATGATGACATGCATCGTATCTACATCCATCTAAACTCTATGATACTTTGGTTCAGGTAGATATCAAAACATTTTGAGTACAACTTCTCATATCAAGCCACCATTCTGCATAATGCAGTGAACTATGTCATTCATGATTAAATGTTGAGAGCACATATGTATGCCAAAACATCTTCTTAGATTTTATAAGTATTATTTCATAATTACGATCATCATTGACATGATACTTACAAAGCACACTCAATGGGATATCAAGACCATAGTTACATACAAACACTACGTTGTTGTCATATTCTCTATTTAATTACCATTCCTCATTATTATGAGGAAACTTGCACATTGCAACCACATACATTATGTGTCCAATTGCAAGTACAATATCTTAATCATGGAACCAATCTATGATATTTTACTGGTTGTTATTGAGTATAGCATTGAGTGGGTTTAATGAGGATTATCTGAAATAAGGAATTTTCATATATATACATATTTTATTTTGATTTAGGAATTTTTATATTAAAGTTGTCTTGCCTTGTAAACACTGAAAGTTCATTCCTTTAATCAATTTCAATGTAAGAGATATACTTACCATTATATCTCAAGAAAGATCTGGGATCTCCTTTCTTATCTTTGTTATGTACCAATAATATGAGAAACTGCAACTTGGATAAAAAGAAGTGAGAACTCATTCCGCCTTGAAATTCTAACCTGTATTTCCCAATTCAATCTTTAACACCCGGGCCCACCACCCATAAGGCGATGTTGACCCGTTGTTAATTGAACAAACCATCTACATGAATAGAACTTGCTATGCGCAATAAAATATCACCCCAATAATATGAGGAACTGATATTGGGGTCATTACGCATACGACCATACTCTTTCCAGAAGCAAATATCTCAATCCATATGCGCTTGTATGCAGGAGCTGTCACATTAGACAAGCGTATCCTATATACAATACCTGGCAACGGAATCATTCGCCTTGACGGAAGTTCGAGGATGTCACTTATGTGATCCTCCACCTCCCATTCAAATTTTAATTAATTAATATGAATCATATTTACATAATTAATTCTTCCAAGGGGATTAGAACTCTATTCATAATAGAGTGTTTAATTGGATCTAATTTTTTTAGTTATATTAAATCAATTACTAATCCAATCAATCAACCAACAAACAATTTTTATTATTACTTGAAAGATGGTATAATCTCAAAATATGTATTATTCAAATTTTAATAATTAGAAAAAATACATCATGAGCACTTCAATCGTTATCCTTTCCTTACCCGTTGTCTTGGCCAGTACAAACGGGAGTGGGACAGACTGGTCACGGAACAACCTGCTACTCCAACGATCCATGACTAGACAACATATCCCCCTCAGGTCAGGATAATACGATTTGATCATTTTCTATTTGAGATGATAATCGGTCTTTCAATCGAAGTTATACCATATAATATTTATGAAAACCATTCTGATTGATTTTATAAGGAGATTTGCTAAACAAATCCCAAATCCTATTCAAGCATCAATGTTAGTTGGAAAAGATGTAACCAATTATGATCAAGATCAATTACCTTATCATTTTTGGTTAAGGAAATGCCATTAAAGGAAATAATCATCATTATTAAATATTTCACAAATATTCATCAATAATTATTTGAGGAAATTAAGCATAAATTTCCATTAATTTAATTGAATGACAATCACAAGATTCATGATCATGTATGTAATTTCTAGCAGTGACCCATACTTACTAAAATTAGTATAACTCAATCTACTAAAATCCAAATCATGCAAATAAATTTTCTTTTATTTAATAGAACTCAAGTGATAAACATGCATTTCTAGGCGTTTTAAAACCATGGTTATCTCTTCATTACATTCTAAAAAATACCATTCCCGCAACACTATTTTCCAAATCACGCAACTCAAGTCCTACAGTTTGCTAATTTAATGTGGAACATAATCCAAGTGATAAACTCATGTTTTAAGGCATTAAACAGGACGAAAAAATGCACTAAACAGGGTGGCGTGAACAAAATACGATGAAACTTCACATAACTTAAAATGCTCATGTCATCTTAGGTTTATGGATCATGTATTAAACCTCCGATCTATGGCTCTGATAACACCTGAGGATATGTAAAAATCCTTAAGTGCATCACGGAAGGGTGGAGATCACATCATATGTGATATGGAGCGACTAGTCGTACCAGTTTCTCGAGGCAGCGGGATTTAAAAAAAAATGAACGATGAAACCACATGATCCAAGAACACTTCTCGGATAGTTCCATCTAAACCGAAAACAAGTATTAAGTTTACCTCTTGAAGCGTGGTTACGATCGAGTCTCTAAACGAAGAGACCTCCTGTCTCAAGTCTGATCCAACGGAGGAGACGCTTCCGAGTGCGTTGATGAAACACGTGCTCCTTGTAATCCATATTGATGATACAAGCGACGAATCTCCTGATCTCATCTCACGAGATACAATGTCTTCTTCTCAGGCCAAGCACACCGAAGAAGATAGAGATCATGAGTAGTCAATCCGGCAACACAATGGTGTCGTGATGAATATGACCCTCTCTAGGGTTTAGGGTGGACAACCACTCTAAGGAGGGAGAGAGAGGTCATGTGTAGAGAGAGAAAGAGATATGGAGAGAGTTTAATTCCTCTTGGAGTTATGTGTGTAGTCGAAAAGGCAAGGGCTACCCTTTCTTTTGTACTAGTTGGATGTATATGGATCTCAATCAATGTGCCTTCTTAATCTAACAGTTTAGATCAAGAGGTTATTAACCAATGGCCATGGTTTGTTGCTACAAATTTGCAACAACAAAATTAATTAAAATAAATAATTACATACCTTTATCAAGATACAAATTAATTCATATTACCTTCAATTATAATAAATAGATAATAACAGAGGCAACCACCACCCTAAAAAGAGGGTGGTCGTCCCCCCCTTTGACTTAGTCAAGGTGGACGATCACGTTGTTGGTGGTTTTGGCTTCCTTAATATATATATATATATGTGTGTGTATATATATATATGTATATATATGTATATATATATGTATGTATGTATATATTATATAGGATAAAATGCAACAACTATTATTGCATTTATCTTCAAAAATAATTCCAAATTAAATTTCTGAAAATTTCAATTATACCATTGATAAATATGAATCATATTTATATATCCAACATAATAAGTAAATAATATTTATAATTAATTGTTTATGTTAAATCCAATTTACAATAATATATAATTTGTAATTTGTTTACTATTAAATCTCTCCAACATATTATAAATCATATTTACAATATCCGTTATTATTATGGATAGAGATATCTGCATTAATAATATCTTTGATAATTAAATTAATTGAGTCTTCTCATGTGCCTAGATAACATGAATCACATTAACATTATTCACATCTTTGATAATTAAATCAAATTTAATTTTCTTTGATAAATCTCCTTATATGTCCATATAATATAAATCAAATTCATATTATCCATGATAATTAAATGACATTTAATAATAAATTTTGCTCAATCCTTAGACACATTATCAACATTGAAATTATCCTTCAACTCTTTCAAGAATAATGCACTTTCTCCGTGGATACTTGGAGATAAGGAAAGGATATTGTATGTTCCATGTATAGTGACTTGGATATTGAGATCACATCTCAAATCCAGATCTCAGGGACCTCCCATAGATGTTTAATTAAATCAAAACTAAAGATCTAGTCTTCTCATTATATCTGAATCACATTCATATCAAGGTCCAACAATTGGACTAAGATCAGATCACTTTTCTATGAGAAGAGTCACTAAAATTCAGACATGTTTCATCAAATCCCATAGAATAGACGAATCATGCTTATACAATCGTTTATGATCACATCACCCTCAGGTATTCCAAATACATGTACATCATGTATATTGGAAGACCTAGAATAAACCTGAAGTTTTAGATCTTTTTTAGATTTTCTCCTTCAGGGTTTTATCATTAAGTTTCTCATTTGATCATTGGGAGT
Organism: Ottelia alismoides; assembly: GCA_037367405.1. NCBI lineage: Eukaryota > Viridiplantae > Streptophyta > Magnoliopsida > Alismatales > Hydrocharitaceae > Ottelia > Ottelia alismoides. The sequence goes on from JAZKJV010005142.1 coordinate 334,913, forward strand.
CAGTATCGATCATATACTTTCTAAAAGAATATATCATACCTAGATACTGGTCATATACCTTCCAAAAGAATATATCAATCCTACAAATTCATTTAAGCTTCCAAAGTGAAACGACCATGAATGGAATTTTATTCCTAATATCTCATGAGTGAGCTCATGTCTTCTGGTTCGGTTTTGAAGATGTATGATCCCTTTGAGAGATCGTATTACTCATATGCCCTTGTATGCACACAAGCGCATCAGTGTATAAACCTCGAATAGGCCATCTACCTATCGGTATTCCAAGTGTACATACTCAGACATATTTTAGCACATCTGTCTCCGATCAGAGGATGCGTGACTATATTGTGACAGCATACGACATAGATCTTTGGTTATCACATTATCGTTAAGTCAACTCTTTGATCTAACTTATATAACACCTTTGAATCATTATTCCTATGTCGAGGACCGTCATCAAAAGGTCAGTTAGATATCATCCCATTAGAGAAATGATTTCCATCTCCTACTCAGGCACGAGATCCTCTCTTAAAATCATTTGACGGTGCTTAATGAGTCCTCAATCTAACTCTTTAGATATTCATCCAAGCACCAGCCTCTATGTTTTAATAATTGAATCAACAGTTGTATGATCGTTAAGATAGCCATGATAGATAACCTTAATTGTATTAAGGGACCAATTATAAAAATTAGTTATTCTTCATTTAACATTAGAGAATGATATTTGCAATAGAATTTATTGCATAATGGCTTGTCGTGGGCTCGCATGTCCAACAACATACTGAATATAAAGCCAAAATAAAAGAATAAAGAAAAGAAAATAAAAAGGAAATGAAATACCATAGTTATTGACCCAAAACCTCGAGTCCTAGGCATCTTGATGACTTGATCGACAAGAATAAATAAGGGGGAGATAGGGGCCAAAAATACAATAAAACCATAATTTGTAAATCCTCAATAAGTTCATTTTGGCATTTATTTTGTTTTTTATTATTTATACCTCAAATAAATAAACTTTGTATACAAAATTTGTATATAAAAAGACATAATAAATACAAAATTTATTCCATACAAATATACTGCATAATGTGCCTTCGACACTCAAAATAAAAAGCCAAATACAAACTTCAGAGACATGTATCTTTTCTATATGAAGTCAAAATTCACCAAAATCACCTTTCATTGTATATTATTTTTAATTAGCTAATTAATGAAGATGGTTTCATGCAATCTGGAGTTAAGATGAAAAAATTAGGTTTTGGACCCCTACTGTATATTATACCAGAATAAAATAATCATTTCATTTATGATTGATATTTTATAATTGTGTAAACAATATATGAACTACATATACAATATTAAAATAAGAGAAAATAATTAAATGTAATTAAATAAGTTGTAAATAAATAAATTATATGTATAAAATAATAAAATTTAAAATAGAAAATAATAAAAACCATACTATAAAGGTAAATATACCTATATTTATACATGTAAAAATTAACACATAATAAATTTGCTTATAAAAATAAATAAATAAAATACTACATAAATAATAAATATTTTTATGTTTTAACCTAAAATTTTTAAAATCATTTAATATTTCATAATTAATTAATAATGCATTTTCTACTTGTTTTGTCCTTTCCTGTCACGTGTGGACTAATGGGTGCGCGGTCTGAGTTGACCTCGATCAACTCCCCGCTACCCGTAAGTCTTTGTCTGACAAACCTTTGACATTTATTTACTCAATTTGGCTTGATTTATTCTTGACTTTTGTCTGTCGAATAATGGACTTTCACGTCGACTCCTCTTCTCGATCGAATACCTCTATATTGAACCCATTTCCCAAGTTAACCTCAGTCGGTATTTAGCTTTGCCTCCGTCTTCCTTCACTTCTTGATCCCTCTTCAACCCGTCCAAACCCTAATCATAAGTGCAATCGAGGTTCCTGGTGACAGCATGAACATCCCCAAGGGTTGTGTGAGCAAGGAAGGAATCGAATCGATCTAGCTCTAAGGGCCATATCCACTATAAGCTCTACTCCCAGCTACTCCAGGCAAGTGAGCATCTATCTCTGTGCATTTTTCCATTCCTAGGTTTAGTAGTAGAGTAGGTTAGCCTTTATTTTCACTTGCTTTTGCTCTTTATTTCGTTCTCTTCAAAATTCGATGTTTGCTAGAGCTGAGCTCCGATGACCTTCTTCATTGTGTCTCGATCGTCTTGCGACCCACCTAACATCCCCATATCACACCCCTTTGATTTCCCCACATTCATGACCACCTATCCACCTTTGAATCCTTCTAGATCGAAGACTCAAAGTCCTCCTCTGCCTCCTCCACCGTACTTCATCATCCCTACTCCAATTCTCCTCGATTCGCCCTAAATAATAGCCAGGATCCTTTACCTTCATCTCATTGTGCCTTCATGTTATTTGTAGAACCTGAAAACCCCATCTGAGGGATATTGACCTCAAGAATAGGGCTCCAGGAAGCAGCTCGCTCCAAGCCCCCATTGATGGGGCCCAGATCCTTTCTTATGAGCCAGAAGCTGCGGACCGTCGACATGAACATCTAGAGCACCAGGGATTCGAGAGAGGAGCATGGAGGAGTGAGAACCAAGCGATTGAAGCTTGGGAAAGTCAAAATTCTTCCATGTTCATCATGCAAAGAAACAACCTTGGATCTGGAGGACGCCCCATTTCTAATCCTTACCTTTTGATCATGCCTCGCTTCGGCTGTCAGATGAAGCCCTAGTCCTAATATGATTCGTTGATCACCGAATGGATATTCACCGTCCGCAACGCAATATGTGGCTAAGTGAAGAACCATCATCGTCGGATCGCTTTAGTGGGGGTAAATTGCCTCATACACCCACTCATTTTTGTATTTTATTTTTAATATCTAAACATTCATTTGAAGTTCAATAATTTTTATAACATTTAATGTTTGGACCCTAAGCTTTCTATGATCTGCACTTTAGTCCCTCGCGACATCACCTCATGTACCTGTAAGCTTGAGGGGAGGGGTATTTTTCAAGGAAACCCTTGGAGTTCTTTTATTTCTATTTTATTCATGAAATTTCAGATGAAGTGTAATATATTTTGGATAAATTATAAATGAACCCTATTGCTTTTTGAATATTGCTTTTATACCCTTGCTGGTTGTATTTATTAGATATATTTGTATTGCAGTTTTGGTCCTAGAATCTTGTTGAGGGGTTCAAAAATGGAGAGAAAATATATTATATTTGTAGACACGCCCCTGCTAGTTAGCATTTTCTTTTTGTTGATTTTGTTTTGTTAAAAATAGCTAGGTTGCTCGAAAAATTTGTAGAAAATCACACTAATACCTAATATATATACCTATCATATATATTTTTGTTTAGGTATTTATAATTAAAAATAAAAAATAGAGCACCTTATCACTATTTAGCTTTAAAAATACATAAAAACATACAAACATTTTCAATCCAAAAATATATAAGTTATTTTATTGTATTATGTGACTGCTTTCCAAAACCCCCTAAAAAAGACAAAAGAAAAAGTAAAAAAAAAGAACTTAAAAACTTGATAAAAAAACTAGAAAAAATAGTTGAGAATTCTAAAAATACTTTTGTTTCTTTCTATATTTCCTCTTATCTACTTATTTTAGTTTAAAATTAGTTTTAGAAATTTTGAGCTTTTGAAATCAAAAACAATTCTCTCTATTAACATAAGTCAATATTTTCTTTTTGATTTTATTAAGAATACAAAAATTAGTAAATATTATAAGAAAAATACAAAAAATAGTATAGAAGATAAAAAGACAAAAATAACTTATTTTTGTGATTTTTGAGTATTTATAGCTATATCTATAAATATAAAAGCCTACATCCTTATATATAGCTTTATTTACTAACTTTAATAATATTATTATTATGATCAAAAATTCCAAAATTTTTTTCTAGAACCTAAAAAAATAAAAAGTAGTATACCTTAGGGTATTTTTCCTGATTTTGTATTCATTTTACATTTTTATTATATATATTATACTTATTTTATATTTACATATATTATAACTAATTAAAAGAAAAGGAAAATTAAAACCCAGAAATATAAAAAAGAAATAAAAAAATTAAAAACTTATGAAAAACATAAAAATCCCATTAAAAATATATAATTTAAAGACCACTAAAAATAAAAAATATCATAAAAACACCAAATAGTTGTTGCCTTCTGCCAATATTTGTTGTCTATTCCCCGTGCTCCCTGAGTTCGATACCCTATATGTACTTTCATTATACATATATATAGGGTTATAATAAATTTCAACCCCTCATTTTCATTGCTTGATTGATTGCTTATGTGGGTTGATTGTTGTCTGATTCAGATTTCGTGAGTGGTCGCTTCAACGACAGTATAGGTCTCACCTTGTGTAGACCACATTAGTACCCTACAAAAATCAACTCCACAATGGGGGATTGACTTCATGGGACCATTTCCCTATAGTTATGGATATGAGTATATTCTACTCGTTGTCGATTATGATAGTTGTTGGGTGGAGGCTATCCTAACCCGAGTCACCGACAACCACATCGTTTGTCGGTTTCTGAAAGAACACATCATTACAAGGTTCGAGATTCCCAAAATTATTTTATAAAATGGGTAGCCAGCCGACTCCATCGCTGGCTTGTTGGTGCTTTGGTTGTTGTTGTCTTTTTTGATTTTTTATTTTTCTCATCTTTTGGCTTTTTGTTTTTGGTTCTTCTCCTTCATCTTCTTCTTCCTCACCCGACCCAGTTGTTGGTTGGAATAATGTAGAAGAAGATGTTGATTTCCTAGTGAAGCTTTATTCGTCACCTTCATGGTAGTAGATGGTCGCAATCTCCTACCTCTCCCGAGAGTAACAACATTAGATAAAAGCATATCATGAACATCTGACTCTGTGCGATTAGATGGGACTTCACAAGCTACCTGCTCTCTTTTTAGGATTTGTTAGGGTTGGCCTCCACCTGTGCTGGAATGGTAGTCTTGGTAGCGGTGAGGTCATCCAACTTCTGGCTAATGTCTGTGATGTTCTTCAACAACTAAGCCAAGCAGTCTAAGCTGGGGTTACAAGAGAAACCTCAGATGTTTGAACGTGGATGGAAATGGTTTGGAGGCTACTGGTAGGACTGCTGAGAATTATACTGGGGAGAAGGTTGATATGGGTGGTGCTGAGGAGGGTGCTACTGGTAAGGAACAATCGAGTACTTCTGATATGACCGGTTCTGTTAGTACTACGACTGTTGATACTTATTCTGTCTCCACTTTCCTTGATACGACAGAGACTACTGGTGGTGAGGCTGGTTACCTTGGACAAATCTCCCTCCTTATTGTTTAGGGGATGGGCAGTTGCTTGAAGGTTGGCCTTGTTGATGTCTGCCAGTATAGGCCAACTGTGCATCGTTCAGCATTACACCATTCACCTCTTGAATGAGGGGTGGTGGGGGATTATGGATCCCGAATGATCTGGTACTCAGGCTTTTACACAACCAACTAATGTTGCGACTGCTGAGGTGATGTATGCTCGGGGGCCTGCAAATGGTATACATGCTAGACCTGAGCCTACAAATAGTATACATCTTAGACCGCTGACTGTGTTGGACTCTGTTGAGGAGTTTTAGGTGATGATGGCTCCTTCATCCTCAGCGGGAGTTGAGGTCGATGTTGAGACAGACTAGCAGGCACCAATTGTGCTCACCAACAGCTCCAACTTCTTGGTGATCTGTTCAACTTTTCCAAAGTATGGGCCATCTTTTTCATCACAACAAGTTTTACAAGGTCTTTCATCACAACAAGTTTTACAAGGTCTTGTGATCGTTTTTCTGTGATAACCATCTTGGACAAGTGGCTCTAAATGATGCTTAGATTGGAAATTTAATACTTGTCTAGATCGTGCGTTGCCACCTTATGTACGGACTTCTGATTGATCTGTGGTTGTCGCTGGTATACACAAGATGACAACAAGATGGCTTCTCCTTCGACCATTTAAAAAATTTGCCACATGACATCCTCATCCTTGTTAAATTATGAACTACCACAAGCGATATCGACGAGATTTAGGATCTCGAGAGTGAATCCCAAAAAATGTGTTGGACTAGGATGGTCCATAGAATGTCATGATGGGGACACTTCTCTTGCAAATATGTAAATTGCTCCCAAGCCTCATGAATGTGTTCGTGGGTGGCTTGGGAGAAGTTTGCAATATGAGCACATATCCGATTAAGGCGACCGAAAGGGTAGAATTTGTGTAGAAAGGCTGACTTTAGCTCGTCCCTGGTTGTGACGACCTTCCCAAAATGATTGATACAGTGAAGTGCCTTATCCTGAAGGCTGAATGGGAATTACATCATCTTAACTACACCTAATAGTATGTTAGGGTAGTGATGTGTTCCGCAGATGAGCCCAAATGGTTGAAGATGAATATATGGTTCTTCATTTGCATTCCCATTGAAGGTGGGAATAAGTGCCAAAAGTTGAGGTTTCAACTCAAAGTGTGCATGGACTGTTGGGATCCGGATCCACTCGATCATCTGTCCCACTCTGAGGTTGTGTGACTGATGAATCCACATTTCATCATCTTTATTCTATCATTTGGCCTCAAAAACCCTAGTAAATGCCTGTAAATAGCATTAAATAGAGCAATTTAGCATTCATGCATGTACATGTAAATATTGTATAAAATGCGGTTTTTAAAGCCAAAATTATAGAATAAAGAAGAGAAAATAAAAAGAATAAAATATTGTAAATATTTTATGACCCGAAACCCTGAGACCTAGGCATCTTGATAAATAGGTCGACCAGGAATAAAGTAGGGGGAGATAAGGGCCAAATACAATACATATTCCATTCATTCTTTATTCATTTTGGGACCTATTTTTGGTTCCACTTTTTATACATCAAATAAAGAAACTTTGTACATGAAAGTTGTAGATAATTAAATAAAGAAAAATACAAAATTAATTTCATTCAAAAATAATGTACATATAAAAAGTTATAGTCTGAACAAAAATCCAGAATCTCAACTCCCCAGACCCGTATCTCACAAATGAAAACTCCAAATGCAGCAAACTCACATTTAATTGTATATAGAATAAAATAAGCTATTTAATGGCGGTGGTTTCTCATTTGGTGGAGCTACGGTTTGAAAGTTGAGTTTTGGACCCTCATTGTATACTTGTACAGATTAAAATATTCAATTTATTATTTATTCATTATTTTTGTAATTTTACATTTTTATAATTTTGTAAATATTACTTATAATATATATGTACATTAAAATCGGAATAAAAATGCAAAAGAAATTCTAATAAAATCTTTGTATAATCCATACATAGGTCTAACACTCATATACATACCTATAGTAACACATACTTATATTTTATTAAAGATACAAAACAATTCTGAAAAATAAAATAAAAATATAATTACATATATAAAAGTATTCTATATTTTTACAAAATAATAAATTAAAATCACAAAATAAAAATCAATTAATAAAATATATAGGTATTATACCTATAAGGGGCATAAAAGTAAACTTATAGAATATACCTCATAAAAATAGTTAAAAATCATAATAAAATAATTCATAAAATAATAAACATTTTTTATTTTATAACCAAAATTTAATTAATCCATTTTCTATTTTTAAATGATTTTTGAACTAATTTTAGGGGATTTTTCCTAGTTGGTCCACGTGGACCAACCAGGTTGGTCTGACAGTTGACCTCGGTCAACTATCTGATCTCCTCCCTTAGACATGTCAGAGAATCGTTTTGTCTCTTCTTCATGGATTTTTCGAGGTCTTTTCTTTCACCAATTGAGGTTGAGACCTTCTGCAAACTTGTTGCTCAAAGACCCATGAATCACGCCCCTATCTTAGATCGGTCTTTGGACCCAAGATTCGTTAGATACACTTCGATCGTTGAGCCCACTCAACCATGTTTCAAAACAGCCCCGTCGACTTCCAGTCCTCTTTGATCCCTCTTCCTCCATCATTCATCGTGCTTTAGGGCCTCCTCCGAGTTCCTGGTGACAGCAGCAACTCAAGGACCCCATTCGCGTGGAGTTAGGAGTTGAATCGAGGCGTATCCAGCCCTCGCAGGAGCTTCGCCTGAAGCTCATCCACTTCCGACTCTGGTGAGTCTCTCCCTCTTCTTGTTGTTTCATTTGATAGTTTAGGTTTAGCTTAGGTCAGGTCCGTAGCAGTTTCGTATTCGATTAAGTTCTTCGTTGTGATTTCATCAATCGAACCAACGGCGGAGCAGAGCTCCGCCCGCCGTTTCTGATCGTTCCACGCATCAACCCGACCACCTGTTGCCTCCATCCTCTTTCCCTTCACTCCGTCGCTCCGCTCCACCCATCCATCGCCCTCGATCTCGCCCAGATCGAGCGACCGAGCTCTCCTCTCTGCCGCTCGCCGGAGCTCCTTGTCCAAGCCACCTTTCGCCTCCATTGCAACATCTGAATACACCCGTAGCTTCGCCTGGTTTTTGCGCGACTAACTCTGCAGGTCAGAGCCAAGGAGAAGGCTCTATCGAGCCTCGAAGTCTCCAGGAGTAGTCGCCCGGTTCACCTCCGCCGTCCGACCGCTTCAAGCCATCTCAGGCTCGCTTGAGACCCTCGTTCGACGCGGATCATCCCCAGGACCCTTTTTCCCTTGGTCCTGGGCTGGGAGAGGCCGTGTGTCGGCCGCCATCATCGATTAAGACAACCCCTAGGTCGAGTTCTTCCACCATCCTCGAGGGCCGTCTGATAAAGAGCACGTACCAGATTCAACCCTCGCCAATGGATGATCGTGAGCAGTAGCCGTCAGATCTTCATCGATGATCTAATCACAGCCGTTGGAAGGCGAACCATCATCGCGCCACCAGGGAGCGCCACATGCAGTGAGTCATCTCTGCCGTCCGTTCCCGCACAAGCCTGGGTATTTTGCACTATAATCCTGGCCATTTTTGTATTTAATTTATAGTCTGAAAACTTTAATTTTTAGTTCAAAAAGTTTGTAATATTTGCAAGTAAACCCATTAACTTGCCAGATTTGCACTTTAGTCCTCGGCCACGTCACCTCACGTGACTGGGCACGTGATTTTGGGTATTTTGCCAGTTTTGATCCCGAGCTTTCATGTATTTGTAGTTTATACCCCTGTGCGTAGCGATTTAAAATATTTCTGGGATAATTGCATTCTTTGCCCTGCTAGTTTTTAGTATTTTCAAATATGCCCCTGTGAACAACAGATCACGTGCTTCGCGCATGTATTTTAGGTGACATTTGCACCCAAGCCCCTGGATGTTTTTATAATTTCATATATACCCCTACCAGGCTTAGGCTTTTTATGTGTTTGCTTTATTTATTTCACGCATCATTAAAGTGCCAAAAATCCACAAAAATTATTTTAAGCTCCTGTTAACTTGCACTTTCAGCCATATTTTTTATTTTATTTTTATTACATTTTAGCATTTATTAAAAATAAAAAACAGGCATTTTAGCTACTGTCTAGCTTAGAAAATACCAAAAATATTTAAAACACCTAAACAAATTCTAAAAAATCACCTACTATGTATTTTATTATCTAATAGTGTCGGTCCAAAAATCCCTAAAACTTTCAAAGAAAACCCTTAAAAATTTGAAAAGATCTTAAAAACTTCCAAAAAATTTATAAAATCGTAGAAAAATCAGAAAAATACAAACCTGTAGATTCCTATTTTATTTTCTTTATTTTTAAATTAGTTTTGGAAAAATTTTGTGGCTGTTTGTTATTTTTTATTCCTGTTTTACTCACAACAGTAGCTAATTCAATGTTTTGCTTAATTCAGTTTTAAAAATCCAAAATCACAAAACAGTAAAAAATCATAAAATGTCCAAAAATCTTTTATTTCTGATTTTTTAGTATTTTTACATATTTCTATAAATACCTTAGTACCTCCTTTCTTATATATATGCCTTTCCAATATTGAAAAAAGGAAATATCAAAAATATAAAATATAAAAAAAATATAAAATAAGAAAATTGAAAATCAAAATACAAAATATAAAATTAAAAATTAGACAAAAAAATTACAAATTAAAAACCCACAAAAAATTCCAGATTGTCTAAGTAGTCTATTAGACCTAGGAGTTGACTCTTTTGTCTATACTCTACACCTTTGTTTCCTGTGTTCGACCCCCACTTGCTTGCCTTGTGACATTTTTAGTAGGGAATAATAAATTTTAATCCTTGCTCTTGATTGATTGATTGATTGTGTGGGTTAAAATTGTTGACAACGGAAGCTCGAGTACTCGCATCAGCGACAGTGAGTCTGATTTGTCATACCACTATTTAGCGGCTCTCGCATTTACGTTTTCAAATGGCGCGGCCGGTGCCGGGGAGCATCGGCTTGTAGAGTACATTTGTGTCTTTTATCTGCTTAGCCATTTTTTATTATTTGTTTTTCATGCATAATTTGTTTTGAACTGTCTGACACTTTCTTGTTTTCTTGCGAGGGACCGCTGACCGAGGAGGATTGTCTAGGGGGTCCTACGCATCCTTGGGAGGAGGAGCCGGCTATTCTACCCTAGCCGGCAGGAGAGAGCAGGAGAGTTTGGGAGAGAGAGATAGTAAGTTTTGTTTTTATATTTTTGTGAGAGAGAGTATTTGAATTGTAATAATACATGACTTGGACACTCAGACACTTGGGCCATAATTTCCAGTGTCTGTTCACCTGGGGGCTCACTTTCTCGACTGTCATTTTCCGATTTTGATTTCTTTTTCATTTCTTTTGTGGATTGAGCCCTTAGATTTTTAGCTTTGCTTGATCGATTAGACTAGGTCCAAACACACTAATAACCCTTGCATGCACCTATAGATCGAATTTGGACTTAGTCTAATTAAATAGTTAATCACTAGTCTTTGATCTGCCGTGCCGCGAGCTCATCCCGCCAAGCGCTTCTCCTGAGCTCGACGTGTCGAGAGGAGGAGGGGTGAGCCTAGACCTGACTTTAGGATTGGAGATTGGGGGTTGACTTGTGGTTCTTCACGTAGCAATTGGCTGCTTAGGATGATTTCCGCTTGCAAATCGGCATATAGCTTAAGTTTACAAATTTCTGCTTTGCATCCCGCATGGAGAGAGCTGGGATTCACTGTAAGTCCTCTATCTTTGCATCCATCATTTAGGCACAAAGGTGAGATTTCCATCTTGGTGCCGACTTGCATTGGCTTTTCTGACTCTTTTCTCCCTCTGTTTTTGGACAAAGTAGGAATTAAAGAAAATACAAAATTTTTAGGCGCTTGTTTGAATCTACTCAAAAGAAGCGATAACACCAAAAAAATTTAAAAAAGGGACTGCTAAGAAAACTTTGACCTAAATAAAATTGGTAATTGGACTCATTGATTGGGGAGAGCAACATCCTCACTTGTTTTCAGGTTGCATGGGAAGGTCTCCTTCCAAGTGAGCTGAGTGCTTCGTAAGGATTAGAGCCAAAACCCAGCTTGTGGCTGCCTTGTGTATCGCCTGGATTTCCGAAGTATTGGCGCTACTATCGTACGTAGGCGAGTAGGGCTTGGTCGCCATTGGTGACTCACTATTGTGTGAGCATCGACCTTGTCCGAAGTACCGAGCATAGGCCACGCCTTCACGGGTGTGTCTGTCTCACCGTCTACGTCCGAGTAGGATCTTGCACGCTCACGGGTGATTCCGTTGCGAGCGAGATCCGAAGTATCGAGTTCGCCTATCGTCTTCCTCCCTCTTCTTCTTTGGCTGAGTAGGGATCCAGGAAGGGTTACAAGGACCTCAAAAAGCGCAAGCTACAGGTTACACAGGAGGAGGACAAGTACGGGAATACTTTTCCGGCAGTACTCTCGCTCCTATAGGCGTAGCGCTCTAAGGACTCGTTAAAAGATAACTTCCTGAATTCAAGTTAAAAATTACAAAGATAAAAGCCTCACGGCTTCACGTGTCGAGTTGGTGAATTCCCTTGTTTTGTGTTTGATTGCTAGTAGCATTTAGGTCAAGATCAAAAATATCGTGCCTTTGCGCAAATTTTGTTCTCCTTCTATTTGATCCTTGCTCATTGTGAGCCTTCTACTGTTTTACAATTCTTTTATTTCTTGTTTACCATCATGCTCTTCATCCATCATCTTTTCCTCTTGACCTTCTCAAGATGTCGTCACATGGATGGTTTAGTCGGGACCTCGCCGACGCCCACATCGATTCTGTGTCGGCAACGTCTTCAATAAAAGGAGGGGTGATCTCCAGGAAGTCAGTTCGGATCTTTCGGATGTCTCCTTGGACTCCCCTATTCTAGCTTCTTTCCACACTTGCCTTTCCCCAATAAATCCGCTATTCGGGATGGACTCGCAACCCGAATTAGCTCTTCCCCTTCAACTAAACCGGGATTACTCTTGTCCCCGAAATAACCCCTTGTGGATGGAGATCGATTTCAGTCAATATCCTATGCTCCGTTCACAACATTCTGGGATTGACTTTAATCCCAGATTCATCTCCATAGCAGGTGCTCAAGAAGATACTGATCAGGGTTTACTCCTTCATGCAGATTTTTCACCCGATCACGAGCCAGCAATTCAAGTTCAGACTGAGATGGCAGGTGGAAGAGGAAAGGGACCACAACCCCAACATGAACCTGAAGTCAATCCAGGGGAAGGGCAGTACACCACACAGAACAAGGTTAACAGTCAGTTGCTAGCTTCCATTCAAGCCATCCAGCAGCAGTTGACTAACCAAGCCCTGTCCCAGACCGCCTTCCAAGAAATGCTGAACGATCTGAGGAGGAGGGCCGATGCAAGAGATGGCCGCCAGGAGGATGATCCAAACCAAGGATCCTATTTTTCAAGAAGTCAGAGATGAGTTCTCAGTGGGAGGACCAGAATTTGATGCAGCGGAAGTAGATCCACCGCAACCAAAGCCTACACTCAAGGAAATATACAACCCAGGAGCGGGAAGCATCACTGAGTGGATTCAGGTTCCACGTATGCATGCCCACTTCGATTTGAAGCCGCAATTTCTGTCGCTACTTCCCACATTCCACGGGAACACCACTGAGGAACTGTATATTTTTCTCAAGAAGTTTGGCCGCATCTGTGCCACTGCTCACTACCCTGGTATTCCGCTGGGGGTAGTCAAGATGACTGTGTTTCCTTCAGCCTTCAAGACAAGGCCCTATATTGGGTTGACCATCTTGGGAAGGTCGTCACGACTTGGGAGGAGCTAAAGTCTGCATTTCTCCCATAAATTCTATCCTCTCAGGCGATTGAATCAGATGCGTGCCCGTATATCCAGTTTCTGCCAGCAACCCCACGAGACTGTCCACGAAGCGTGGGAGAGATTCAAGGACTTGCAGGAGAAGTGCCCACACCATGAAATTCCAAAGATCAGTCTCGTACAACATTTCTTTGGGGGGATATCACTTGAGAGCTAAAAGCTTGTAGATGCCGCCTGCGGCGTTTCGCGCATTTCAACAAGGACGAGGACGTGGTATGGAACGTCTTCGAGGAAATATCTGAAGGAGAAGCTGCTCAATCCTCATCACGAGCATACCTGAAGCTACCAACCGCCATCAGCAAGCCAGTAAACATGGATTCTCACACCGAGGACAAGGATGAGAGCTCCAATCTGAGCATCATTGAGAGACACCTGTCTAAAGTGGACATCATTGAGAAGAGGTCGCAGGACCTCGAAAAATTGGCAGTCATTGAGAAGAGGACCCAGGGTCTAGAAAAGCTCGACCAGATCTCCCAACAGCTGGAGCAGCTCGTTCGTGCATTGAATGCAAACATGTGCAACGCTGTGTATACTTCTGTCGAGCCGAATGCTGAGAAGAAGGAGCCTACAATGCAGCAGAATCCTAAGCCGACTCCACCGCAGCCCCAGCCTATTCAGCACGTGTATTACGTGCAGGTTCCGGAGCAGCCCCCGCAGCCCCAGACACAGATGGTAGTATATCAACCTGAGTCCCAGCCAGTCTACTCTGAGCAGTTCTCTCCACCCCCCGCTACTGATTCAGGAGATCAATGGCGTATGGAACAATGAAGCGCAGCTGACCCGTCCTCAGGGACACTCTCAGGGTTAGAACATGGGCAACCCAGCAGCAGCAGTGTGGGAGACCCTTCCAGCCCTCCTACCAATACCAGCCTCCATCTCACGGTAACACCTGGAGGCAGAATTACCAGCACGGTCCTCAGCAGTCCGGATATCGCGGACAAGGTTACCATCAGCAACCGACCTCTCAATACAACCAACAGAATTCACATTATTCCTCCAACCCTCCTCCTCACAAATTTTCTCAAGGTTACTAGTCGCAATCTCAGCCGCCATACCTGCACTCTAGGCCCCAGCAGGGGACTCCTCTGAGATTGTTCCGGTTAATCCGGCCCTGGCCTGTCTTGAACAGTTAATGAAGAACATGGCTAAGATGACCTAGAAGATCGACGACCTAACGGCAGCCAAGACCGTCATACCAGCCCCGGTCGAAGCCAATCCGAACAACGTCCGACGCAAGGAGCAGGTAGCCGGCAGTGTCCAACCTGAATCAGGTGAATTAAATTGTTTTTTATCTAATGTTGTTACTCTCAGGAGTGGTAGGACACTCCAGCCATCAGCGACGGCGAAGGGAAAGCATCTTACATCTGACGGAGAATCGTCAGTCCAGCCAACACCAGGGCCAAGCAGCATTTTGGGAGCAGCACCAACATTCAGAAAATCACAAAAAAATGAAGAAAATAGCAAAACACAAAAATATAGCAGCAACCTCAGTGGAGATCGGCAAGCATTGGAGACGCATGCACCTGCCTCACAGCCAGTTCCTGACAGGAGGAGCATTGCACCTGCAGCGAGTCCAACGCCAGCATCTGAAGCCGAGCCTGCCTCTTTTGGTCCACAAACTGTGGATGAATCCATTCCTTTTTGCCGTCTAGCTGTACACAACAGTATGTACACTCTTTTGAATGAAATTGGTGAAGATGTTGTAAATATTCCTTTTCCAGAAGCAATGAAAAAACACAAAAAATGAAAATTTTGAAAAATGCTTTGTCTGATCCTGCCATTATAGAAATCATCCAGAATTTGGTGTCGAACATGTCGTTAATGAAATCTCTTGAGTACATGCCAGCTGTTAAGAAAGGATTGAAAGAGGCATACACAACCAAGCGCAGGCCGCATCCCCACAACTCCAGAAACAAGGGTGGCAAGTCCGAAAAGCATATCCTCACAATGGCCACCGTTAACGCCATCAGCAACCTCCCGGATAAAAAGCCATATATGGGAGCACCTCTTGTACGTTGTTAGATGTTCAATCAGGAGTTTGAACGAACACTTCTCGGCAGCGGGTCTTCTGTCAACTTGATGCCAGCTTCGCTACTTACGGAATTCAGGCTAGGACCGCTAAAGCCTACAAAGATGATTCTGCAGTTCGCAGACAAGTCAATCAAGCGGACTAGGGGCCTGTTGGAGGACGTGATCATCAGGGTTCAAGGAAAGTCATTCCCGATCGATTTTGTGGTCTTAGATATGGACGTCCCCTCTCCATTGCTCCTTACCCCAATCATACTTGGAAGACCATTTCTGCGGACATCAAACGCAGTAGTGAATTATGGGACGAGAAAAATCATTTTGGCGCTGGCAATGAAACAATCAGAGTAGAGAACCTGTCTGAGGGAACACTAGCCGAACATACATCTACATCATGTGCAAGGGTAATTGAGTATGCTGACGACTGCGACTTTCTAGCAGAAATTCAAGATACCAACTTATTTTTGGATGACAATGAGATCCATGAATTCCTCTGCCCCGAGGAGGAAGTGGAGACCGCAGTCGAATTTCCCTTATCGATCAGGATGAGGAACTTGCTGATGTGATGCAAGAGACTACCGTGGGGGTGATGTGCCTTCAAAACCAAGAGTAGATGTTCGAAGAATCTTTTGATGAGGAGGAAATCGTCAAGACATTTTGTCAAGATTTGAGAGAAGAAGCAGAACAGATTATGGTGGATGCAGAACAGATGAAAGAATCACCACCTGCATTAATAGCTGAGGTCACTTCTGAAGCAGCTCAGACCCCGCCAGAGCTGAAACCCTTGCCCTCCAACATGAAATACGCCTTCCATGCGGGAGAACAGAACATGTACCCGGTCATTATCAATGCATATTTGACCGAAGACCAAGAATCTCATGTGATGGAAGTTCTTGAATGCAACCGCAAGGTGATAGGCTGGCGAACTTTAGATCTCCATGGGTTCAATCCATCACTATGCTCACATCGCATTTTTCTGGAAGAAGATTGCAGACCCTCTCGAGAACTTCAGAGAAGACTAAATCCTAATCTGCGGGAGGTTGTGATGAAAGAGATCCAGAAGTGGTGTGATGCGGGATTTATTTATCCCATCTCCGACAGCAAATGGGTGAGCCCTCTGCATGTTGTGCCAAAGAAATCAGGGATCACCATTGTGAAGAATGACAAAGGAGAGGAGATCACAACCAGAGTACCCACTTCTTTGCGAGTGTGCGTGGACTACAGAAGACTTAATCTCGCCACCAAGAAGGACCACTTTCCTTTACCCTTCATCGACCATATTTTGGAGAGATTGGCCGCAAAGGAATATTTCTGCTTCTTGGATGGCTACTCTGGGTATAATCAAGTTGCTATTGCTCCCGAAGATCAAGAGAAGACCACGTTCACCTGTCCTTTTGGTACATATGCCTTCAGATGGATGCCGTTCGGGCTTTGCAACGCCCCAGCCACATTTCAAAGGTGTATGCTTGCAGTTTTTGCAGATATGGTGGGCAACTTTCTCGAGGTCTTCATGGACGATTTTTCGGTCTACGGGGATTCATTTTACCAGTGTCTGGATTATTTAGACTGAGTCTTACGGAGGTGTTGTGAAGTCAATCTTGTGCTCTCGTGGGAGAAGAGCAACTTCATGGTGACCGAAGGAATTGTGTTGGGTCACGTGGTTTCTAAACGTGGTATGGAGGTTGACCCAGCCAAGGTGGACATGATTTCCAAACTTGAGCCACCTACAACCATCAAGCAAGTCAGGTCATTTTTGGGCCATGTCGGTTTTTACCGACGATTCATCAAAGATTTCAGTAAACTGGCCAGACTGTTGACTGAGTTACTCGGCAAGGAGAATGAGTTTATTGTAGATGACCATGTGCTCCTTGCCTTTAATCAGTTGAAAGAACTTATTACACAGGCCCGTGTCTTACAGCCACAGATTTGGACTCAGCCTTTCGAGATAATGACCGACGCGTCAGATTACGCCATCGGAGCTGTACTTGGACAAAGAAAAGATAATGTACCATTTGCGATTCACTACGCTAGCCGAACGCTCGATGAAGCCCAGAGAAACTACACTGTCACTGAAAAGGAGCTGCTAGCGGTAGTCTTTGCCTTGGAAAAGTTCAGATCCAACCTCTTTGGATCCAAAGTAATCATTTACACTGATCATTCGGCCATCCGGTATTTACAGCAGAAGAAGGACGCCAAACCACGTCTAATTCGGTGGATCCTTCTCCTCTAGGAATTTGACTTGGAAATCAAAGATAAACCTGGGGTAAAGAATGTGGTGTCCGATCATCTGTCAAGGCTTCCTGAGCCGAAATCTCCTGAGCTGAACATGCAGCCGATCACAGAGACCTTCCCCGACGAGGCAATTCTGTCTGTCACCTCGCTTCCTTGGTATGCAGACAATGTGAATTATCTGGTGACCAAGAAAATCCCACAGGACTGGCCTAAGTTGAAAATAGACATATTCTTGTCTAAAATCCATTTCTACCAGTGGGAGGATCCGTATTTGTTTTGTGAGGGAGCAAATTGCATCTGGAGAAGGTGCAATCCTCAGGAGGAAGTTCCAAGTGTCCTCGCTTTATGTCATGACCAAGATTCGGGAGGACATCATTCAGGCAAACGTACGACAGCAAAAGTTCTTCAAAGTGGCCTCTGGTGGCCTTCATTATTCAAAGATGCAGATGATTATGTCAAAGGCTGCACTGACTGTCAGAAGATGGGCGGAACCATAGGAATGAGAGACACGATGCCTCTGAAATACATTCAGATCTCAGACGTCTTCGACGCATGGGGCATCGACTTTATGGGCCCGTTTCCCTACAGTAAGTCTATGAATATATTCTGCTTGTTGTCGATTATGTAAGTCGATGGGTGGAGACTAATCCCGCCTGAACCGTCGATAGTAGGACTATGTGTCGATTCTTGAGAGATCACATCATAGCACGGTTCGGGATTCCCAAGATTCTCATATCTGACAGGGGTAGTCATTTCATAAACAGAGAGGTGAAGAAGCTGACCCAGGAATTCTGCATTGAACATCGTGTTGCTTCACCTTACCACCCGCTGTCCAATGGCTTAGCTGAATGTTCAAATAGGGAGATCAAGACAATTTTACAGAAGCTTGTGTGTCAGAATCGCAAGAATTGGTCTCAGTTGCTTGATCCCATTCTTTGGTCTTATCGAACAACGTACAAGTCACCCTTGGGAATGTCTCCCTACCGCCTTGTGTATGACAAGCCATGTCATATGCTAGTCGAACTAATTCACAAATCCTTATGGGCCATTAACATTTGTAATTTGGACTCCAAGCAAGCAGGAAAGAACAGAAAACTGGATCTAAACAGATTATTGGAATTTAGAGACTATGTATATGACAACAGCCTGATGTACAAGGAGAAGGTCAAAACATGGCATGACAAACATATCTGCCGCAAGTCCTTCGATCCAGGTCAAAAGGTGTGGTTGTTTGATGCAAAAATAGAGATCTTTGCAGGCAAATTGAAGAGTAAATGGACTGGGCCGTTTATGGTTAGGCAGGTGCGTGACAACGGAAGTGTACTGATATCCCATCTGTCAGCTGACACACAACCATTCGTAGTCAATAGACAGCTTCTGAAGCCATACTTTGAACATGATACATTCATGGCTGTCGTTGACTCGATTCAAGTAATCTACAAGGACGAGCTGGATATCTCCAAAGAGGCAGAGGAAGGCCAAGCATAGCAAAACATTTTTTAATGACTTTTCTTCTTTTCTTCTTTTCAATTTCTTTTATCCTCTTCTACCCACTTGATGCCATCCCTATCATCATTGCTACATTTAGGATGTACTTTATCCTAAGTATAGGGGGATGCGCATCCCGAGTTGTTCATATCCACTTTCATCTCTTTTCTTCTTTTCTTCTTTCCTTCTTTTCCTTTTCTATCTTCTGCATCTATCCAAAAAGTGTCGCCCCCTTTGTAGACAGTCTTCAATACTAAGGACGTACTTTGTCCTAAGTATATGGGGGGTGTGCACCCTGAGTTTCTTCTATTCTTTTCGATCCTCTCCATTGCCTCCTCTTCTTGTCTATACTTACGGATATCTTACCCTAAGTATAGGGGGAGACAATCTGAGTACGATATGTTCATTCCCACCCTTGACCCTCCCTGCGTTGAGTACAGTCCGCTATACTTAGGATTATTTGATCCTAAGTATAGGTGGACGGTCAACTTCCCATTGATTCATTCATTTATTTATTCTTTAGATTTGCCTATACTTAGTACAAGTTATATCTTCTCTTTTCTCTCCGATCTATGAGGACATAGCTCAAGCTAAGTATAGGGGGGTCGTATATACTATGTATATACTTTAGTCATAACTCGTACTTTCGCATTTTCCTAATCATATGGCCAATAATTCATTAAAATTCATTAAAAATCTTAATAAAAAGGTGTTTTGTTCCTCAAATTCTTTTTGTATCTACTGATTAATAAATCAGGTGAAAATGTTTTTTGCAAAATGTTTGAAAAATAGTTTGAAAATCTTTGTGAACATCTATTGAAAACTATTTTGAAAATATTTTGTTACATGTTTTCAACCTTTGTAAAAATGTGTGGTTTGTAAAATTTCTTTTCTTTATGTGAAATAAAAAGTTTGAAAAATGATTTGCAAATGGTTTGAAAAATGGTTGCAAAAATAATTTGAAAAATCTATACTGTTTTGAAAACCTTTGCAAAATGAGTTTCAAATGTGTGTACATGTTTGTAAAATGTTTGTAAAAATTATTTTGGACTATAGTTTTTCAAAATTGTTTGAAAAACCTGTGTCAACTAAGTTTGTGGAATGCATACATCTCACCAAAATCCCCTATATATATGTGTATAAAATTGACCACTTACCCTGTCAAATTCTTGAAATCTACTTCTTGTATATATCAAAAGAACTCCCGTGTACATATTTTTAACCTAGCTTTTAGCCAAAACTTTTTGTTTTCGAAAAATCCCAAAAACATTTGCAAAATTTAAATCCAAAAACAGTTGAAAAATCTTTTGAAAAATACAAAAAAATGCATATGCATCATCGTCATCTTTTCAAAAATCCATAAAAAGTTCAAAATATGTGAAAATTTCATCACAACAATATTTTCTGCATAGCATTGCATAGCATTCGCATTTTTCGGATTGAGTTTGATAGTTGAACAAGTCTGAAGAAAATTCGGAGATTGGAGCTTGATGGACCTTAAAATCTACCTAATAACAGGAACCTTATAGGAACTGGATTTGAGGTACTTCAGGTCTAGTTGACTTAATTCTTTGAGGATTACGAGACTTGATTCAATGGATTCTTGACTGCCTAAGTAGAGTATTTCAGAGCACACGCAAGACTCGTGTTTATAATGACCTAACTTGGACACATGCACCTTTCACATGGCTTAACTCAGTTGGAGTGGTGAGGGGATTGGATTTGCCGGTATGAGACGTACACAAATGGAAACATTTGTCCTCCTCTAGGGAGGGAAGTGCACCCCAACCCGTCCAGTGATGAGGAAGACTAAAGACAGGAGGCTGTGGGTTGCGATAAAGCTTCAAAAGAGGGACAGTCTACTGGCTCAAGAGGAAAGACTCCTTATGTAAATGCTGCTGTGAATAGTATTTCGAAAAAAAATGTTCAGGCATGTACAAAAAATAAAAAGCCTGCAAAGTATGTACAAATGTTGTAAAGTCAATAAGCAAGCTTGAGTTCCAAAGTCAAATATGCGAGCCTGCAGCTGGATGACTTGACTACACTGGTCTTGCATAACAAGATAGGTAACTACACTGGCTACCGTCCATTCTTCTCTTCACCCCCTCCTCTTGAGCTGGTTGCCACTTAAACTTAGAAGGGAATACCCCGCTCCTCGAGGATGGAGTCATTGGATTGGGGAATCATTGGGTTGTCGTACTGGAGAAGTCAGTTTCTTTGTCAATCTAGTTGGGGAGAGCCACCATCACTTACACTGTACGAGTCAGACTCATAGTCGTAAGAGTTTGCTTATGAATTGAAGTATTTCTGACCTGGCTATTGAGGAGACTTGGGCAGGGTTTTGGGATTCTCAAGGGCTATTGGCTTTCAAATTCGGTTCTCATTAAGGTTCCGCCCGCACTAAAACTCCAAAGGTATGACTTAAGCTCCAAATTCTGATTTTGTTAAGACAAGTTTAATAATTAAACTAAATCCAAGTTCTTCTTTTTCTTTTCTTTCTTTTTCTTTTTGCACTTATTGCATAAGTGTTTGCTAGGGACTAGCAAAGGTAAAGTATAGGGGGATGATGAATCCACATTTCATCATCTTTATTCTATCATTTTGGCCTCAAAAACCCTAGTAAATGCATGTAAATAGCATTAAATAGAGCAATTTAGCATTCATGCATGTACATGTAAATATTGTATAAAATACAGTTTTTAAAGCCAAAATTATAGAATAAAGAAAAGAAAAGAAAACGAATAAAATATTGTAAATATTTTATGACCGAAACCCCGAGACCTAAGCATCTTGATGAATAGGTCGACCAGGAATAAAGTAGGGGGAGATAAGGGCCAAATACAATACATATTCCATTCATTCTGTATTCATTTTGGGACCTATTTTTGGTTCCACTTTTTATACAACAAATAAAGAAACTTTGTACATGAAAGTTGTAGATAATTAAATAAAGAAAAATACAAAATTAATTTCATTCAAAAATAATGTATAGATAAAAAGCTATAGTCTGAACAAAAATCTAGAATCTCAACTTCCCAGACATTTATCTCACAAATGAAAACTCCAAATGCAGCAAACTCACCTTTAATTGTATATAGAATAAAATAAGCTATTTAATGGCGGTGGTTTCGCATCTGACAGAGCTATGGTTTGAAAGTTAAGTTTTGGACCCTCATTGTATACTTGTACTGATTAAAATATTCAATTTATTATTTATTCAACATTATTGTAATTTTACATTTTTATAATTTTGTAAATATTACTTATAATATATATGTACATTAAAATCAGAATAAAAATGCAAAAGAAATTCAAATAAAATCTTTGTATATTCCATACATAGGTCTAGCACTCATATACATACCTATAGTAACACATACTTATATTTTATTAAAGATACAAAACAATTCAGAAAAATAAAATAAAAATATAATTACATATATAAAAACATTCTATATTTTTACAAAATAATAAATAAAAATAAATAAATTAAAATCACAAAATAAAATCAATTAATAAAATATATAGGTATTATACCTATAAGGGGCATAAAGTAAACTTATAAAATATACCTCATAAAAATAATTAAAAATCATAATAAAGAAATTCATAAAATAATAAACACTTTTTATTTTATAACCAAAATTTAATTAATCCATTTTCTATTTTTAAACGATTTTTGAAATAATTTTAGGGGATTATTCCTGGTTGGTCCACGTGGACCAACCAGGTTGGTTTGACAGTTGACCTCGGTCAACTGTCTAATTTCCTCCCTTAGACCTGTCAGAGAGTCGTTTTGTCTCTTCTTCATGGATTTTTCGAGGTCTTATCTTTCAGCAATTGAGGTTGAGACCTTCTGCAAACTTGTTGCTCGAATACCCATGAATCACGCCACTATCTTAGATCCGTCTTTGGACCCAAGATTCGTCAAATACGCTTTGATCGTTGAGCCCACTCGACCATGTTTCAAAACAGCCCCATCGACTTCCAGTCCTCTTTGATCACTCTTCGTCCATCATTCACTGTCCTTTAGTTATATATTTATGCCATAAATTAGAAAATTAATTTATTTACATTTCTTGTATTTATTACTATTTAAAATAAGTTTATTTACTATTTATTATCTATTTTCCCTTGAATTTTTACACTTTGGGCCAAGCAGGTGCTGACACTTGTCAGCACCTGGGCCTTCTTCCCCAAGAGTTTGTTCAGCCAACGCCTGTGCTCGACCTGCCGACTTCAAATTTCTCCCGTGCTATTCTCGAACCTTCTGGCCAACCTAAACCATCAGATCCCTTCTCCTAACAACCCTCTCCATCGCCACCCTTCGATCTCGGCTTGGAGCCCAAGCAATCTCTCTATTTAAAGCCTTCAAGTCGCCATACCCGAACTAACTTTCCAACTGCTTGAGCCCCAGCTCCAAACTAACCGACCCCCTACTTCCAAGCCTCGTCTCGGCCAACCGGAGGTGGTGACAGCACCGTGTAGATGCCAGCGAGGAGGAGGAGACGTCGGAGATCGTTCCAAGGCTACGCCAGCCTTGCATCGCCGCCCAAGCGTGCGTCGGAGCTCTGGTCTTTGGTCGCCGTCGAGCAGTTATTCCAGGTAATATACCTTGGATTTCACAGACCTCTTCCTTCACCTTCTTCGTTTTTCGCTTCGGTTTGCGTGCCACGATTAGCGTGGCTAATCCACGATTTAGATAGCTAAACCATCTTAGATCGACGCCCTTCCGTAATTCCATTTCGATTCGTTTCAACATCGCATCAAATCATGCTTCAAATCATCACATTTCACACGTCTGTTTGCAATAAGAACTGGGAACTTGTTTTTTTTCTCATCTTTGAGCTTGTGATTTCGTCACGTTTTGGCCGATTCCTAGAGGATCGAGCATATAAACTTTGTGTTCGCAGATCAGACGTCTTCGGAATCCATTCCTCCACCACTGGAAGCCTTCAATTGTCAAGGAAAGCCATCTCCAAAGAGCTTCTCCAGAACATCATCAACTTACAGGTGCTGAGGTCACCGTCTTCATCGGCGCACCACCGCCGCTTTGAGCCACCGTCGATCGCTCCATACCGCGAGCGAGCTCTAGGGGTGGAGGCGCCACCCCTCTGGCGCCGCCGGAGTGCTAAAGGATTCGCCGGTTGGCCGTGGAAATTCCGAGAAGGAAGGCCTGTGCGTCCGGAGTCCAACCGCTCAAGAATAGAGGAGGTACAGAATAGCGACACGTGGCAGCAGTGCAACCGTCCGATCGGCGCGCGTATCATCTAATCTGGAATGTCGATTACGAACCGGTGGAGAAATTACTTCATAAACCCAACAGGTTTTCCAGATACTTCAGTCCGCCCTCAGGTTTTCACTATTTACATTTAGGTCCCTCCGTAGGGACCTAAATGTAAAGATTTGTATATATTTCTTTCAGAACAATCCCTGAGGACCTTTTTGAGAACATTTTAAATAGCTTTTTCTTGCACTTATGCCCCTGGGCTGTAGGGGCTTTTTGGACCTCGTTTGACTTCGTTCTTTGATGCTTTCTTTAGGGTAGTTACGCAACTACCCCATTTACATATTATAAAGTTTTCGAGCATTTTCGACGTATTTTCATTGTGTTTTGATTTTGTCGAACATTGCCTCGTCTTGTTTTGATTTCTTGAGTTGATCGAGCTCGCGGCTTGACACCGTTCACTCTACTATATTGTATCACCTAAATAGTACCCACTATTATATAATAAATAAATCTTTTTGAAAAATCTCCCTTTTTGAAAATTAAATAAAAATTGGAAAATAATAAAATCAAATAAAATAATAAAAATAAAAATCAACAAAAAAGCTTCTTGACTTGATAACTTTGAGAAGAGATTAAAAATAAAATTACAAAGATAAAAATTGAAGGAATTTATTCTGCCTCCTTGAGTTCGACCCAGGAACACTTGCCTGGTAAAATATTAGTGACGGTTTTCCGAAGCAAAATCGAAATTGTTTGATAGGTTGAAGATCGAATTTGTTTCGCGGCTTTTTGGCTACATCGACAGTGTTGTTCTTTATAAAAACGAAAAGCTACGAAACTGATTTTTAGCTTTATCAAAATGGCGCCGTTGCCGGGGAGGCATTAGATTCTTTTCGATTTTTCTTGTCTTCGTGATTTTATTTTTTTCTCTTCTCTTTGTTTCGTTTCTCGTACGGTTTTTCGTACGGCTTTTTCGTGATTTGTTTTCTTAGTTTCTTTTTCATTTTCTTACGGCTTTCTCAGTTTTCTCGATCGGTTTTACTTGCTAACCATCTTTGCAGGGCCTGTAGGATCAACAGGCTTCTTCGGAAGCCGAGCCAGTTGAAAGAGCAGAGGTCGGCTCCTTCTTCATGAGTCGGCTGCAGAGGAGCAGAGTAGTTAGCACATTATTTGTAAAAGAGAGAGAAAGGGATAGAGTTGTAATAGATAATAAACAAACCCCCCCCCCCCATTTTTTTCGGGGCCTGATTCGTCGGATACAGTGTATCCGAGGATCAGGGCACCCACCGCGGCTTTTTATCGCTCATCGGCTTTCCGCGGTTTTTCTAGATGCTTGTTTATGTTTTTTTACTCTATCTGCTTGTGTTGCGTAGTTAGTCTTAGGACTCGCAACCTAGGTACATGCTTTAGGGTTTTTAAATAAAAAGAAAAAAAATCGATAGACGTTGACTGAAAAAACCATAAAAATTACAAAACTAAAATCGGGACTACCAAATCTATCTGACTTAAAGCCGTAAATCGACTCAAGTGATTTGGGGAGAGTAACCCCCGCACATTTCTCAGAGTGCGCGAGCTCGAGAGCCGACACTTAAGGATAGAGCCCAAACCCCGTATTTCTCGCGGGATACTACTGGGTCCATACATTTGATCAATGTTCCTCAGTGGGTAAGCTCGGGTATCCGGAAATAGTCCGGGTTTACTTAGCAGAGTGGGAGGTTTAGAGGACACTGCGCAAGGCTCCATCCTCAAGTATCACGGGTAGCCGTAAACGGTCCGTACTTACTCCCATACTGGCTGTGTGCGAGTGGTCTCTTGTAAGGATTCGGGCCAGTGTTTCGGGAAAACTATCGGGCACCTATTGGCTTGCTCAGCCTGCGTAATCGAAACGTTTGCTAATCACAACCCTAAAATCGAAAAGATAAAAAGACCGAACTCTTACGGTCTTCATCAGGGTTGAGTTTGTGAAAACGGGGTTTGCTTTGCGTTTGTTTGCAGGGCGTGAGTTTCCGCAGCTTTTGCACTTCTCTCTCTCGCATTTTGAATCGTAAACGTGCTCTCCCGACTTTCTCTTGACATCGAAGATGACGTCTCGACGGCTTTTCTGCTCAGACTCTGTGAGCTTTCGACCATCCACCGTCGATCGTATGTCTTCACAGGCTCGGGATGACCCTCTTCCCGAGTCGGTCCCATCCGATCTCGAGGCGAGTCAGACCCAGACTCCCTCGCCTCCTAGCCAGACTATTGAGGTAGACCCTGGCCTCAATACATCATCTAGATCTCCTGAGTATTTTTCACTAAGTTCTTATGAGAGTTTTTACTTTACAGACGATCAGATGGCTCGCGGGAAAGGACCAGCAGCAGACGAGAGGCCACCATCTGGGGAACATCAGGAGGGAAGACTGGAGCTGAACGCAGATGTCACTACAGGTATTCTCGATACTTTACAACAGATGAATTTGCAGATTCGAGAACAGTATAGAGTTCAGACTGAACTGCGGGCTGAAATAGCTGCGCTGAGAGTAGGGGTCGGGAATCAGTTACCGCCTGTGGTTCCCGCAACTTTACGGGACGAGTATGACCCGCGCGCACGAACGCTCCATCATTGGATTCGGCTACCGCCGAATCAAGGGCCATACGAACTCCGACCGTCCTTCATCTCTTTGCTTCCCAAGTACTATGGGAATGCTGCAGAGGAGCCGTTCACGTTTTTACAACAGTTCGAGATGATTTGCGGAACGGCTTGTTATCCAGGAGTAACACAGGAAGCCATACGCCTCAAGGCTTTCTCCTTTGCCTTAGCCGATAAGGCCCTTTATTGGCTGAGTTATTTGGGGAGAGAAATTTCTACGTGGGACGACCTGAAGTCCACCTTCCTGCGCAAGTATTTTCCTCTGGGAAGGACGAATATGATGAGGAGCCAGATCTCCAACTTTACGCAACTGCCGCACGAATCATTCCATGAGGCATGGGATCGATTCAAGGACCTGACGGAGAGATGCCCGCATCATGAGATCCCGATGAAGGTGCTCGTACAGAACTACTTTGGAGGACTCCGGTCGGAAGTTCAGGGGCTAGTCAGTGCTGCATGTGGCGGCAACTATTTGAATAAGGACGCCGAGTCAGTCTGGGCCATCTTCGAAGGGATGGCCGAGAACTCGAGAGTTGTAGACTCTACTCGGGCATTTCAGAAAGCCCCATATCCACCACATCACCGAGAACATCACAAGGTGGCAAATATCTCAGACTCTGAATCCAACACCAACATGGGATTTATTAGTGAAAAATTAACGTTGGTGGAGGTGATTCACAAGCAGGTCCAAGACCTACAGCCGCTGCGAGAGTTGGATAAACTCTCATCTCTACCTCAGCAGCTGAGTGGTCTATCGAAGAAGGTCGCTGATCTTCAGATCCAGTACCAGCAGAGCCAGACTTCTTCGAACGCGCAACCAGTACGGAGGATCGCACCCGCTCCACCCACCCGTCAGATCCATTACATCCAGAGCGAGCCCGAGATTCCGCAGATTGATTGGCATGAGGATCAGTCTCATGCCAATTCTGGCCAGATCATCAACACTGCAGAGATGGAGGTAGAGTCGCAAGCCACTTTCGAGATCAACGGGATTTGGTATACTCCGGTGCAGCAACCGAGTATACCGAATCAGCAGCAGCAGCAGCCGTACGGTCATCCGCAGCATGGACGTCCGCAATTTCAGCACCGTCAGAGCTTCACGCCGCAGCAGTCTCATCCGAATGTCTACCATCAGAGACTGCAGCCTTGATATCAGCACCCTGCTCACTACTCACAGAATCATCCTTTTCAGCAGCCGCAGCAGTCTTCCTCCACACCTCAGCGCTACTCCCAGCCTTCCACCTCTCAGCATTTCACGCCAAGGAAGGAGAGAGCAGCAAGCCAGGGCCACTACACCGAACCGGAGATGTCTTCACAGGCCCAGACGCTCAACCAGATCATGGATATGCTGAGTATGCTCCAGATCACGCACAAGACAAAGATGGAATTGGTTAACCGTCGTCTGGACGAGTTAACCGTGCCGAAGATCACTCTCCCAGCCCAGCCTCAGATGAATCCGAACAACAAGAGGAGGAATCCAGAGCAGGTAGACACTACAGGTAAGATCTCATTTCTTGAATTTTTATCTAACTTCATTCGTCTCAGGAGCGATAGATCACCACAAGCACCTGCTGGAGAAGAGGAGAGGGCACCAGAGGAGCACGAGCTGAACCATGATCCTGAAGCCGAGGAGGAGAACCGCAAGAGGATGAGGATCTTTACGCAGACTCAAGAGACGGGAGCAATGCCAACACATCAGATATGGACACTGGCGATTCAGACGATGACATCACGCCAGATCAGGCAGAGAGCCCTGACAAAAACATTTTTTCTCCTGTTTTAGAGAGTTTTGTAAATATTCCTGAGACTCTCGATGTAAACGATGATTCCAGTTTGAATAAAAATCCTGATTTTTTGACTTCTGACTTTATCCCTTTTCCCGATGCTTTGTTTGGAAAAGGAAAGAAAAATACAAAACTAATCCTTAATCTCCACAGATTGAAAAACTACTCAAAGATCACATCTTTCTGAAGATCCCTCTTCATGATGCCTTAGATCAATTTCCTACGCTCAAGAATCAATTGAAAAACAGATGCACCACGCGTAGGAAAAAGAGATCCCGAACAGAAAAATATGTCTTGACTAAGGCTACATCCTGTGCGATACAGAATAAGCTACCGAAGAAGAAGAAAGACTCAGGTGCACATTATGTCAGGTGCGAAATCGCAAAAGCCGAGTTCGATCGCACTCTATTAGATAACGGTTCCTCGATCAATCTAATACTCGCCTCTTTACTCGAGAAGCTCGAGTTAGGTCCTCTTTACAAATCCCGTGCGATCCTTCAGTTTGCTGATAGATCCGTAAAGAGACCTAAGTGTATACTTAGGAACGTTATCGTAACCGTGCAGGGTTTGTAATTTCCAGTGAACTTTACAGTCCTAGATATGAATTGCCCTGCATAGTTACACCTTACCCCGATCATTCTCGAGAGGCCTTTTCTAGAGACCGCAAAGGCCCTCTTCGATTATGATACAGGGAAGGTATCTTTTCGCGCCGAGGGCAAAAAGGTACATATAGAGATGGCGAGAGAATCGAACACTTTCAGTGATGCATCTTCGGATTTTCTGAGTTCTTTAACCTCTTGTGATTACATGGATGAGCTCCATTTTGACGACCTCGAAAGATATCAGATAGAGACCCAAGAATGTTTGACAGAGGATGGGTCCGAGACCTCAGGGGGTAATTCTTCCGGTGGAACCTTATATTTTAGTCTGGATGATGAGAAGCAAAGGGATCAGACTTCTGACGAAATCAATGCAGATCTTTCAGAATCAGAAACTCTACACAATTCCTTTGTCTCGGATGATTCAGAATTTTATCTAGCTGACTTATTCTCTTCCGATTATTCTGAGGAGTCGGATTATGTCTTGAACATCTTCTGTAGTCCGACTCTAGAGCACATAGAGATGGTGGATAATCAGAATGCTGACAAATCCACAACCGATACAGATCCCCATACACATACAGAGGATGTTTCGGCAGATACAGATACTACCTTGCCAGAACTTAAAACTTTGCCACCAAACATGAAATATGCCTTCCTTGTGGGTCCACATCAACGCTTTCCGGTCATCATCAGCTCAACTTTGACCGATGATCAAGAATCTCGTCTGATGGAGATTCTAGAAAGAAACCGCAAGGCCATTGGGTGGACTGTATCCGATCTCCGCGGGATTAATCCTGCTTTGTGTTCACATCATATCTATCTCGATCATGACAGCAAACCCTCAAGAGAGTTTCAGCGTAGGCTGAATCCAGTTTTACGAGAAGTTGTTAAGAAAGAGATCACGAAATGGTGCGACGTAGGGTTCATTTATCTCATCTCCAACTCCGAATGGGTTAGCCCATTACATGTTGTCCCGAAGAAGTCGGGAATTCAAATGGTGAAAAACGAGAGTGGAGAGGAGATTCCAAAGAGCGTAACCACGTCGTGGTGAGTATGTGTTGACTACAGAAAGCTAAACACCGCGACGAAGAAGGACCACTTCCCTTTGCCTTTCATAGACCAGGTCATAGAACGGTTGGCAGGGAAGGGGTACTTCTGTTTCCTTGACGGTTACTCCGGATACAACCAGGTATCAATTGCTCCTGAAGACCAGGAGAAAACCACCTTTACTTGTCCGTTCGGCACGTATGCCTTTAGACGGATAACCTTTGGATTGTGCAACGCTCCTACGACATTCCAGAGGTGCATGCTTGCTATTTTTGCGGACATGGTCGGTGATTTTCTAGAGGTTTTTATGGATGATTTCTCGGTCTATGGTGAGTCCTTTGATGATTGTTTAGCGCACCTAGACCAGGTTTTGAAAAAGTGTTGTGAGGAAGATCTCGTTCTGTCCTGGGAAAAGAGCCATTTTATGGTAACTCACGGGATCGTGTTGGGGCACGTCATCTCCCAGCAAGGCATGGAGGATGACTGCCAAGGTGGATGCTAGCAAGAAACTCAAGCCACCATCCAACATCAAACAGTTACGGTCATTTCTGGGGCACGTCGGCTTTTACCGACGGTTTATCCAAGATTTTTCCAAGATTGCCCGACCGTTAACTAAATTGCTAGGCAAAAACATCGAGTTCGTGTTAAATAATAAATGTCTTAATGCCTTCCTCACATTAAAAGAAAAGATAATCAGTGCTCCTGTCCTACAGCCGCCTGATTGGTCTCTACCCTTCGAGATCATGACGGATGCTTCAGATTTTGCGATCGGGGTTGTATTAGGGCAGAGGAGGAATGGACTTCCCGTTGCCATTCACTATGCCAGCAGAACCTTAGATGATGCTCAGAGAAATTACATAGTGACAGAAAATGAGATGTTGGCAGTAGTGTTTGCATTAGACAAGTTTCGATCATATCTGCTTGGCTCGAAAATCACAGTATACACTGATCACTCAGCTATCAGATTTTTAATGGAAAAGAAGGATGCCAAGGCACGCCTTCTTAGATGGATTCTCTTACTTCAGGAATTCGATTTGGATATCAAAGATAAACCTGGAGTAAAGAATGTGGTAGCTGATCACCTCTCCCATTTACAAACAGATCAGCCTTCAGATGAGTATACGCTAGAGATCGCAGAGAGATTTCCCGATGAGAGCATCTTTGCGGTTACAGAACATCCGTGGTATGCAGACATAGTGAACTTTCTGGTCACACAGAAAAGTCCTCAGGGTTGGCCAAGGAACCGAGTTGAGAAACTAGTTTCTGAGGCACGATACTACCATTGGGAGGACCCGATTCTTTTTCGTGAAGGACCGGATTGCATTTACAGGCGATGTATTCCTCAGGAGGAATATAATAGTGTCCTCACTTTGTGTCATTCTTTAGAATCAGGAGGACATCATTCAGGGAAGAGGACAGCGCAAAAGGTACTACAGAGCGGATTATGGTGGCCGACTCTTACTAGAGATGCCTGCACATTTGTGAAGAGTTGTCCTGATTGTCAGAAAGTTGTAGGGACAGTCAGTGCCAGAGATGCAATGCCGATGCTACTCGTCATCATTTACGAGATCTTTGACACATGGGGCATAGATTTTATGGGACCGTTCCCTTCCAACAGCGGCTTTGAGTACATTCTTCTCGCTGTAGACTATGTTAGTAGATGGGTGGAGGATATACCCGCACGAACCGCAAACAATAAGACCGTTTGCAAGTTCCTAAGGGAACACATCATTTAGCAGTTCGGGATTCCTCGTATTCTAATCTCTGATGGGGGTAGCCATTTCATTAATAAGGAGGTGAAAAAGCTAGTGAAACAATACAACATCGATCACAGAGTAGCTTCTCCTTACCACCCACAGACGAACGGCATGGCTGAAGTTTCAAATAGGGAGGTGAAATCAATACTTCAGAAACTAGTACGACCGGATAGGAAGAACTGGTCACTACTTTTAGATCAAGTTCTTTGGGCATATCGTACTGCATATAAGACTCCTATAAGTACTTCACCATTCAGGCTAGTTTATGGAAAGCCGTGCAACTTGCCCGTAGAAATCATGCATAAATCTGAATGGGCAAATCGAGAGATATTTCTGGATGTACAGAAAGCAGGAGCCAAGAGAAAGATAGATCTGAATGAGCTGGTAGAGATTCGAAATCAAGCATACGAGAACACACTCATTTATAAGGACAAAGTGAAGAACTGGCATGACAGACATATTCGGCACAAAAGCTTTGTTCCTGGGCAGAATGTCTGGTTGTTCAATGCAAGGTTGCGAATTTTTCCAGGCAAATTGAAAAGCAAGTGTGAAGGACCGTACGTAGTCAGAACGGTGCACGACAATGGCAGTATAGCAATATCAGACGTGTCACCTGGTGCAGAGTCGTTCGTAGTTAACGGGCAGATGGTGAAGCACTTTATCAAAACTATTGATCATCTGGCCCGTACTGAAGTGATCTATTTTGTACAGGAATCATGATCACTCCTTCACTTCTTCCTGTACAAATTCTTTTGAGCCATTTTTTTCTGGAGATTCACAACACTTGTATATTCTTCGTAGACCACAATCGTCCCCGTTTTTGCTCGTCTTCAATGCTTAGGATACCAGATCCTAAGTATAGGGGGGACTGATTGCCCGCTGATTTACGTTTTATTTTTTGTACTGAGTCTTTTGTATAGCCTTTCTTTTTCACGAATCATGGGTTCCCAATTTTTTACTACATTCTTTTCTATACTTAGGATGCCTTATCCTAAGTATAGGGGGGACCGAGTGATTTCGATGATTTCGTATTCTTTTCCTTTTGAACTTTGTTATATATTCTTTTCATTCAGTCATCCCGTTTTTGCTCTCCCGTGATACTTACGATGACCTGATCGTAAGTATAGGGGGGGTTGACTGACTTGTACACTCTCTTCTTTTTCACCGACTTTTACTTAGCACGAGTTATGTCCTCCTTTTTCTCTTTTGATGTTATGAGGACATAGCTCAAGCTAAGTATAGGGGGGTGCGTATATGTTGTATATATACTTTCGTCCATAACTCGTACTTTTATGTATTTTCTATATCTATAAAATCCATAAAAAGTGGGTAAGGGTTAATTTAAAATCCACTCTTCTATTTATATATTATTTATAAAATCCTTGTAAATAAGTAAAATGTGATTAAAACTTGTATTTAAAACTTGTAATTAAAATTTGTATTTAAAATTTGTACTTAAAATGTGTATAATACTTAGTTAAAATCCTATTTATTAAAACATGTGTAAAACCATTCAATCCTTGTAAAATACTTTGTAGATAAAATTTGTAAAATACATTAGACACTTAACTCGAATAAAATATATCTTGTAAAATTTATGAATAAAATCTTGTTTATAAAAAATCATAAAAATCCATAAAAAATATAAAGTCCTAAAATTCATAAAAAATTACAAAATCCTTAAAATCCATAAAAATGAGTAATATTCAGAAAATACACTTCACAAAAACATGGTTGCATTTGCATTCGCATTTTTCAGAATAAGTTTGATTTCTGGAACTAAGGACTGAGTCTAGTCTAACGGATGGAGCTTGATTACGGCCTTTAACTTTCGTTGTAAGGAGCCTGATTAGGAACTGGAATTTAGACTCTTCAGGTCTACTGACTTAAAATCTTTGGGTTCCGTAAGATCATATTCGGGAAATCAAGTCATCTGAGCTTAAGTAGACTATTTGGAGTCATCCGTACAACTCTACACCAGTGAACCAATCTTGAACACATGCAATTTGCACTTAGCTCGACTCGCATGGAGTCCTGAAGGGCAGTACACCTTGGTAGTATGTTTCTATCCTTATCTTTGTGGCATTGATGTCTAAAGACGGGAGAGATTGGGGTTGCGATAGTTGCTTCGGATGAGGAAAGGATCTGCTGACACAATTTTTCTAAGACCTCAAAAAAGGGACGGACTAAAAAGATGCTATATCCATCGAGACACAAAAAGATGAATGCAGTGCAAGCAAATTACAAAGTCAAAGCAATACAGAAGCCACCAAATAAGACCACAATGGTCCAAGCTTCCACCAAATATGCATGCACATCTTATTGGAGACTCAGCTATACCGGTTGGGCTTTACAAGGAGATGCATCTACACTGGTCGCACTCCACTTCTTTTCTCATTCTTCTAACTTCTCCCTATATTCGATTGTGGACATAGCAGAACTGAACTCAGAAGGGAATACCTCCCTCCCCGAGGAAAGAGCAGCGAGATGAGGAATCCATAGGAGTGTATAGCCTGGATGGACGGTTTCTTCGGTTCTCTAAGCAGGAAGAGCTAAATCAATTCACACACTGTACAAGTTGACTTCAAGGTTGATAGAGTTTGCGATATGAATAAGTGAGTCTGAACTAGCCGATGAAGTGATCTTGAGTAAGGATTATGGAACTTGAGGACTGTTGAGGATAAACTTGTAATTCTAGTTAAGGTTCCGACAAAATGCTTGTTTCAGGCCCGATCGAGCTCTGTCCTTTGTCTGGTCTCATGAATTAGTTTAGGAAAACAAATTCATTCTAACTTTCTTTTTTTTCACTTACTTTTTCAAAATAAGTGTTTGCTAAGGGACTAGCAAAGTTTAAGTATAGGGGGTTGATGAATCCATGATTCATTAACTTTTCTGTCACATTTTGTCTTAAAACCCTTAACAAATACATGTAAATATCCATTAATTCTCATCTTTTAACAAAACACCATTCATGTGTAAATATTCACTTTTAACCACTAAAATCATGTAAATAAAAAAAGAACAAAAAAAGAAACAAAAAGGCAGATTGAATATATGTATATATATACAATATGACTTAAATATAAATATAGCTGTAAGATATATTTATAGCCCAACCCCTGAGACCAAGTCAGCATGGATTGGTCGACGAACCAATAAGTAGGGGGAGATAAGGAAAAAAAACCAGAGAAAATAATTTAACACACACATATACACCTTTCACTATTTATAAAATAAATACAAAACTTCAAAGAATTTTAATTAATCCATATGAACATATTCTTCACAAAACTCTTATCCTAATTATTCCTAAAAATATATATAAAAATATAAAAATAAGTTAAAAATATTACCCTGTATATATGCCAAGAAACTCAGCCTGGAAATTGTCAAAATTTCAACTTCCGAACATCAAAACTTCCTCATACGAACTCCAATTTCACTCTACTCACCTTTAAAGTTCATAAAATAATATTCTCTAATTAATAAAGGTGGTTTCATCGAATTCGGAATCCGTTTGCAAAAAGTCGGTTTTGGGACCAAAAGACAACGGGGTTTCTGGGCTATTTATTTTCTGTAACACACGTTATTTATCATTTTCTTAATTTTATAATTTTTAAATTATTTCATGATCTTTTAGTTTCACCATAAATTATTTCATAATTTTTTGAGACAATTTATTATTTTAATAAAATCAAAAACCCCAAAATATAGGTATAATTGACCTATTTAGATACTAACCATATTTATTAAAATATGTAAATTAACTCATTGAAATCCATAAAAATTTGTATAAACATTATTTAATATTCTAATAATTAAAAAATTATAAAATTTATTTATTTATTTATTTATTTATTAAATTAAAAATCTAAAACCTATTTATAAATACATATTTATTAATATAATATTTATATTTTAAATAATATTTATTATTTATAAAAATTATTTATGCCATAAATTAGAAAATTTATTTATTTATATTTCTTGTATTTATAACTATTTAAAATAAGTTTATTTACTATTTATTATCTATTTTCCCTTGAATTTTTACACTTTGGGCTAACCAGGTGCTGACACTTGTCAGCACCTGGGCCTTCTTCCCCAAGAGTTTGTTCAGCCAACGCCTGTGCTCGACCTGCCAACTTCAACTATTTCTCTTGCGCTATTCTCGAACCTTCTGGCCAACCTAAACCATCAGATCCCTTCTCCTAACAACCCTCTCCATTGCCACCCTTCGATCTCGGCTTGGAGCCCAAGCAATCTCTCTATTTAAAGCCTTCAAGTCGCCATATCCGAACTAACTTTCCAGCTGCTTGAGCCCCAGCTCCAAGCTAACCGACCCCCCTACTTCCAAGCTTCGTCTCGGCCAACCGGAGGTGGTGACAGCACCGTGGAGACGCCAACGAGGAGGAGGAGATGTCGGAGATCGTTCCAAGGCTACGCCAGCCTTGCATCGCCACCCAAGCGTGCGTCTGTGCTCCGATCTTTGGTCGCCGTCGAGCAGCTATTCCAGGTAATATACCTTGGATTTCCCAGACCTCTTCCTTCACCTTCTTCGTTTTTCGCTTCGATTTGTGTGCCACGATTAGCATGGCTAATCTGCGATTTAGATAGCTAAACCATCTTAGATCGACGCCCTTCCGTAATTCCATTTTGATTCGTTTCAATATCGCATTTCACACGTTTGTTTGCAAAAAGAATTGGGAACCTGATTTTTTTCTCATCTTTGAGCTTGTGATTTCGTCACGTTTTGGCCGATTCCTAGAGGATCGAGCATATAAACTTTGTGTTCGCAGATCAAACGTCTTCGGAATCCATTCCTCCACCGCTGGAAGCCTTCAATCGTCAAGGAAAGCCATCTCCAAAGAGCTTCACCAGAACTTCATCAACTTCCAGGTGCTAAGGTCGCCGTCTTCATGGGCGCACCACCGCCGCTTCGAGCCACCGTCGATCGCTCCCTACCGCGGGCGAGCTCGAGGGGTGGAGGCGCCACCCCTTTGGCCCCGCCGGAGTGCTAAAGGATTCACCGGTTGGCCGTGGAAGATTCGAGAAGGAAGGCATGTGCGTCCGGAGTCCAACCGCTCAAGAACAGAGGAGGTGCAGAATAGCGACACGTGGCAGTAGTGCAACCGTCCGATCGACGCGCGTATCATCTAATCTGGAACGTCGATTACGAACCGGTGGAGAAATTACTTCATAAACCCAACAGGTTTTCCAGATACTTCAGTCTGCCCCCAGGTTTTCACTATTTACATTTAGGTCCCTCCGCAAGGATCTAAATGTAATCATTTGTATATATTTCTTTCAGAACAGTCCCTGAGGACCTTTTTGAGAACATTTTAAATGGCTTTTTCTTGCGCTTATGGCCCTGGGGTGTAGGGGCTATTTGGACCTCGTTTGACTTCGTTCTTTGACGGTTTCTTTAGGGTAGTTACGCAACTACCCCATTTACATAGTATAAAGTTTTCGAGCATTTTCGACATATTTTCATCGTGTTTTGATTTTGTCGAAGATCGCCTCGTCTTGTTTTGATTTCTTGAGTTGATCGAGCTCGCGGCTTGACACCGTTCACTCTACTATATTGTATCACCTAAATAGTACCCACCTATTATATAATAAATAAATCTTTTTGAAAAAACTCCATTTTTGAAAATTAAATAAAAATTGGAAAATAATAAAATCAAATAAAAATAATAAAAATAAAAATCAACAAAGAAGCTTCTTGACTTGATAACTTTGAGAAGAGATTAAAAATAAAATTACAAAGATAAAAATCGAAGGAATTTATTCTGCCTCCTTGAGTTCGACCCAGGAACACTTGCCTGGTAAAATATTAGTGACGGTTTTCCGAAGGAAAACCGAAATTGTTTGATAGGTTGAAGATCGAATTTGTTTCGCAGCTTTTTGGTTTCATCGACAGTGTTGTTCTTTATAAAAATGAAAAGCCGCGAAACCGATTTTTAGCTTTATCAGGCCTCCTCCGAGTTCCTGGTGACAGCAGCAACTCAAGGACCCCATTCGCGTGGAGTTAGGAGTTGAATCGAGGCGTATCCAGCCCTCGCCAGAGCTTCGCCTGAAGCTCATCCACATCCGAGTACGGTGAGTCTCTCCATCTTCTTGTTGTTTCATTTGATAGTTTAGGTTTAGCTTAGGTCAGGTCAGTAGCAGTTTCGTATTCGATTAAGTTCTTCGCAGTGATTTCATCAATCGAACCAACGGCGGAGCTGAGCTCCGCCCGCCGTTTCCGATCGTTCCACGCATCAACCCGACCACCTATCACCTCCATCCTCTTTCCCTTCACTCCGTCGCTCCGCTCCACCCATCCATCACCCTCGATCTCGCCCAGATCGAGTGACCGAGCTCTCTTCTCCGCCGCTC
Source organism: Ottelia alismoides (assembly GCA_037367405.1). Classification (NCBI taxonomy): domain Eukaryota; kingdom Viridiplantae; phylum Streptophyta; class Magnoliopsida; order Alismatales; family Hydrocharitaceae; genus Ottelia; species Ottelia alismoides. The sequence goes on from JAZKJV010005142.1 coordinate 373,369, forward strand.
GCCGGAGCTCCTCGTCCAAGCCACCTTTCGCCTCCATTGCAACATCCGAATACACCCGTAGCTTTGCCTGGTTTTTACGCGACTAACTCTGCAGGTTAGAGCCAAGGAGAAGGCTCTATCGAGCCTCGAAGTCTCCAGGAGTAGCCGCCCAGGTCACCTCCACTGTCCGACCGCTTCAAGCCATCTCAGGCTCGCATGAGACCCTCGTTCGATGCGGATCATCCCCAGGACCCTTTTGCCCTTGGTCCTGGGCCGGGAGAGGCCGTGTGTCAGCCACCATTATTGATCGAGACAACCCGTAGGCCGAGTTCTTCCACCATCCTCGAGGGCCGTCCGATAACGAACACGTACCAGATTCAACCCTCGCCGTTGGATGATCGTGAGCAATAGCCGTCGGATCTTCATCGATGATCTAATCACAGCCGTTGGAAGGCGAACCGTCATCGTGCCGCCAGGGAGCGCCACTTGTCAAGTGAAGTCATCTCCGACGTCCGTTCCCGCGCAAGGCCTGGGTATTTTGCACTATTAACCCTGACCACTTTTGTATTTAATTTATAGTCCGAAAAATTTAATTTTTAGTTCAAAAAGTTTTGTAATATTTGCAAGTAAACCCATTAACTTGCTAGATTTGCACTTTATTCCTCAGCCACGTCACCTCACGTGACTGGGCCACGTGATTTTGGGTATTTTACAGTTTTGATCCCGAGCTTTCATGTATTTGCAGTTATACTCCTATGCGTAGTGATTTAAATATATTTCTGGCATAATTGCATTCTTGCCCTGCTGGTTTTTAGTATTTGCATATATGTCCCTGTGAATAACAGATCACGTGCTTCGCACATGTATTTTTGGTGACATTTGCACCCATGCCCCTGGATGTTTTTATAATTGCATATATACCCCTGCCAGGCTTAGGCTTTTTGTGTGTTTGCTTTATTTATTTCAAGCATCATTAAAGTGCCAAAATATCCACAAAATTATTTTAAGCTCCTGTTAACTTGCACTTTCATGCCATATTTTTATATTTTATTTTTATTACATTTTAGCATTTATTAAAAATCAAAAATAGGCATTTTAGCTACTGTTTAGCTTAGAAAATACCAAAAAAATATTAAAACACCTAGAAAAATTCTAAAAAAATCATCTACTATGTATTTTATTGTCTACTAGTGTCAGTCCAAAAATCCCTAAAAATTTCAAAAGAAAATCCTTAAAAATTAGAAAACATCTTAAAAATTCCAAAAAATTTATAAAATCGTAGAAAAATAAAAAAAATACAAACTCAAGTCCTGTAGATTCCCTATTTTATTTCCTTTATTTTAAAAATAGTTTGGAAAAATTTTATGGTTTTTTGTTATTTTTCATTCCTGTTTTACTCACAGCCAGTAGCTAATTCACTATTTTGCTATAATTCAGTTTTTAAAAATATCAAAAACATTCTGAAAAATATCCAAAAATCACAAAAATAGTAAAAAATCATAAAAAGTCCAAAAATCTTTTATTTCTGAATTTTTGAGTATTTTTACATATTTCTATAAATACCTTAGTACCTCCTTTCTTATATTATATATCTATTCCAATATTGAAAAAAGAAAATATCAAAAATATAAAATATAAAAAAAGAAAATATAAAATCAGAAAATTGAAAATCAAAATACAAAAATATAAATATAAAAGTTAGATAAGAAAATTTAAAAAATAAAAACCCACAAAAAAGTCCAGATTGGCTAAGTAGTCTATTAGACCTAGGAGTTGACACTTTGTCTGTACTCTACACCTTTGTTTCCTGTGTTCGACCCCTACTTGCTTGCCATTGTACATTTTTTAGTAGGGAATAATAAATTTTAATCCTTGCTCTTGATTGATTAATTGATTGCGTGGGTTAATTGTTGACAAACGGGAAGGCTCGAGTAGTTGCATCAGCGACAGTGAGTCTGATTTGTCAGACCACTATTTAGCGGCTCTCACATTTTCGTTTTTCAGTGACTCCTTTAGAGTCGGCTTGGGCCACTCTCCTCTCAGCTCATCTATGCCACCACCGCAGGGTACATCTTCTCTCTCTTCATCTCCTCCTCGAATGTTTCTCCTTCTCCTCAGATTGTTCTACATGTCTTGGAAGGAGACCTGGGCCAATGCTTGGTTCGTGAGCTGCAACTATATTTCTTGATGGAGGCAAGAAGTTGAGAATTCACAACATTTTGATCTGGGTGATGGCATGACTACAACTGTGGTGGTTGATGAGGTCCCTTTCCTTTCCCAGTTGGAGAAATCCCTGTATCCGTGTCTGAATCTAACAAAACTTCTGGATCCATATTGGGTTCTAAATCTACACATGGAATGATGCCCCTATCAGTCTGAACTAAAGCATCAAATGGAAAGAATCATTTTGTGTTAAGGTCAACAAAGAATTTCATTAGGGATGGAGAAATATATGGAGTGAAATCAATTTCCGTACAAAATGGGCAGATTCCTAGACATGAGTGAGCCAGGATTATTGAAGAAAATGGGGAGTCTAGAGATCGATTCGCGGGGTCCGAACCGAGTTCTCGGGAATAGCCCCAAATTATTAGAGAAGGAAAGCACATGGAATCGATACGGGTGTCGACAGAGTCCCGACTAAGCCATCCATGCATCATCATCTCGAGGGTAAATAGGAGGATTGATAATGGATGAACGATACAAATATGAACAAGAAATAAAAGGAGTACAAAACAAGTTATGGATTCACCTACTCAAGTTATGGATTCACCTACTCAAAATAAAGGTGAAAATGAAAGGAAAAACTTTGTACATGTGTGGCGGACTTGATCTTTGAATTTTATATAAATCAAACAAACACCGAATGAGTTATGGATTCACCTACTGAACACAAGTAAAGCCGTAAGAGTTCAACTATTTTTATCTTTTCTATTTTATTTTGTCATTTTGCAGGAAAATCTTTTAACGAGTCCTTAGGAGGGCTATCCCTATAGAACTGTACCTATTGCTGGGAAAGTACCACATACTTCTTCCACCTTTTTTATAACATGTGATTTGCACACTTTTAGGGCCTTGATCTCGTGCGTAGGGGTCTACCCATCCATAGAGTAGAGAAAGTAAGCCAATAGACAAAACCACTACATCCCTCACAAGTGAGGTACTCGGATGCAAACCGATGAGACAGACACACTCGCAAGGGTGCGACCTAAGCTTAATATTTCAGACCAAGTCGAATGCTCCGGAGAAGATAAGAAGAATGTGCTCGGTAAGGCCCTTTTGGTCACGTACGATAGAAGTGCTAGTACTTCTTCGTCCTAGGTGATTATCAAGATGCCACAGATCGTGATTTGGGTTCTACCTTTAGGGGTTGCGCCTGACTCAGTCTGGATGGGTACCTGAAAATAATGAGGACTTTACTAACCCAAAACAATGATGTTCATTACGATTTTTAATTAAGGTCAAAATTTTTTAGCAGTCTCCATGTTTCAATATTTGGGGTTTTAATTTTTTGAGGAATTTTAAATAAAATGCACCTATGATTTTTATTGTATTTTCTTTTTTATCCTAAGTGATATAAAACAGCGGGAGAAGGCAGAAAAACAATGCAAGTGGATACTAGAGTGGAAATCTCACACTCGTATCAAATGATGCATACAAAGTAAGAAGACTCACGGTGCTTCCAAGCGCTCTCCATACATGATGCAAAGGCATATATATAAATATCTACACTGCATGAGCGGTTTGTAGAGCAAGAAAGCATCCTAACAAGAATTGCTATTAACGGGAAAAGCCAAATGCTAATTACCAAAAAGTGGATCTTAAGTGTCCTGTCTTAGAGACTCCTTAGTGCCTGCCACAACAGGGTGCTGCAAGCGCTATGTGGAGTCTCTCGCGGCTCATGGTTCCAAATCCAAGTAATTAGAAATTAATTTTTTTGAGTAGATCCAAGCATAGTAAACTATAGGGACATGATTCTATTTAAGCTATGGACTAAATTGACCGATGCAAGAAATCCTAGATCTAGGAGCGCAACCACATAAAACAAAGAAAAAGAAAGGCGGAAAACTCAAAAAATGCGATACAAAAGAAAATAAATTCGATGAAAACATCAATAAAACATGAAAAGTGCCCTAGGTGAATATAAAAACGAGCAATGGACCTCGTTAAGAGGAAGTGTCCAAGTCCAAATTAGCAATCTTGTGGTCCATACGAGGCATGACCAACAATCGTTGGATGACAACTCACTAAGAACAATTGGTAAATTAACGATCAATCCATACAATCAATCAAGCAACAAGCAGGTAGGGTATCGAACTCAGGGAACAAGGGACATAGCAAGTATATTATTTGTAAGTACATAATATAAGTGTGTATGTTTGTATAAGCATGCGCAATATGTACTCAATGTTTTTTTATGGATGTTTAATTACTTTTTTTAATTAGCTATTTTTTAATATACATATAAATAATAAATATATATAAGAGTATATATATAAAGAAGTAGATAAGGTGATATATATAATATAGGTAATATATAATTGTAATATAATAAATATAAAAAATCAAAAAATATAAAAAAGAATAGCATTTTTTTATTTTTTAAAGGTTTTAAAATTGTGATAAGGTATTTATAATAACTAATATTAATTATAGGTATATATAATACTATGTAGATATATAGGTATATTTGTTATTATAAATATAAGTATAAATAAAATTTTCATAATATTTTTTTTGTGTTTTCAAATATTCTTATGCTTTTATGATTTTTTGGGGATTTTTACTAGTTTTTAGTATTTTTATCAAAAAAAGTACAAAATAAGAACTTTATAAAAAAGAGAGATTAATTTGTGAATTAAAAATAGCAAATATGTTCAAAATTTCTAAAAATACATAATAAAATGGATAAATAAAAATGTAGGGCAGAACTATTTTTTTGGATTTTTAAAAAATATTTTATACATTTTTTAGTGTTAGCAAGGGTTTGCTAATTTTTAGATTTTTTTATATTTTTTATGATTTTTGGTCTATAGTGATAAAATAGGCTAATAAAAAGTAGGTAATTTTTTGGGATATTTAGAAAAGGTTTTACAAATTTTTTTGTATTGTTTAAGTCAAACATTGAGTAAAATATCTCTTTTCGATTTTTGATAAATATCAAATGCAACAAAAATAACAAACAAATCACACAACGTGAATAACAAAGATAGCATGCATTTTCCATAATTTTTCCACAATTTTTGAAGCACACGAGCTATTTTTAGAGAATAAAATTGCAAAAATAAAAATAAATCAAGCTGGTAGGGGTACATTTATAAATAAATTAAAGTAAAGGGAAGCACGTTTAAAATAACCATAAAGTTTGAACTACAACTTGATTTTTAAGGACAATGTACAAATTACAAAAGCCGGGGGCTATCAGAGCATAAGGTGAACTAGCATTGGTCTAAAATGCAATATAAGAATTTCTGAGGGCATATATGCAATTTATCTCAAAAGTTTTGAACATAATTAAATGTTTTCAATTCCCTTTATGAAATACAAAAAAGTGAAAGGGAACTTTAAAATTTTTACCATTTAACGCCTGTTGATCAGGCCGTCGTCCTTACACCACGTGTCTGATCTGATTGTTCTAGTCCCGCACCGCTTCACACATATTGGATGGTGAAGATTAGATATGAGATCTGGGATCCAACGACTCTTGAGGTCCTTGAAAGAACTCTGATAAGGACTAGCTTCGATCAAATTGTTCTCCGACCTCCAATGGTGAATTCGAGCTCTAACGATGGCTATGCGATCCTGATGCCCTTGTACGTGTGTAGGGTTGCTCCGATGAGCATGATGGCAAACTGGGAGATCAGATTGCTTAAGATGACCTGAATTTGCTCCATGTATTTAATGAGGTTCCAGATGGGTCGCCAAGGTCGATTCCTGCACCAAAAACTTGAGGGCAACTTCTTTGGCCATTTACTTGAAGATGAGAGCGAGGGGATGCTTAAGATGGCGAAGGTACATCGAGAGGAGGCATAGCGACCTTCGATTCGCCAGGTCAGAGCATGACAAGGGTTGGATAGTGGGGGATCAATGGATCACACAAAGGAGAATGAGATGGGGTGGTTATCGGGTAGAGATATATACAGGAATAGACGAATTTGGCCTAGAGCTCGAGCTCCAGGTCAAATGGGAATCTCAAATTAAACCTAATCTATGAAATGAAATGACAAATTAAAAGTTGTTAATAAAAAGAGGGCTAAGGATTTACCTAAGAACGGAAGACAGGGCCTCGACTTGATCTGAGTCAAGGAGGCAAAATTAGCTAGCGGAGCTCCTCCAACGAGGGAGTGGGTCGCTTCCTCAGGTGTTCCTCCTCGATGCAAATCTTCTCAAATCGAAGTTGTCACCTACGAGATGAGATTCGAGTGGATCTGAGGGGCTAAGACCAACCGAAAAAGGATCAAACTTCGATCAATGGTGGAGGAGGTTATTTTATAGGCTAGTTGAGGAGGTGGATTGACCAAGGATTCTCAATCCAATAGGACTACGTACAAGGGGTCAAAAGGTTGGGAGTACATTAGGGTTGATCGATGGTAGGTTTGCGTAAAAGTTGAGTCGATTGGAGTAGTTAATCACCTGAAAAGAGGATAGAAGATGGGGGTTTCATTGTCTGACACGTCTAGAAGAGAGGGGAGGTAGTTGATTAGGGGCCAACTAGGGTTTGCTTTTGGTTGGTACACATGGACTAATAAAAAATCCATGACTAAAACTCCATATTAAATGTATAAAAAATGATAGATAATTTTCTTGATATTTGGTGAAAAAATGAAAAATCCTAGTAATTTTCTATTATATTTTGTGCCTATTTTTATATATTTTTTCAAGGCTATGTATTATAAGTTAGTATTTGCATGTAAAAATATATATCATTATACATGTATTTTGACATTCTTATTATTAATTTGTATATATTAATTATTATATACATGTATTTTATATATTTCTAGTTTATTTAAATATACATTTAGGTATTTTTATTGTATTTTTTAAGTTTATATGTACAGTTAAATAAAGGGATATTTACACCCATAACCCTGAGTAGTTTCGTAATTACCTCAGGAACCGTCGATACTTAAGAATTACATCCAGAACCCCGAATAATGCTTAACCCTTACATGGCATAACCCTGTGTGAAGTTCCGTCTAAATTCTCCGTTAACTATGACAGAAAAAGTTATATATTGATTATTTTGCCCATCGAAACACATCTTATTTATAACATGATGCCATTTGTAGATCAAACAAAAACATACCCCCTCCCCCAAGCCTAAAGCCTCTGCCAAGTACATCCTCGACAAGCAGCTCCCTCAGTCTCGGGCGTTCCGTCTCAGGCATACGAGTCCCTCCCCCACGCCCCCAACCTCCCCACAGCGTGCACAACGGCAACCCCCCCCCACCCCCTCATGCTGAGTTCTTCCTGGAAGCCCCTCCCCTGCAGGAAATTCTGAAGCCCCCTGCTCGATGCTCCGCCTCCCTCCACCGCCAGGCCGAGTCCCTCCTCCGTGCCCCCTCCCCCCCACGTGCCCAACTACACCCCCCCCCCACTCAGGCCGAATTCTTCCTGGAAACCCCTCCCCTGCGAGAACTCCTGAAGCCCCCTGCTTGATGCTCCACCTCCCTCCCCCGGCCGAGTTCCTCCCCCATCAGGCCATGTCCCTCCCCTACGCCCCCCTCCCCCCCTCCCGTGCGCCCAACCGCAACCCCCCTTCCCTTAGGCCGAGTTCTTCCTAGAAACCCCTCCTCTACAGGAACTCCTGAAGCCCCCTGCTCGACGCTCCGCCTCCCTCCCCCGCCGGGTCGATTCCCGCCGAGGTGCTGGAACTCATGAAGCCCCTGTGCTCGATGCTCCACCTCCCCTGCGCCCAATCACACTCTTTTTTTATTAATCTCAGTTGTTAGATCATTGTTTAGTTAGATGAACTCAGCAATCTGGTTGAGTTAATGGACTAAACTAACGAAAGGTTATGGGTGTAAAACGAAGTAGTTATTCGACGTCCTGGATGTAAATTATGATTATCGAGGATTCTTGGGGTATTTACGAAACTACTCAGGGTTATGGGTGTAAATATACACTAAATAAATATGGGTGTTCATTATATAAGTATATACATATATAATTCATCTATGTGTAATAATAGACTTATTTATTTTCTTTTCTTTTTGATTATTTAGTTTTATTTTAATTATGTTCATATGTTTTAAATAATATATAAAATTTTATAAAAATAAAAGAAATTGAAATATACAAAGAACAAATATATTGAATATAATATACAGGTATATTGCACAATTCGAGTCCAAAACCTAACTTTTGCACACTAACTTAAATTGAATGAAACTACATTCACTAAATAACTTATTAAAAGTTATATATAATTAAAGCTGATTTTGATCAATTTTGATACAATATGGAGAAGATATAGGTCTGCAAAGTTTTCTTTGCAGCATTTTATTTTGTATGTCCTGAGCATACTACGCATTATTTTTCTGTGAACTCAATTTTGTTATTTCTTTGTATTTTTATGTACAATTTTCATATAGAGGAGTTGACTAGTATAAATATAAAAATAAGAGTTAAAAATAGGGCCCTAAAAGGCATAGTATTATCAAATCAATTTAGGATTTTTTAGTGCATTTTGTACAATTTCTCTTCCCTATCTCCCCCTACTTTATTCCTTGCCGACCAAGCCATAATGATGACTAGATCTCAGGGTTTAGGGTCATTCAATACGTTGGTATCGTATTTCTTTTTCTTTTCTTCCTTTATTCTTTAATTTTGGAATGAAATATATAATTAATACAATATTTTATACAATATTTTGTAACAATTACAGATTGATTATTTTTGAAAATTAATTATATATACATGCATTTTGATAGGTATTAAAGGCCAAAATGAAAGAATAAAGGTGATGAAATGGAGATTCATCAATATATCGGGGGCTCTGGATGGCAGACAACCATATGTGTCTTTGGCGTCTATGATGGTGGTCCCTAGTAGAGTTTTTGCATGGTGTATATGTGCTAGACCAACTGAGGTTGCCTTGGACTATGTTGTTGCGGTTGTTCTTTTGGCTCAACAGTAGAGGTCTCGGTTGTAGTACTCACAAACTGACATGAGTTAATTATGCTCATTTGAAGCTCCAACTGCTTTGTGATTTCGTCGATCTTGTCCAGATTCTTGATTCTTTGTTCGATCACATTGGGTTCTTTAAGGTCTTGTGATTGTTTCTCGATAATGTCAACCTTGGGGCAGGTCGTTCCCGATGATGCTCAAGTTAGAACTATCGTTCATGTCCTCTTCATGAGATGGTGCCATATTAACGGACTTGTGGAGGATCTACGGGTCTTTTGGAATGCACAGGATGAAGACAATACAACCGATTCTACAACCATCTCCTAAAAAATATGCCAAATAACATCTTCAACCTTATTAAAATAAGATCCTCTACATGCGACATTGGTGTCTTTGGTTATCATGATTCTAACCCCCTAAAAATTGTAGAGCATACTAGTCTTCGATATGTCATGATGGGGTCACTTCTCTTGTAGAATTTTGAAGTGTTCCAAAACCTCATGAATCGGCTCATGAAACAATTGCAAGGAGTTTGATATCAGAGTCACATCTAATTCAGATGACCCAAGGGATAATATTTGTGCAGGAAGGCTGACTTTAGCTCCTCCAAGGTCATTACTACCTTCCTAAAGGGATTGATCCATTAGAGAGCCTTATCCTGAAGGGTGAATGGGAAGACGGTCATCTTAACTACCTCTAACATTATGTTAGGGTAGTGCATTTTTCTTCATATGCGGTCGAATTGCTGCAGGTGAATGTAGGGTTCCTCACTTGTATTTCTATGGAATGTCGATAAGAGAAAGCAACTAAGACTTTAGTTCAAAATTTCCATGGATCAGCGGTATCCGGATCCTCTATGTAACCTTACCAGCTCTAGAGTTGTATGTATCCTTCATAGTTGACTTCGATATCTCTCTTCTCTCCTCCTCTCCTCCCTAGTGTCCAGCTGTTTGATGTTCTTCTCCTCCTCTCTCTCCTCATCTCCATCAACATTTCCTTTAAGGCAGTGTGAGTATTGGCATGTTAGGTCAACTACTATTGTATATCATAGTTTGAGGTTAGCATTTGGTTGTTGACCTCGTTCTAATATGTTTGGTATCCCTTCCCTCTCTGAGTAGGCATTTCAGGTTTTGAATATGATGATGATGAGTCAACGGGTCCTTGGACTGCAACGAAAAACATACCTTGATCATTCTTGAAATATACACCAGATGATGAGAAGTCTTCAAGATTAGGGTCAATGCTGAACTTTATTAGGGTAGGGGATGTGAATGGAGATTGGACGATCTCCATTTAAAAGGAAGAGAACTCGGGATGAGCATCATCCTGAGTTCTGGGTGAAGAAGAAAGCATGGAGATGAATTATGGGTAATTAAGCAGATTTGTTATAGTGAGATATACACTCAACAAAAATATGTTAGTGTGCTAACTAATGAGGATTATTTATTATTTGCATGTGTTTACCAAAGATTTTGTCAGAATGAAAGAATAATGGAGATGAGTCATGGACTCATCATCTATCCCTCTTAGGAAACATAGGGTGGTTGAAGCATATCCCACCAAATGCAGGGACATCAATCATTCCCTCATTCCCAAACTCCTAAGTTAGTGTGTTTTTGTAGGAGGAAGAGAAGATCTCTGACCACCATGCATGACCAGAGTTAGTTAGGTTCGTGGAGGAGTGGAGAAGAAGCGGGGAGTATGCATGGGTTGCACCTTGTGGAGGAAGGAGAGGAGTTGATGTTTGATGAATTCTAAAAAAACAAGATCTAATGGGAATAAGGAAGAAGAGGCTACCATACCTAATAATACACTATAATAAAACTCGCAACAAGTGGAGGAATGTGCCTGGGGTGAAGATACTTTGATGAGAACCTACGGCCATGGCCTCATGTACGTCTAAAGATATAGCTTGACAAGCTCATAGCTTGTAGTAGTTGGTTTCCCACTTCGATTGCACTCTCTTCAGTGTGTCCGATCATGGGTTGTTTTGAAGGATATGGTTAGATCCTCAAGCGCATCACGGAAGCGTGAGCGTTATATCGAAGACGACGAGGAGCGACTAGTCGCACTAGTTGCTCGATGCAGCGGAATTAAAAAAAAGTTCATGCGACGAAACCACATTGTCCTAGAACACTTCTCGGATCGTTTCGTCTAAACCACAAACAAGTAATAGGATTACCTCTTGAAGCGTGGTTGCGATCGAGTCTCTAAACGAAGAGACCTCCTGTCTCAAGTCCGATCCGACGAAGGAGACGCTTGCGAGCGCGGGGATGAATCGCGTGCTTCTCGCAATCCATGTTGATGATCCGAGCGGCGGATCTCCTGATCTCGACACACGAGATCTGACATCTTCTTCACAAGCGAGGCATGCCGAAGGAGACAGAGATCCACGAGTAAACTATCGGGCAGCATAATGACGATGCTGCAGCGATGGAGACTCCCTCTAGGGCATCCATGATGGACGGCCATATGAGAGGGAGAGAGAGAGTAGACGTGTAGAGAGAAAGAGAGAGAGAGAGATGTGCTATAATAGCATGTGTGTGTCAAGAGAGAGCATGGTATGCCTCTCTATTTATAGGGTTTTGGGATCCATGGATCTCAATCCATGGGACTCATAAAATCAATGGTTGAGATTGATTTATGCTCAATCCAATGGTCAAGATTGTTGTTCGGAAAATCCAACAACTTGTGATTTAATTTAGATTAAAATATATTTGACAAAATCAAATATAAATCAATCCTAAATTACATCAACAAATAAGGAGAGAATATACATGGAGATTACATCTCCATGTTCATTCAAGGGTGACAGCCACCCATTCCATATAGGAAATGGGTGCCGCCCACCACCTTCCATGTGGGGCAATCTCATGGATTTCCATGAGATTGCATGCCTCCCTTAATTTCTCCATAATTTATTTCCAAAAACTTTTTGTTGGGATTTATTCACCAAAAATAATTCACAATTAATTTTGAGAATATTGCAATCTTGACATTGGAAAATTGTGAATCACATTCACAACCCAAAACAAAATATAATTTACATTTTCAATTAATTAGACAATGTGTATCCAATACACATTAACAATTAATCAACAAATATAAATTATAATTAGCTCTCTCTAATACATTATAAATCACATTTATAATATATTATGAATAATTGGATATTACTATCCACATTATTCTTATCCACAATAATTAAATTACATTTAATATATTGGACAAGTTATTCTCATGTGCCCAAATAATATGAATCACATTCACATTATTCACATCTTTGATAATCAAATCACATTTAATTATCTAAGATAACTCTCCTTATAATTTGAATCAAATTCATATTAGTCATGATAATTAAATCACATTTAATTATCCATTTTCTCAATGCTTGGGTACATATATAAACAACAGAATTATCCATGAACACTTTCAAGGATAATGCGCTTTCTCCGCAAATACTTGGAGAAAAGGATAGGGTGATTGTATTGCTCCATGTATAGTGACTTGGATATTGAGATTACATCTCAAATCCAGATCTCGGGCCTCCCATAGAGGCTTGATTAAATCAAGACCGCAAATCTAATCTTCTCACTGCATCTGAATCACATTCAGATCAATGTCCAACATTTGGATCGAGATCAAATTACTTCTTTACTGAGAGGAGTCACTAAAATATAGACCCGTTTCATCACTCCCTAGGAATGGAAGCGTCATGGTTATACAATCGTTTATGATCACATCACCCTAAGGTATTCCCAATACCTGTACATCCTGCATATTGGAAGACTCAGAATAAACCCGAAGTATTAGATCAACTTTATACTGTCTACTTCAGGGTTTTATCCATAAGTTTCTCATTTTGATCAGTGGGAGTTGGTATCGATCATATACTTTCCAAAAGCATATATCATACCTAGGTCTTGATCATATACTTTCCAAAAGTATATATCAAACTTACAAATTCAGTCAAGCTTCCAAAGCGAGACGACCGTGCGCACGGAATTTGATTCTTCCCAATATCTCACGAGTGAGCTCATGTCTTCCGGTTCAGTAGTGGACATGTATGATCCCTTTGAGATATCGTATTACTCATATGCCCTTATATGCTCACCAGCGTGCTGGCGTATAGACCTTGATTAGGTCATCAACCTATAGGTCTGCCAAATGTACATATTCAGACATATAGTAACACATCTGTCTTCGGTCATAGGATGTGTGCCTATATCCTGACAGCATACGATATAGGACTTTGGTTATCTCGATCTCATTAAGTCAACTCTTTGACCTAACTAATCGGACACATCCGAATCTCTATTCCTATGCAGAGGACCTGCATCAAGAGGCCGATCAGATATCAGCCTAACTGAGAAAGGATTGCCATCTCCTACTCAGGCTAGAGATCATCTCCTAATAATCATTTAGCGGTGCTTGATGAGTCCTCAATCTAACTCATTAGATATTCATCTAAGCACCAGCCTCTATGATTGAATAATTGAATCAACAGCTGTATGATGATCAAGATGGCAACGGTACATAATCCTAATTGTACTAAGGGACCTATTCATCATTTCAGATCAGCGAATGATATTTGCAATAACATTTATTGCATAATGGCTCATCGTGGGCTCGCATTTCCAACAATCTCCCACTAGCCCAAAGAGCCATTAATGGGCTAACCATATAAACCCACACTCATGTGACAATCATAGGCTATTTAGAAAATAGCTAGGTAAGCTGATCAACTACTCTGTTCCCAAGAGACCACGCCAAGTCCTTTTACAACACTTGCATATCTCTTAGTAACAGTGCTCGCATCCAGTGTGAATGTTGCATCTTATGCAACCAATACTCAATTTTATCGGTTATAGTGTCCTTGACACTACATCTTTTTAATTATCATAACCAGTATTCGCATAATTCTTATTAGAATACCTTCATTCCTGGAGATCTCTATCTCCTAAGGTATCTACAATTAAGACCCTTATAGATCACTATCTACAAGGTCTTAAACATTTGAAGATAAGACTTTGAGATCACTATCTCTACGTTTCATCATCTTTGAAGATATTGTTATTACTGCAACCAAGTGTTTTATTTCCACAGTAGGATTAGTAACAGTTTACTACTTCCACCGCATGGCAGACATATGGCTTTTGTACACATCTACCATAAACTTCAGCTTCTCGTAAGTGATGCACAAGTGCAAGCAGTTCTAGCATTCATTTCCTCAACTCTTTGAGGTGCTATCCCTTTAGACAGGTCACTACCACATCTTAAGGGAAGGAAGCTTTTCTTGGAATTTTCCAGAAAATGGAATACGTCCGAGGTATACTACTAATGCGACAGTCCCAAAACCCTCTTCTCTTTGCTTCTGAACGACTTCAGAACTAAGATCTAAAAGGTATCCTTGAGATCATATCTTGAGGTATGGACTAACCAGATTATAAAACACTTATTATTATTTTTATATCATTCTAAACGGTTAGGATAATATCTACATTTAGCACGATGAACATAATGGCACTCCCACTAAGCTTCATATGGTTCATCAAGATTTTATCTGAAATCCTAACATTTACAATTTCATCAGATCTTATGTTCAACTACAAGAAACTTATTGGAGTCCAAAGATGGAGTTCTTTAGGTTGCACACCTTGCTTTCCTCAATCATGAAGCCTTGGGGCTACTTCATATGAATATCCTCAGAGAGGTATTCTTAGAGGAATGCAATCTTGACTCACATCATGGAGATGTCATAGTCAAGTTGTGTAGCTGTAGTTAGCAATATTCTGATGGGTTAAAGCAAGGTCACTGGAGAGCAAGTCTCATCGCAAGCGATGTCTTCTCTTCGGTGTGTAGCTCATGGCTACGAACCGTGCTTTGAAGGTCTCTACCTTCTCATCAGGTTCCCTCTTTCTCTTGAAGATCTATTAACAGCTTAATGGGTCTAACCCTAATAGGTGGATCCTCGAGGGTCCATATACAACACTTGTATACGAAGTCTACATTAGACTTTTATTGCTAACATCCATCTTTCCATGATATGATCTTCAGGAGCTTCATCACATGAAGTCCGATCATTGTTAGATTCAACTAACACATGGAATCCATCCTCAAACTTATTTGAAGAGGTATTAATGTTTCATTTTTAATTGTCTATTTAGTTTCCGATTTCAGGAGCCTTATTATCATCTCAAGATTAAATGAGTTCCTTTACTTCATTTTCATCTTGATTCTTAAGAGAGTAATCCTCTATGAATCACATTCTCAGAGATGAGATCCTTTAAGAATCTCAAGGTCATAAAGCAGGTATACAAAACCATCCTTTATTTTCCTAATGAAGTAGCACTCTCTGGTGCTAGATTCCAGCTTTCTAGCATGGAACCTTGTAAGGATATATATAATGTAGTCTCTACCACATATATATACCTGTAAACTAAGAGATAATTATCCTAAGTTTAATCATTGATCAAATCATGGCACACATTATCAATTGTATCTCCCTACAAATCTATTGAGTTAAGGTTCATTAGGAGGATTGAGATAGGAATGATATCCACATCTCCATAAGGTATTCCTTGAATTTATCTAATAGGTACAAGCTACCTTGGTTAGATCAAATTCATTTCATCTTCCTTCAAACTTTAGTTCTAAACCAAAATTGTGAAATCTTTGAACATTTCAAAGGTTTCTAAGTAAAGAGAAGAAATCTCATATCACAAATAATCATCAATAGATATCACATATCCATAATGTTTACTATGATATAGATGATTCACATATATCAATATGTATGAGATCCTGAATACCTTGACATCTTATACCTTTCCCAAAGAAGGGTGTATTGGACATTTTACTTTGAATACAATAATCATAAGTATGCAAGTTTTGAAATTTTAGACATTCTAAAGTTTCATCTCTTACTTGTCCATTGATCTCATCAATAGACATATGTCCAAAACATGACGCCAGATCATTGTCAAATGATCTTTATCCTCCTATTGATCTTTAAAGGTTTAATTTTCAGTATTAGAAATCTTAATGAACCATTCATTAATTTTCTAATTTAGTGGAGTCCACTAGATGTTAGATTACTATCTGAAATATATCCATCATAACTCTCTATGATAGGTTTATTCCAGAATTCATATTTATTTCTAACCTCTAGAAATAAACTATGAGTGTATTCTAATATCCAGGTCACAGAGAAATTCTCTAAGACTAAGGGCTCCCACTGAAAATATGAAGTCTATTGATCCAATGGAAATTGTTGCAACAATTGCATCACTTCCAACATGGATGACCATTAAACCTTAAGATCAAATTTCTAATATTCTAATACATATGCAACCAATTGCAAGTGTTATTAGAAGATTGAGATACGATTATTAGACTTTATCTTATCAAATAAGCAAGTAAATTTCAATGATTATATGTAGATTATTCTGACGTACTATCTGATTCCTTCTCTAAGGATTCCATATAGATTTGATAGTCATACTATCAACCCATTGCAGTATTGGCATTCATCCACCACTTTGGATATCTTATGGAAGTTACAGAAGTATAGTCAACTCTTTGACTACACTTCTTACTTGGGTCCAACCCATGCTTCCACTGCGCTCCCTTTATTTATAAGCAACCATTGCTCAAGACAAAGGACCTCTTATGTTAAAATCAAAAAATTTCAACATAAGAGTATTTTAACATTTATACATGCTTCATTCAGTTCATACAATATGAATATTATGAAGCTTCATGAATGACTAGAGTATAGATAGTAGAATGATGACACTCATCGTATCTACATCTATTTAAACTCTTAAAACTTAGGTTCAGGTAGGTACTCAAACAATTTGAATACATCATCTCCTATAGAGCCCCATTCTGCAAAATGCAGAGAACCATGTTATTCATGATTATATGTCGAGAGCACATATGTATGCCAGAACATCTTCTTAGATTTTATAAGGATTATATGATAATTACGATCATTATCGACATGTTACTTCAAAAGTGCATTCGATGAGATCATGACTTATAGAGACATACAAACCCTAGGGTTTTAGTCCTAATGTCTTATTTAATCACCATTCCTCATTATTATGAGGAAACTTGCACATTCCAACCACATACATTATGTATCCAATTGCAAGTACAATATCTGGATCATAGGTCCAATCCATGATATTCTACTGGTTATTATTGAGTATAACATTGAGTGAGATTAAAGAAGGATTATCTAAAATAAGAAATTAGCATAAACATATATAAATATATATTTTACTATGATTTAGGAATTTTTATATCAAAGTTGTCTTGCCATATCAACAATGAAAGTTCATTCCCTTAATCACTTTCAATGTAAGAGATATACTTACCATTATATCTCAAGCAAGATCAGGGATCTCCTTCCTTATCTTTGTTACATCCCAATAATATGAGAACATGTAACTCGGATAAAAAGAAGCGGGAACGCATTCTGCCTATTTTGTCCAACTTGCATCTCTCATTTCGATCTTTAACACCCGGGCCCACCACCCCTAGGGTGATGTTGACCAGTCATTAATTAAACCAACCGTCAACAGGAATACAACTCGCTATGCGCAATCCAATATCGCCCTAATAATATGAGGACCCGATATTGGGGTCACTACGCATACGTCCTTACTCTTTCGAGAAGCAACGAGCCCGATCCAAATGGATCGTACGCAGGAGTTGTCACTTCGGATAGGCGTCTCCTACATACAATATCTGACGACGGAACCCTTCGCCTTGACGGGAGACCATGGATGTCACTTATGTGAACCTCCATATCATATTCAAATTGTAATTAATCATTATGAATCATATTCATTATGATTAATTCTTCCAAGGGAATAATAACTCTATTCATAATAGAGTGTTTAATTTTGATATAATTAACTTAATCATATTAAATTAATTATCAATCCAATTCAATCAACAAACTTGATTTTACTTGAATATATGGTATTATCTCAAAATACATGCTAATTCGAAATTTAATAATTAGAAAAATACATCATGATCTCTCAGGCATCATTCGTTCCCTACCCGCTGTCATGGCCAGTACCGGCGGGAGTGGGACAGACCGCATACGTTGCAACCCGCTACCCCAGCGATTCCCGACTAGACACCATATCCGCCTCGGGAAAAAATAATGCCGAGTCAATCACTTTGTGCTTGATATGATTATCAGTTCTCCAACCGAAATTATACCATATAGTAATAATCAAAACATTTTTTGATTATAAGGAAATTTGCTAGACAAATTCCCAATCCTATTCAAGAAAGGAGTTTTATGATTGTGTTTCCAATTTTGATCTAGATCAAATCTAATGAATTGTTGGTTGATGCCAAGTCAACTAAGGAAATAATCATCATCCAATATTTCTCAAATATTTTCCATAATTATTTCATGAAATTAACAATTAATTTCACTAATTGACAATCACATGGTTCTTGATTAGGAAAGTAATTTCAGCCGTGACCCCTACTTACTAAAATTAGCATATCTCAATCAATATAAATCCAAATTAAGCAAAGTAAGTTTCCATAGTTTGCTAATTTGATTTACAACAGAACCTATGTGATTTTCACGCATTTCAAGGCGTCTCTAAACAGTAATTAACTCTTTCATTACGTTAAGATTCGCAGTTCCTGTAACAGTGAATACATGTTCATTAAAACAACCATATCTCGAGCAAACGGAATCCAAATTACATAAACTCAGATCCTATGGTTTCCTTATTTAATGGGAACAAAATCCAATTATTATTTTCGTGTTTAAACAATTTAAACAGGGCTGATAATAATAACTAAACAGAGATGCAAAAATGAAATGCGATAAAATTTTCGCAACCATAACGAACCCAAGTCGCCTTCGGTTTTATGGATCGTATCCAAAACCTTCAACCTAAGGCTCTGATACCACTTGAAGGATATGTTAGATCCACAAGCGCATCACGGAAGTGTGAGCGTCGTATCGAATACGACGAGGAGCGACTAGTCGCACTAGTTGCTCTATGCAGCGGAATTAAAAAAAATTTCATGCGACGAAACCACATGATCTAAGAACACTTCTCGGATCATTTCTTCTAAACCACAAACAAGTAATAGGATTAACTCTTGAAGCGTGGTTGCGATCGAGTCTCTAAACGAAGAGACCTCCTATCTCAAGTCCGATCCGACGGAGGAGACGCTTGCGAGCGCAGGAATAAATCGCGTGCTTCACGCAATCCATGTTGATGATCCAAGCGGCGGATGTCCTGATCTCGACACACAAGATCCGACGTCTTCTTCACGAGCGAGGCGCACCGAAGGAGACGGAGATCCACGAGCAAACTATCGGGCAGCATAACGACGATGCTACAGCGATGGAGACTCCCTCTAGGGCATCCATAATGGACGGCCATATGAGAGGGAGAGAGAGTAGACGTGTAGAGATAAAAAGAGAGAGAGAGAGAGAGAGAGAGAGAGAGAGAGATATGCTATAATAGCATGTGTGTGTCAAGAGAGAGCATGGTATGCCTATCTATTTATAGGATTTTGGGATCCATGGATCTCAATCCATGGGACTCATAAAATCAATGGTTGAGATTGATTTATGATCAATCCAATGGTCAAGATTGTTGTTGGTAAAAACCAACAACTTATGATTTAATTTAGATTAAAATATATTTGAAAAAATCAAATATAAATCAATCCTAAATTACATCAACAAATAAGGAGAGAATATACATGGAGATTACATCTCCATGTTCATTCAAGGGAGACGACCACCCATTCCATATAGGAATTGGGTGTCGTCCACCACCTTCCATGTGGGGCAATCTCATGGATTTCCATGAGATTGCATGCCTCCTTGAATTTCTCCATTATTTATTTCCAACAACTTTTGTTGGGATTTATTCACCAAAAATAATTCACAATTAATTTTGGGAATATTGCAATCTTGATATTAGAAAATTGTGAATCACATTCACAACCCAATATAATTTACATTTTCAATTAATTAGACAATGTGTATCCAATACACATTAATAATTAATAAACAAATATAAATTATAATTAGCTCTCTCTAATAGATTATAAATCACATTTATAATATATTATGAATAATTGGATATTACTATCCACATTATTCTTATCCACAATAATTAAATCACAATTAATATATTGGATAAGTTATTCTCATGTGTCCAAATAATATGAATCACATTCACATTATTCACATCATTGATAATCAAATCACATTTAATTATCTAAGATAACTCTCCTTATAATATGAATCAAATTCATATTAGTCATGATAATTAAATCACATTTAATTATCCATTTTCTCAATGCTCGGGTACATATGTCAACAACAGAATTATCCATGAACTCTTTCAAGGATAATGCGCTTTCTCCGCGAATACTTGGAGATAAGGACAGGGTGATTGTATTGTTCCACGTATAGTGACTTGTATATTGAGATTACATCTCAAATTCAGATCTCGGGCCTCCCATAGATGCTTGATTAAATCAAGACTGCAAATCTAATCTTCTCATTGCATCTGAATCACATTCAGATCAATGTCGAACATTTGGATCAAGATCATATTACTTCTTTACTGAGAGGAGTCACTAAAATCCAGACCTATTTCATCACTCCCTAGGAAAGGAAGCGTCATGGTCATACAATCGTGTCTGATCACATCACCCTCAGGTATTCCCAATACCTGTACATCCTGCATACTAGAAGACTCAGAATAAACCTGAAGTATTAGATCAACTTTATACTATCTACTTCAGGGTTTTATCAGTAAGTTTCTTATTTTGATCATTGAGAGTTGGTATCGATCATATACTTTCCAAAAGCATATATCATACCTAGATCTTGATCATATACTTTCCAAAAGTATATATCAAACCTACAAATTCAGTCAAGCTTCCAAAGCGAGACGACCGCGCGCACGGAATTTGATTCTTCCCAATATCTCATGAGTGAGCTCATGTCTTTCAGTTCAGTAGTGAACCTGTATGATCCCTTTGAGAGATCGTATTACTCATATGCCCTTATATGCACACCAGCGCACCGGTGTATAGACCTTGATTAGGTCATCAACCTATTGGTCTGCCAAATGTACATATTCAGATATATAGTAGCACATCTGTCATTGGTCAGAGGATGCGTGCCTATATCATGACAGCATACGATATAGGACTTTGGTTATCTCGATCTCGTTAAGTCAATTCTTTGACTTAACTAATCTGACACCTTCGAATCTCTATTCCTATGTAGAGGACCTGCATCAAGAGGTCGGTCAGATATCAACCTAACTGAGAAAGGATTGCCATCTACTACTCAGGCTGGAGATCATCTCTTAATAATCATTTGACGGTGCTTGATGAGTCCTCAATCTAACTTATTAGATATTCATCTAAGCACCAGCCTCTATGATTCAATAATTGAATCAACAGCTGTATGATCATCAAGATGGCTACGGTACATAACCCTAACTGTACTAAGGGACCTATTATGCAAATTATTTATTCTTCATTTCAGATCAGGAAATGATATTTGCAATAACATTTATTGCATAATGGCTCGCCGTGGGCTCGCATTTCCAACATGTTTCCCAAGAATGTTACAATGGGGAGGGAGTTGGCTTCAATCAACTCCACAATGGGAAAGGTGCTGGTGTGGATCGAGCTATGACCAATCAGAAGGCTTCATTCAAAATTAGTTGACCAGTTTGAGGAGTGGGAGAGGGGTTGACTTGGTTACAATTGGTCGACTTGACCTAATCGCAAAATTCCAATACCAATGAAATAGAAAAAAACTTCAAATAAAAAAAATGAAAATTGACAAAATGTAAAGATAGTACAAATTCCATGAAGGAAGTTTTCGCTCCGAATAGCAAGTCTCTTTTATATATGTCATGTAATAAAAATTTTCCTGATCATGTCCTTACGAGAAAAAAGTAGCAAAGATTTGAATCTTTCTTGTAAACTGATAACATATGAGATAAAATGAGGTCATATAAAGCAAGCCCTTAAGAAGATGTTAACTCAAGAGCATAAAGTATGCCCCAAGGGATACGTTAATCCAAAGTCAAATTGGAGTTTAATTCTCGCATTCAGTGACCGCAATTAAAGAAAAAACAGAAACCCCTTTCTCTTCGCCTATAAATAGGTGCATTGCCCCGTACATGATGCAGCACAGCCAGCCACAAGAGCAAGCGAGTAGCTCCTCTCCTCTCCTCAACAATGTCGGCGGGTAGGGGCACCTCACTGTGGGCGTCGTGCATCACTGCTCTGTTGTTGATGTGCTCTGTTGCTCGTGCACAGGAAGTGGTTCAGCCACCTCCCCCCACAGAGTTGGCTCCACCTTCCTCTATTGAATCTCCTCCACCTCCTCCTCCGTCGCCACCTCCACCTCCGTCGCCGCCTCCTCCGCCGCCGGCACGCTTGTCTACCTGCATCCAAACGTGCGTGTCCGACTTGCTCGCTTGCCAGCGTGGTTGTGATTTGAACTTTGCCTGCCACATCTTGTGCGGCACTGCCCACACCACCTGCGTCTTCGGTTGCATTAGGATATAATTATGTTTACATCTCGCCTCCTCAACATATATAAATAATAGATATGCATACTCTACGCGTGTGTTGTAATAAGAGACGTACGTACGTCTCTATATATAAGGTTGTGTTACGCAATAAATGGAGGGGTTTTATATAAATCCAAGTACGACGATTTGTTCGCTGCGCATGGAACGGTGGAGTGGAGAAGAAATTCCTCAACAAAATTTGTTCAGCAATATAATCTTGCGGACTAGATAGTAATGAGATTTTTACACGTAGTACTCCAACTCCTATTCAATTTGCAGTCACGTCGTAACCCTCTGAAATCATTAACCCGTGCGTTGTAATCCCTGTTGGGTTAATTAACCATCGATGTAGTCCTTAATTTCCCCACTACAACACTTAAAATGAACCTGCAGGATGTTAAGTCACGTGTGCACTTAGACGGAAGCTAACTCCGATCCAATGCAACCATGTTGAGGAAGGGATTGAGGCTTCCTCTCCCTCTAGTAAGCGACTTCCCTATCAACGGCCTACGAATCTCACTTTCTCCCAAATCATTGAAATGCTCTGACTCGATCTTGGATGGAAATACATGATGCTTTTCCTGCCCTCCAGGTCGTACTTTTGAATTCACCACTAACCTCAGATAAACCACATGCTTGCATCCTTGAAAATACCAAAACATACCATTCTCAATATCGATAAGAATTGTTGATGCTTCCTCTGGAACGGGAATAATAAGGACTGAAATAGACATTATGCAAGACGAGAGCACCTCCGTAGACCCAAATCAAATGAGGGATATGGGATCCAAAGCCTTGATCTTTTTAATCACGCCCTATTAACTAAGTCATGGGTTAAACTACAAGAAAATCCAAACTCCTCGGATTCTAGAACGTTATGTGGTCGATACCATAATACAAAGCTGATTGATATTAATGTCCACCCGATCCCAAGAGTCTCCCCATACTGGAGATCTATCAAAGCCGGATCCACAGCAATAAGAGGCATTGCTTATAAATCCATTGACTTTGGTAACAATATACTGCTTTGGGTAGATAGAATTGTTGGACATGCGAGCCCACGGCGAGCCATTACGCAATTAATGTTATTGCACATATCATTCCCTGATCTGAAATGAAGAATAAATAATTTGCATAATAGGTCCCTTAGTACAATTAGGGTTATGTACCATGACCATCTTAATAATCATATAGCTGTTGATTCAATAATTGAATCATAGAGGCTGGTGCTTGGATGAATATCTAAAGGGTTAGATTGGAGACTCATTAAGCACCGTCAAATGATTGTTAAGATGCGATCTCCAGCCCAAGTAGGAGATGGCAATCCTTTCTCACATAGGTTGATATCTGACCGACCTCTTGATGCAGGTCCTATGCATAGGAATAGAGATTCGGAGGTGTCAGATTAGCTAAGTCAAAGGGTTGACTTAACGAGATCGAGATAACCAAAGTCCTATATCATATGCTGTCACGATACATGCACGCATCCTCTGACCGGAGACAGATGTGTTACTATATGTCTGAGTATGTATATTTGGCAGACCAATATGTTGATGACCTAACCAAGGCCTATACACCGGCGCGCTGGTGTACATATAAGGGCACATGAGTAATACGATCTCTCAAAGGGATCATACAGCTTCATTACTGAACCGGAAGACATGAGCTCACTCATGAGATATTGGGAAGAATCAAATTCCATGTGCACGGTCATCTCGCTTTGGAAGCTTAACTGAATTTGCCGGTTTGATATATACTTTTGGAAAGTATAAGATCAAGACCTAGTATGATATATGCTTTTGGAAAGTATGCGATCGATACCAACTCCCAATGATTAAATGAGAAACTTACTGATAAAACCCTGAGGTAGATAGTATAAAGTTGATCTAATACTTCGGGTTTATTCCGAGTCTTCCAGTATGCAGGATGTACAGGTATTGGGAATACTTGAGGGTGATGTGATCATAAACGATTGTATAACCATGACGCTTCCATTCCTAGGGAGTGATGAAACGGATCTGGATTTTAGTGACTCCTCTTAGTAGAGAAGTAATCTTATCTTGGTCCAAATGTTGGACATTGATCTGAATGGGATTCAAATGCAATGAGAAGATTAGATTTACGGTCTTCATTTAATCAAGCATCTACGGGAGGACCGAGATCTGGATTTGAGATGTGATCTCAGTATCGAAGTCACTATACATGGAACAATACAATCGCCATGTCCTTATCTTCAAGTATCTGCGGAGAAAGCGCATTATCCTTGAAAGAGTTCATGGATAATTTCATTGTTGATATATGTATCCAAGCATCGAGAAAAGTGATAATTGAATGTGATTCAATTATCATGGATTATATAAATTTCATTCATATTATAAGGAGAGATATCTAAAATAATTAAATGTGATTTAATTATCAAAGATGTGAATAATGTGAATCCGATTCATGTTATTTGGGCACATGAGAAAAAGGAGATCTAAGATGATTAAATGCGATTTAATTATCATGGATATGAATAATATGGATAACACTATCCATATTAATCATATATATTATAAATGTGATTTATAATATATTAGAGAGAGCATATTGTGTTTTATAATTGTTGATTAACTGTTAATGTGAATTGGATTTGTATTGAACGATTAATTGAAAATATAATTACATTTAGTTTTGGGTTGTGAATGAGGATCACATTTTTTCAATGGCTTGATTGATATTTTCCAAAAGGTAATTTGGAATTATTTTTTGTGAAAATATTATTGACAAGAGATCATGATAAAATCATGAGATAATGAGATCTCAGGAGATAATGAGATCTCATGAGATATTGAGATATCATGAGATGATGGTAGCCATCCCCTTATTTTAGGGGATTGGTTTAGTCTTCTCATTATCTCTTCTCTAGTCAAATGTGATTTAAATTGGAATTAACTATGTCGATTTATCACTATGAATTAATTCAAATTAAAGAAATTGTTGTTGTGTTTTACAAACAACAATCCTAGCCATTGAAAGGGACACAATCAATCTCATCTGTTGATTGTGTGTTGTCCATGGATTGGGATCCATGGACACCCAAAACCCTATATAAGAAGAGGCATTCCTTGCTCTTCTAGACACTTGAAATCAATGAACTCTCTCTCTCTCTCTTTCTTTCTCTCTACACGCTCATTCTCTCTATCTCTCATGTTGTCGTCCACCATGGATGTCCTAGAGAGATCCTCCATCGCCGCAGCGTCGTCGTTATGCTGCCTGATCGTTTGCTCGTGGATCTCCATCTACTTTGGCGTGCCTTGCTCATGAAGAAGACGTTGTATCTCGTTTGTAGATATCAGGAGATCCATGGCTTGGATCATCAACATAGATTACGAGGAGCATGCGATTCATCCCAGCGCTCGCAAGCCTCTCCTCCATCGGATCGGACTTGAGATAGGAGGTCACTTTGTTTAGAGACTCGATCGCAACCAATCTTCAAGAGGTAATCATATTACTTGTTTGTGGTTTATACGAAATGATCCAAGAAGTGTTCTTGGATCATGTGGTTTCGTCACATAGAAAATATTAATTTCCGTTGCATCGAGCAACTAGTGCGACTAGTCGTTCCCGATCGCATTCGAAGCGATCATCACACTTTCGTGATGTGGTTGAGGATTTTTCCCGTATCCTTCAATTGGTATCAGAGCCAGGTTGTCGAAGGTTTTGGATTAGATCCATGAACCTACGATGATTCGGGCTCGTTTGGGTTCGTGAAGATTTTAGCATTTCAATTTTCGCAGCCCTGTCTTGTGATAAAATTTCGGCCCTGTTTAAAATTTATAAACTTAAAATTTTAAATTAAATAATGTTCCTTATTAATTAAGAAAACAGTAGGATTTGAGTTTGCGTAATTTGGATTCCATTTGCTCAAGATATGATCTTTTTATTGACCATTTATTCCCTTTTTTAGGGATGGTTATTAGAGATGTAATTAAGATGTTAATTACGGTTTTAAAATGACAGGAAATGCGTGTTTATCATATGGTTTCATTTTTAAATCAAGTTATCAATCTCTGGAAAATGGTTTTGCTTAATTTGGATTTAAAATGAATGAGATATGCTATTTTTAGTTAGTGAGGGTCACTGCTGGAAATTGCATCATTATCCGAAACCTTGTGATTCTCGTTTAAGAAAATTGCGAGATTAATAGTTAATTTCCTGGAATAATTTTGGATAATATTTGTATAATATTAGAACTAGATTTATTCTCTTAAATGAAATTGACTCAACCAACGAATGATTAGATTAGATCTAGATCACCAATTGGTTGCTTGATACACATTCCAACAAACATTGTTTTCATGAGAACTCTAGTTTATCCTACAGTAGTTGTAGGACAACGTTTACATGCAAAACCTTGTTGCTTGAATATGATTGAGGATTTGTTTAGCAAATCTCCTTATAATTTTATCAAAAAGGTTTTGATGAATATTATATGGTATAATTTCGATTGAAAAAGCGATGATCATCTCAAGTACAAAGTGATTGACTCGGCATTGCTTTTTTCCGAGGAGGATATGGTGTCTAGTCGGGGATCGCTGGGGTAGAAGGTCGCGCCGGTTACGGTTCGTCCCACTCCCGCCGGTACTAGCCATTACAGCATGTAGGGAACTAATGATCCTGAGAGATCATGATGTATTTTCTAATTATTAAAATTCAAAATAATATGTATTTGTGATAATACCATATTTAAAGTAACAATTAAAGTGTTTTTTGGATATTAATTAGATCATTGATTTAATATGATTAGATTAATTGGAATCTAATTAAAATTAGAATACTCTATTATGAATAGAGTTGTTATTTCCCTTGGAAGAATTAATCATAATGAATATGATTCATAATGATTAATTAGAATTTGAATATGATATGAAGGATCAAATAGGTGACATCCATGATCTCCCGTCAAGGTGAAGGGTTCTGTCGCCAGATATTGTATGTAGGAGATGCATGTCCGAAGTGACAACTCCTGCATACAATTCATTTGGATCGGGCTCTTCGCTTCTCGAAAGAGTAAGGCCGTATACGTAGTTACCCCAATATCAGGTCCTCATATTATTGGGACGATATTGGATCGGGTATACCGAGTATTAAGACTATTGATGGTTGGTTCAATTAATGATGGGCCAACAACACCTTAGGGTTGGTGGACCCGGGTGTTAAAGACCGAATTGGGAGATGCAAGTTGGACTTGCAAGGCGGAATGTGTTCCCGCTTCTTTTTATCCGAGTTACGGGTTCTCATATTATTGGGATGTAACAAAGATAAGAAAGGAAATCATAGATCTTGCTTGAGATATAATGGTAAGCATATCTCTTACATTGAAAGTGACTAAGGGAATGCACTTTCAATGTTGACAAGGCAGGACAACTTTGATATAAAAATTCCTAAATCAAAGTAGAATATGTATATATAATATATATACCCTTATGCAAATTTCTTATTTCAGATAAATCTTCAATAAACTCACTGAATACTATACTCAGTAATAACCAGTAAAATATCATGAATTGGATCCATGATCAAGATATTGTACTTGCAGTTGGACACATAATGTATGAGATTGCAATGTGTAATCTTCCTCATAATAATGAGGAATGACAATTAAATAGACAATAGGACTACTACCCTAGGACTTGTATGTCTCTATAGTCTTGATCTCTCATCGAATGTACTTTGGAAGTGGCATGTCGATGATAATAGCAATTGTCAATTAATCCTCATAAAATCTAAGAAGATGTTCTGGCATACATATGTGCTTTTGATATTTAATCATGTACATAATGCAGAATGGTGGCTCTATAAGAGATGATGTATTCAAATTGTATGAGTACCTGCCTGAACCGATGTTTTAAGAATTTAGATGGATGTAGATACGATGAGTGTCATCATTCTACTGTCTATACTCTGGTCATTCATGATGCTTCATATTATTCATATTGTATTAATTGAATGAAGCACATGTATAAATGTTGAAATACTGTTATATTGAATTTTTTTGATTTCGACATATGAGATCCTCTGTCTTGAGCAATGGTTGTTTATAGATAAAGGGAGCGCAGTGGAAGCATGGGTTGGACCCGAGTGAGACGTATAGTCAAAGAGTTGGTTGTACTTCTGTGACTTCCATATAACATCCAAAGAGTTGGATGAATGCCAATACTGCAATAAGTTGATGTGTTGATAGTATGACTGCCAAATCAATCTAGAATTGTTAGAGAAGGAATCAAATAGTACATCAGAATAATCTATATATAATCATTGAATATGACTTACTTATTTGATAAGATAAAGTCTAATAATTGTATCTCAATTTTATAATGACACTTGCAATTGATTGCATATGTATTAGAATATTAGAAATTTGATCTTAAGGTTTAATGGTCATCCATGTTGGAATTGATGCAATTGTTGCAACAATTTCCACTAGATCAATAGACTTCATATTTTCAGTGGGAGCCCTTAGTCTTAGAGAATGTCTCTTTGACCTGAATATTAAAATACATTCATTATTTATTTCTAATTGGAAATAAACATAAATTATGGAATAGACCTATCATAAAGAGTTATGATGGAGATATTTCTTATAGTAATCTAAACTCTTGTGGACTCTACTAAAATAGAAAATTAACGAATGGTTCATTAACATTTCTAATACTGAAATTAAACCTTAAAAGATCAATAGGAGAACGAAGATCATTTGATAATGATCTGACATCAAGCCATGGATATTTATCTGTTGATTCGATCAATAGACTAGTGAGAGATGAAACTTTAGATTGTCTAAAAGTTCAAATCTTACATACTTGTCAACATTGTATTCAAAAGTAAAAATGTCCAATACACCCTTCCTTGGAATGGTGTAAGATGTCAAGGTATTTAAGATCTCATGCATATTGATGTATGTGAATCATCTATATCAGAATAAACATTATGGATATGTGATATCTATTGATGATTATTTGTGATATGAGATTTCTTCTCTTCACTTAGAAACCTTTGAAATGTTCAAAGATTTCACAAGTTTGTTTTAAAACCAAAGTTTGAAGGAAGATTAAATGAATTTGATCTAATCTAGGTAGTCAGTAATTATTAGATGAATTCATAGAATGCCTTGTAGAGATATGAATATTATTTTTATCTCACTCATCCTAATTAACCTAAACTCAAGAAAGTTGTAGGGAGATACAATTGGATCATGCATGACATGATTTGATCTATAATGATTTTTAGCATAATTACCTATTAGTTTCAAGGTATCTATGTAGTAGAGACTACAATATATATCCTTAATAAGGTTCCAAGCAAGTAAGCTGGAATTTAGCACTTGAAAGTGCTACTTCATTATGAAAATAAAGGATGATATTGGATACCTACTTTATGACCTTCAGATTCTTAAAAGATCTCATCTTTGAGAATATAATTCTTATAGGACGACTCTCTTGCGAATCAAGATGAAAAAGAAGTAAAGGAACTCATTTATTCTTGTAATTATAATGAGGCTCCTGGAATCAAAAACTAAAAGGACAATTAAAGATGAAACACTAATACCTCTTCAAATAAGTTTGAAGATGGATTCCATGTGTCAGTTGAATCTGACAATGATCTAACTTCATATGATGAAGCTTCTAAAGATTATGACATGGAAAGATGGATGTTAGCAATAAAGTCTAAAGTAGACTTCATATACAAGGGTTGTATATGGACCCTCGAGGATCAACCTATATGGGTAAGACCCATTAAGGTATAAATAGATCTTCAAGAGAATGAGGGAAACTGATGAGAAGGTAGAGACCTTCAAAGCATGTTTCGTAGCCATGAGCTGCACACCCGAAGAGAAGACATCGCTTGCGATGAGACTTGCTCTTCAGTGATCATGCTTGAATCCATCAGAATATTGCTAATTATAGCTACACAAACTGACTTTGACATCTTCAAGATGGAAGTCAAGATTACATTCCTCTATGAATACCTCTCCGATGATATTCACATGAAGTAGCCCCAGGGCTTCATGGTTGAGGAAGGCAAGGTGTGCAAGCTAAAGAACTCCATCTATGGACTCAAATAAGATTCTTGTAGTTGGAACATTGGATTTGATGGAATCATAAATTTTATGCTTTCAGATAGAATCTTAATGAACCGTGTGAAGCTTAGTGGGAGTGCCATTGTGTTCATCGTGCTAAATGTAGATAATATCCTAATCATTTTGAATGATAAATGGATAATAATAAGTGTTTTATAGACTTTCTATTTCATACATTGAGATATGATCTCAAGGATACCTCTTAGATCTTAGTTCTGAAGATGTTCAGAAGCAAACAGAAGAAGGTATTGGGACCGTCACATTAATGGTACACCTTGGACATTTCCTTTTTTTCTGGAAAATTCCAAGAAAGGCTTCTTTCCCTCAAGATATGGTAAAGGGATAACATCTCAAAGAGTTGAGGATGTGAATGCAAAAACTTCTTGCCCTTGTGCATCAGTTCTGAGAAGCCAATGTATGCTAGATGTGTAC
Organism: Ottelia alismoides; assembly: GCA_037367405.1. NCBI lineage: Eukaryota > Viridiplantae > Streptophyta > Magnoliopsida > Alismatales > Hydrocharitaceae > Ottelia > Ottelia alismoides. Next base: position 404,650 of record JAZKJV010005142.1, read on the forward strand.
AAAAGCCATATGTCTGTCATGTAGTGGGAGTAGTAAACTATTACTAATCCTATTATGGTGATAAAAAAACTTGATTGCAGTAATAACAATATCTTCATAGAGGACAAGACTTTTGATATATTGATCTCAAAGTCTTATCTTCAAGAAATTAAGACTTTATAGATAGTGATCTAAAAGGTCTTAACTGCGAATACCTTAGGAGATAGAGATCTTCAGGAATAAGGGTATTCTAATAAGGATAATAGAAATTACATATTGGTTAAATAAATATTGAACTATAGTGTCAAGGACACTATGACTGATATGATTGAGTATTGGTCGCATAGGATGCAACATCCGCATTGGATGCGAACACTGTTACTAGGAGATATGCAAGTGTCGTAAAAGGACTTGGCATAGTCTCTCGGGAACATAGTTACTGATCAGCTTACCAAGCTATTTTTCTAAATAGCCTATGATTGTCACATGAGTGTAAGTTTAAATGATTAGCCCATTAATGGCTCTTTGGGCTAGTGGGAGATTGTTGGACATGCGAGCCCACGGCAAGCCATTATGCAATAAATGTTATTGCAAATATCATTCCCTGATCTGAAATGAAGAATAACTAATTTGCATAATAGGTCCCTTAGCAGAATTAGGGTTATGTACCATGGCCATCTTGATGATCATATAGCTGTTGATTCAATTACTGAATCATAGAGGCCGGTGCTATGATGAATATCCAAAGAGTTAGATTGAGGACTCATCATGCACCGTCAAATGATTATTAAGAGATAATCTCTAGCCTGAGTAGGAGATGGCAATACTTTATCATTTAGGTTGACATCTGACCGACCTCTTGATGTAGGTCGTATGCATGGGAATAGAGATTCGGAGGTGTCAGATTAGTTAGGTCAAAGAGTTGACTTAATGAGATCGAGATCACCAAAGTCCTATGTCGTATGCTGTCATGATATAGGCACGCATCTTTTGACCGGAGACAAATGTGTTACTATAGGTCCGAGTATGTACATTTGGCAGACCAATAGGTTGATGATGTAATCAAGGTTGATACACCGACGTGCTGGTGTACATATAAGGGCATATGAGTAATACGATCTCTCAAAGGGATCATACAGGTTCACTGAACCGGAAGACATGAGCTCACTCATGAGATATTGGGAAGAATCAAATTCCATGCACGGTTGTCTCGCTTTGGAAGCTTGACTGAATTTGTAGGTTTGATATATACTTTTGGAAAGTATTTGATCAACACCTGGGTATGATATATGATTTTGGAAAGTATATGATCGATACCAAATCCTAATAGTCAAAGGAGAAACTTAATGATAAATCCCTGAAGTAAACAGTGTAAAATTGATCTTATACTTCGAGATTATTCTGGATCTTCCGGTATGCAGGATGTACAGGTATTGGGAATACTTGAGGGTGATGTGATCATAAACGATTGTATAACCATGGCGCTTCCATTCCTAGGGAGTAAATGGGTCTGGATTTTAGTGACTCCTCTCAGTAGAGAAGTAATCTGATCTTGGTCCAAATATTGAACATTGATCTGAAAGTGATTCAGATGCAATGAGAAGATTAGACTTGCGGTCTTGATTTAATCAAGCACCTATGAGAGGCCCGAGATCTGGATTTGAGATGTGATCTCAATATCCAACTCACTATACGTGGAACAATACAATCACCCTGTCCTTGTCTCCAAGTATCCGCGGAGAAAGCGCATTATCCTTGAAAGAGTTCAAGATAATTTCATTGTTGATAAATGTGTCCGAGCATTGAGAAAATAGATAATTAAATGTGATTTAATTATCATGAATAATATGAATTTGATTCATATTATAAAGAGATTTATCTTAGATAATTAAATGAGATTTGATTATCAAAGATGTGAATAATGTGAATGTGATTCACATTATTCGGGCACATGAGAATAGAGATCCAAGATGATTAAATATGATTTAATTATCATGGATATGAATAATGTGGATAGCATTATCCATATTAATTATATATATTATAAATATGATTTATAATATATAAGAGAGCGCAATTTGTAATTTACATTTGTTTATTAAATGTTGATGTGAATTGGATTCACATTAGACAATTAATTAAAAATGTAATTCACATTTTATTATGGGTTGTGAATGTGATTCACAATTTTCCAATTGCAAGATTGCGATATTCACAAAAGAATTATGAATTATTTTTGTTGAATAATTTACAACAAGTGTTGTTGTAAATCTTGGAGATTTCCATGGAATAATGTAATATCATGAGATTACATGAGATTGCCACCAAATCCCAAATTATGGAAGGAGGCAATATTCATTCCATAATCTCCATGCTTGATTGGTTTAATTTGGGATTAAATCATATTGATTTATCAATATACATTTAATCTAAAAAATTAATTGTTGTTGGTTTTTGCCAACACAAATATTAGCCATTAAAAGAAACACAAATCAATATAAGCCATTGGATTTGTGTTGCCCGTGGATTGAGATCCGTGGATCCCAAAATATTATAAAAGAAGAGGCACCCCTTTGCTCTTCTTTAACACACACGAGAACATAAGTCTCTCTTTCTCTTTCTCTCTCTACACGCCCTCACTCTCTCTCTCTTATGTGGTCGTCCACCATGGATGCCCTAGAGAGGTTCTCCATCGCCGCAGCGTCATCGTTATGATGCCCGATCATTTGCTCGTGGATCTCCATCTCCTTCGGTTCATCTTGCTCGTGAAGAAGACGTCAGATCTCATGTGTTGAAATCAGGAGATTTGTCGCTTGGATCATCAACATGGATTGCGAGAAGCACGTGTTTCATCAACAAGCTCACAAGCGTCTCCTCCGTCGGATCGGACTTGAGACAAGAGGTCTCTTCGTTTAGAGACTCGATCGCAACCACGCTTCAAGAGGTAATCCTATTACTTGTTTGTGGTTTAGACGAAACGATCCGAGAAGTGTTCTTGGATCATGTGGTTTCGTTGCATGATGTTTTTTTTTAAATTCCACTATATAGAACAACTAGTGCGACTAGTCGTTCCTCGTCATATTCGATATGACACTCACGCTTCTGTGATGCACTTAAGGATTATCCCATATCCTTCAAAGGGCAGCGCTGCAATTATCCCAGGGTGTATGTGCAAGGCACGTACACCCAGGCTCGGTAATTGGTTCGTGGCTTGGGCCACTTGTCGTCATGCGAAGCTTCGGCAAGTGATTCAGATAATACAAGGCTACAGGTTTTGGTAGGTCGATGTGGCCTCCTGTAGGCCGTTAGATTGTGCCCAAATTGGTGTGATCCAATGACAACTGTATGCCGTGGGTTCTTCTTCTTCACTTGATGACGTTGCGAAGAGGTGGGGCTCTAGCGAGACCCTTGTTCTTCTGCTTTCTACAGGAAGCTATCTGATGGTCAGTGAGGTTTCTTGCATGGCTTGCTAAGATGAAGCATCATTGAAGAAGATCCGTGAGCATTTGAAAGTCGGTGAAAGTGAAGATCAATCTAGGGAGAATGTCCAGATTGGCGAGGGTCTTCAGCTTCATGCCATTAAAGTCCATTGAACCTGCATGTGTTAGAACAAATATAGCAGAAGCATAATGACATGGGTGTGGGCGGTTGTGATTGGAATTAAGAGAAATAGTGACATGATGAAGGTGAAGCTCTGGTGGAGTTCCTCCACCATGATCAGAGGACGATGGGCCGATATGGTAGCGTGAAAGGATAAGGTGACAGAGAAATTATCCTCCCACATAGACAAATGAACCATGGAGGAGGTCGGGAACACCTTGATTCGAGAGTTGAGGGAACACCTCTGGAGAGAAAACAATAAAAACAATAAAATAAATCAAAACCTAAATTACCTGGATTAAAGAAGATTCGTCGGTGGAGTGAATGGCTTGGGCTGAGGGTTCAATCAACCCTCTGATCTATGCTTTACGATCTCAGCCATGCGCGAAGCTCAAATAGGGGCCTATTAGTGTTGTAGCATGGCTTACAAGCCATGGGTCTAACCAGAAGCAAACCCAATTATCACTCAATAACTCGTTACTCTTCCTATCACGAAGGGGAGGAGATTTCTAGGAGAAGCTCCAAGCAAAGGTGGACAACCGCCGCACTAGGCGGCGGTGGAGTATTTGAAGGAGGATAAGGCGGGGATTGTAGGAGGTTCTGACGGAGGTTTCAACCGCGGCTATCATGGAGACGTTAGGGTTTGGAGGTGGTCAAGGATATGGTGTGGAAGGTGGTTGTGTGGTGAAGATTTTGGTGGTGATTTCGATGGAAGATGTTGCAGAGGGTGGTTGGAGTAATTGGGTGAACGTTGGCCGATTAGACGATTTACAGAGGAGGAAAGGGATGCTGGAGGTTAGGGACGACCTAGGCGCCGTTGGATCATACGATCTAATGGTTGTAGTAAAGGTGCAGATGGGCGCCCAGATTAGCCTAATCAAAGATAGATTAGGTGGATTTCTGATGGTGATCGGTGGCGACAAAGGAGAGGACCACATTGAGTGCTCTGGAAGCGCCACGTTACCCAATAAGAATTGAAGAAAATAGAAAAATCAAAGTTACTTTGAATACAATATTCACAAGTATGTAAAATTTGAAATTTCAGATAGTCTAAAGATTCATCTCTTACTAGTATATTGATTTATCAACATACATATGTCCAAGGCTTGATTCTAGATCATTGTCAAATAATCTTCATCCTCCTATTGATTTTTTAAGGTTTATTTTTTCAGTATTTAGAAATATTAATGAACCATCCATTAATATTTTAATTTAGTAGAGTCATCTAGATGTTAGATTACTATGTGAAATATATTTATCATAATTCTTTGTGATCGGTCTATTCCAGAATGCATGTTTATTTCCAACATTTAGAAATAAACAATGATTGTATTCTAATATCAAGGTCGTAGGGACATTCTCTAAGACTAAGGGCTCTCCCATTAAAAATATGTAGTTTATAAATCCAATAGAGACTGTTTCAACAATTGCATCAACATCCATGTGAATGACTATTAAAGCTTAAGATCAAATTTTATAGTCTTCTAAACATATGCAACCAATTGAAAGTGTTATTTGAATAATGAGATACAATTTTTAGACTTTGATCTTATCTAATAAGCAAGTCATTTTCAATGATTATATATAGATGTATAATATGCTGATGCACTATCCGAGTCCTCTAAAGTCTAGATAGTCATACTGTCAATACATCAGCTCATTAGAATACTGGCATTCATCCAACTCTTTGGATGTCATATGTGTGAAAATTACAGAAGTACAATCAACTCTTTGACTTTCCTTCTCACTTGGGTCAGACCCATGCTTCTACTGTGTTTCCTCCATCGATAAACAACCATTGCTTAAGACAAAGAATCTCCTATGTTTTACTCTAAAGATTCCAATATAAGAGTATCTCGACATTTATATATGATTCACTCAATTCATACAATATGAATATTATGAAGCTTCATGAAAGACCAGAGTATAGATAGTGAAATGATGGCACTCATCATATCTACATCCATCTTAACTCTTAAAGAGTTAGGTTCAGGCAGGTACTCAAACATTTTGAGTACATGGTCTCTTATCGAGCCACCAATCTTGATAATGCAGGGAACAATGTCATTCATGATTAAATGTAGGGAGCACATTTGTATGCCAAAACATCTTCTTAGGTTATATAAGGATTTTTGATAATTACGATCATCATTGACATGATACTTCCAAAACTCGTTGTATGAGAGATCAAGACTCTAAAGACATATAAATACAAGGTTTTTGTCTTATTGTGTATTATCCACTTAATTGTCATTCCTCATTATTATGAGGAAACTTGCACATTACAACCACAAACATAATGTGACCAACTGCAAGTACAATATCTTAATCATGGATCCAATCCATTATATTTTGGTGGTTATTATTGATTTTAGTTTTGAGTGGATTTAATGTAGGTTATCTGAAATAAGAAATATTTTCATAAATACATATTTTACTTTGATTAAGGGTTTCATATCAATTTTGTGTTGTTTTGTCTACTCTAGAAGTTCATTCCTTTATTCACTTTCAAAGTAAGAGACATACTTACCATTATATCCCAAGCAAGATCTCGGTTCTCCTTCTTACATTTGTTACATCCCAATAATATGAGAAAATATAACTCAGATTAAAGGAAGTGGGAACTCATTCCGCCTTGGAAGTCCAACTTGTATTTCTCGATTCGGTCTTTAACACCCGAGTCCACCACTGCTAAGGTGATGTTGAACCCTTGTTAAATGAATCGTCAACATGATTAGAACTCACTGTGCACAATCCAATATTACCCCGATAATACGAGGATCCGATATTGGGGTCACTACACACACAACCTTACACTTTCTAGAAGCAAAGAACCTGATCCATGTGCGCTTGTATAGAGGAGCTGTGACTTCGTCTCTTGCAAACAATCCATGTCGAAAGAACTCTTCACTATGACGGGTGACCATAAACATCATTTATATGATCCTCCATATCATTTATAAATTAATAAATTATTATGGATCATATTCACATAATTAATTCTTCCATGGGAAATACAACTATATTCATAATAGAGTGTTTATTTTATTAGGGTCTAATTCATTTAATCATTTTAAATCAATTATCAATCCAATCAATTAACCAACAAATAATTGGGGTTTTCTTGGTATTACTATATAGTGTACACCCTCACAAATACATATTTTTTTGTATTTTAATAATAAGAGTACAAATTGGATTACTCATATTATTCTTTCCTAAAAAAATGGAACCAACCAGTACACTCGAGATATGTTGGGAGGGAGCATTTTCTTGACATGTAAGGTGCTAATTAGTAAACCAAACCATCGTACCTAGACTAGACACCTTCACCATTCCGATTGAGAACACCACAAAATAATATCAATGTAATTGTGATTTTATAGATCAACTTTGATGACCTGCATAATACTATATTTTGTAATCAATCAGAGATTTAAGCATCATTAAAATAATACTAAGGATCCTAAATTTCTAGTCATAATAAGTAAACATGTTTTTGATTTTGCATGTAAAAGTTGTCCTACAACAATTGTAGGACAAATAAGGGATTTTCATGAAATATACATTGAATGTCAATAATTTTTAATCAATTATTTTCATAATTGTTAGGCATCATATTTAATCAAGGTAAATTCATAATTTCAATGATTTCAATTTAATGATAAAAACACTAATTGCCAAGATTTGATGATCCAATCATCATCTGACCCATCTCCACAAAATATGGAATATCTAGGGCAAACGAAGTCGGAATCGAGCGAAATAAATTTGAGCAATTTACGGGTTTGATTCTCTAATTAATTCAATTGTTTATTTCATGTTTCATGACAGTAGAATAGAAGCAAAAATCATTTTCTTATAGATCCATGGATGCATGTAAAAACAATATCACGGTGGGAACTTTTCGGATTTCATTATGCACTTTTGGTACCAATAAAAGGATACTATTCTTGGGACATATTTCGACTTCATAAATATATTTAATAATAAAAAATTACAACCAAATAGTACACACAGTAGTTTTTCTTCAATGAAAAAAATAATTCGAAATTTGCATCCACTACAAAATGACGAGTCCACGTGTATTCGATTCAGAAAACCTTCTTCACCTAGGGTTTTGGACCATATTCAAGAACTTGACCAAGGATCGGATACCACTTTAAGGTTATTAGAAAAATCGTAACCACATCACGGAAGCGTGAAGATCGCATCATATGCGATCGGAGTGACAATTCATACTAGTAGCTCGGGCCAATGGAATTTAAAAACTTTATGTGATGAAATCGCATGATCCAAGAACACTTCTTGAATCATTTCATCAAGATCACAAATGGAAACTAGGGTTACCACTTGAAGAATTCTTATGGTCGTATCTCAAAATGAAGAGACTTCCTATCTCAAGTCCAATCCGACATGGTTCACACATGCGGGCACGTGGAGGAATCGTGTGATTCTCGCAATCTATGTTAATGATCCGAACAGTGAATCTCTTGATTTCATCTCATGAAATTTGACATATTCTCCATGAGAGAGAGGCATCGAAGAAGACAGAGATCCATGAGCGGTCAAGGCGGTGGCACGCCAACATAGCGATGGCAACGACTTTTTCTCCAACACAATGTGGACGACCACAAGTGAAAGAGAAAGAGAGAGAAGACGTGTAGAGAGAGAGAGAGAGAGTATCTCAATGGAATGTGTGTAAGCACAAAAGGCTAGGGCTACTGATGAATCCATGATTCTCACTCTTTACTCTTTTATTTTAGCTCTTCTTCTTGATAAAATACCTTGTAAATACCTATAAATATAATAATTTAGCTTTCTGCATGCTTCTGTTAATATAGCATATTTAACATACATTTTTGGGAAAAATAAAAGAATAAAGGAAAAGAAAAAGAATGATTTATTTAGAACAAATACAGAGTGACCCAAACCCCTGAGTGAAGGTCACGACTTTATTGATCGCAAAATAAAATAAGTAAAGAGACATAGGGTCTACTATGTATTGTATATATCACCTATAAGTGTACATATCATTTATTTTTTAATTTTTGATAAAACAAACATAATTTTTTTCTTTTATACTTTTTTATATAGTGCTAATAATATTATAAAAATAAAATAAAAATCAGAAAAATAAAAGAAGAATAAAAACAAAATCATCAAACCCTTGTATAAAAGACACATGTGCTTATCACGCCCACTATTTATTATATACCATTAATTTTTTAAAAAATAAAGTAAAAATTATTTATACACCTAAAATCATGTTGTAAATAAATAAAATACAAAATAAAGGTATTTGCGTAAAAATAGAAAAATAAAAATGCTTGTACATAATACAGAGGTACAATATACCTGTGTGTAATACCATATACTACGTATACATCATTTTATTTTTTCATAAAAATAATTAAAAATTACAGAAAATACTTTAGAAAATAAAAAACATTTTATATTTTATACACTTTTTATTTTGAATTCATTTGCTATTTTAATTTGAATTTTCTTGGTATATCTTGATTTTCCTATTGGTCTAGTTGGGAGCCTCTTCTCCGCTTTTTTTCACCCGACTCCGGCCACCTCTTGCGTTGATATCCAGACCCGAGAATCCTCGTACATCTGAGATTCTCACGGATCGCTAGGATCACTCGCAACCCCTTGAGGTTGTGTGCCCCTTGTCGATATTTCCAGACCCCTGAGAACCCTATAAAGTCTCTCTTTCGCTCCGCCAGCAGCTCATCTCGTTCCTCGCCACTGTATCAACCCCTAGCCACCTCTAGCTCAGTGACAACTGCTTGGAGCAACCTTCAGGGCTCAGATTGGTGCTGAATTGATGCATCTCAAGCTACGTGGTCGGACCTCCGCCGCATTTAGCCTCCTTGGCCAGTCGCAGCTCAGTTGAGGCCATAACCTCGACACTCGCCTTTGCCTGAAGCTCATGAGTTGATCCGAACCTTCAGTTATAGCTTGCAACCACCTCATTTCCATGTTTTATTCGATTTCTCCATTTAGCCCGCCGTCGTTTGCTAGCTCGGTCCCCGAGGACTGGAGCCTTTCACCCGCATTATCCGTTCAGATCGATTCGCCATATTACCATCCATATTCCCCTACAGCCTGCCCCCTTGAATCGTTCTCGTCGGAGCAGGATCAAGCCGTGTCTTTATCCCCCGCATTTGTCAGAGACCCAAACCATCACCCACATTGCTTCTTTCTTTTCCAGATGCAATAACTAGGATCGGAGCGTAGCCTCGATTCCCCTCTACCATTTGCATGTGCAGAAGCACGTGAAGAGGCCACTTTGGGCCCCCGACTGCTCAGGAGGAGCAGCTCCAGGCGAGCTGCCACCGCCACGCTTATCTGATCTCATCGTCATCATCGGAGCTCCCAGTCCGATGTGCAGTGCTTCCATGAAGCTGTTGGAGCTTCCAAATCTTCCATCGGGTCGGTGGATCTCTTCCCCCGCTCGATCGAAGTTCTCCTAGGAGAAGTTCTTGCAGACCCACTCCCCATTGTTGGATCACCTTACCTCCGCCATAACTGATTTAAGCTACCGATAGTGCAACTTTTAAGGCCATTGGATATAAGCACCTGACGCCATCTGACGCGCACATTCCGCGACAGCCCTGGACCTTCAGTTGTGTGGCAGGGAATGATCAGGGTCGTATGTCAGAGCCATCCTGCGCATGCGCCTGTGCCCCTCAAGGTATATTGCCTTTTTACCCCTGCATGTTTATGCTTTCCTTTTTAGTCCATTAAATAAATGTGGTAGTTTGGCACATTTATAATTTATCCCTTGAGTTTTCAATTATTTGCACTTTAGTCCCTCTTAGTCTGTAGTACATGCATGATCACGTGGATTTTGGGTTATTTGCACCTTTCGCCTGGAACTTTTATGTTGTTACTAAATGAATGTTTACTTTTGAAAATTGCATTTATACCCCTATTCGTCCAAAATTGAGCATGTGCGTAAATTGTTTGGAAATTTTGCAAATAAGGCCCTAGACTTTTTTACTATGTTACTATTTGGTCAGTGAACTTATTATATTTGCAAATTGGTCCCTATTTACTATGCCTAATTACACAGTGTTTTGGACTTAATAAATAGTAAACTAATTCGAAAAATTACCTAGAAATTACAACCAACTCTTATTAGTGTGTAATATTTTCTATAATTTTCTCAGATTAATTTGTTAGAATTTCTCATTTTTAGAAATTAAAAAATCACCAAACAATTTCCTTGTTTCGCTTTAAAAATTTAGCAAATTCGAAAAATACTTTAAAAATCCCAAAAAAATTCATGTATTTATCGTTTTGTGAGCTTTATTTCCAGTATTAATTTTGTTTAAAAAAATCCTCTAAAAATAGTAAAAATTACAAAATACCTAAAAACAAATAAAATCATATGAAATCAAAGAAAATCCAAAAATTCCATTTTCAGATACTGCTTGTAGGTTTTAATTCATATTTTATAATAAAATTCTTATCCAGGACTTTAGAGCATCTTAAATAATTTTCATTTGCAATTTAGTACTGGTTGTGCATTGTTTGCATTTTTATCACTTTTTTGATTTTTATAAAAGTATAAAAACATTTGCAAAATCCCAGAAAATTATCAAAAAATTTTAAATCCTATAAAATTAAAAAATATTTTATCTTGATTTTCTAAGAATTTTTGACCTTAAAGAAAAATATTAAAAAATGTTGTGTTCCTTTTGCTTGTTTTTTTGTTGATTTTATGTTCTTATTAAAAATTAAAAAATTGCAAAATAAAACCCATAGGATTTGACTACTTCGTAGGATTTTTGCGCTCCTTGTGTTCGACCCTAGTGGCTATACCAGATATATAAAATAACAAATCGCTTACATTTTATGTTTGTTTGATTTATTTTGAGTGGTTTATTCTTCTGGAATTAGCTCGTTTGATTGATTGGTGTTGCAACGACCTTAATATTACTTGATACTTAACCTTAATCGATCAGAAGCTCGTCAGAATGGCACTGTTGCTGGGAAACACGGTTTAGTAGTCATTTTCACTTTTGTTCATTTCTTATCTGTATTTGATATAATTGTTTTCTAAAACTCTTTTATTTCATTTTTTGTGCGAGGAACTGCCTAAGGACGCCTCAGCTTTCTTTTGGAGGAGACCACACCTGAGTAGGAGCAAGGGAGAAAGAGGGAGTAGTTATATTTTATACATTATTTATTTTTGAAAACACTTGATTATTGTAATAATTATAGGACTTGGACATTTTTTTGGATGTTTGGACATCTTGGGGTCTGTTTCACCGAGTACCGATGTACTCGGGGGATCTCATCGCAACTTTTTCGTGTTTTGTTTTTATCGCCTTTGTTTTCTTTTGATTCGTGAGGATTTAATCATTAGACTTAGGTTTTTTGTTGATTGTGAAGTAATTCGCTAATGCCCCACACCTAATTGCTTTCTGTTCCCATAGATCGTAATTGGACCTATCTTAAAATAAAATTTAAAAGTTAATTTATTGAGATTAGAGTCCACGTGCCGAGAGAGGTCATATACAGCGATGGCAGGACCCATTGTGGTGGGCACCGATCGACATCCAAGACCATATTCTAACTCTCTTCCCGATAGCCGACTATTGTGCTTCACGACTAATAGAAATTGCTCATCTAAGGCCGATTTCATTGTTGCATCATATAGGTAGTTTTATTTTTGTCTTAACATTTATGCGCAGATCACCTTGCATGTAGAGTGTTGGAGATAGGTACACATTTCTATCTCTGCATGCATCATAGTGTTTGATCGTGCATCGGCTTTTTCAATTTCCTCCCCTGTTTTATCGGACTCAAAATAATCAAGGAAATCGAAAAATTCGTTAGGCACTGTTTTTTTAACAAAATACCAAAAAAGTGAAAACAAAATAAAATTGGCACTGCTAATGCAAACTTGACCCAAAAATACACTTCACTTAAAAATCATGCTTTGGTGAGTGTCACTCCCTCATTGATTGATTTATCTGCAATGAGAGAGTGACCCACACACTAGGCTAGAGCCACATCCGAACTCCTTTCAAACTACTGATCTCGTAGCTGATTGTTCTATATTGAGGATTTCACCGGGTAGCTAGGAATCGGTCTGGGACTTCATGGGAAGATCGAGCAGTTGGTAAAGGGTTTGCACCCATACTAGTTGGGAAATATTAGTTGCGAGATTCGGGCCAGTCTCTTGTGAGCATTGAATTCCCAACAGCTTGCTTAATTGCTATAATATCTTGATTTATCACCTAAATAAAAATTGACAAGATTAATGATCGATCTTTCACGGTCATCAGCTCGAGTGTCGAATAGGAGAAAAAGGGATTTGTCTTCTCATCTTGTTATCATGCAGATCTCGTCTTCATAAATCCCCACATAACGATGATGGGAAGGAGGTCCCTTCGGCTGCCTTTGACAACATCACTTTTGAGCACTCCTTTCCATTCATCTAGGGCTGCTTGAGATAGCCCAGACCAACTCTCTGAACCTGAGTTCACTACCACCCTGTTCCCCTTTGACCACCCTTCTTCCAGTCCTGAGGTGCTAGAGCAGAGTCCAGCACCGTTATATGTCCATTTGACGGCACCTGAGTTGGGGTCTTTTGCCATTGTAGAGACCCAGGAGATATCCAACAGTGAGGGATACACCGATGAGTAGCCGCAGGAATCCGCATATGTACTTGATCGAGATGCCATCAACAACACACTCTCAACCTCCTTGGAGACCATGTAGCACAAAATCAGAGATCGGGGAGCATTTATGGTAGAGGTGCGACGAGAGCTGATGGAATGAGAGCTGGCAAAGTAGAGCCGCAGAGACCAGCCGATGGAGAGATACCACCAGCCGGAGGAGGAGACGGACGACCAGAGGAGCCACAAGAGCAAGCCAGACAACCACAAACGATGAGACAGTTGCATAACTCTAGTGCAACTCTCACCCACCGTTAGATTCAGCTTCCTGAGATCCTGGGCGATTTCGAGCTTCGACCCCATACTATTCAGTTACTGCCCAAGTTCCATGGGCTAGCCGCCGAGGAGCCGCAACGCCACCTCCTGGAGTTTGATATTTTATGCAGTACTGTCCACAACAGATTCGTGGACGAGGACACGATCAAGATGATCGCCTTACCATTCCTCTTAGTTGACAAAGTAGGTATTGGCTGAAACATTTGGGGAGGTATGTCACCACTTGGGAGCAGCTCTGGACCGACTACTTCACAACTACTATCCACTTGACTAGAACAATTGATGAAACTCGATTTCATCATCTTTATTTTCCATTATTAACCTCCTTACTTAAAGTTGTGTCAATAAAATTCAGATAAAGTCCTGTAATTATCAAAGTCCTTAATAAATTTAAAATCACAAAAAATTGGCAAAACAAAAATGTGTGGTATTTTTAGCCTTAAAAATATTTCGAGTCTTCATTTTATCTCAAAACAAAACAAAATCATTTTTTCTTTTGGAATAAAAAAATGGCAAAACAAAAATGTGTGTTTTGAGTTTTCTCAAATTCGGTCATTATCACCCTCAAAATCATTTTTTCTTTTGGAATAATTTGATTGGGCCACGTGGCCCGTTCTGTTTGAGCCACGTGGCCCGCCCTCCTTGTCTTATCCGCTCGCATCCTCAGCCGTCAGATCTCCTCCTTAGATCCAACGGCTCCAAGATCTCCACGCACGCTTATTTTCCGAGCCATCAGAACATCCCCAGGATTTGATCATCACCGCACGTCAACGCCAAACCCAGAGCTTACCACGTCACTTTGAGCGCCGTTGGTTGAAGGTCTAAGAGCCTTAATTATCATCACCCATCCTCCATCCGAACTTGACCATTCGATCAGGCTCCTGGCCCAATCACCACCATCTGTTAGCAACTCTTGCCCCTGAGCGCCACGTGTCTTCTTGTCCATCATCAGATCATTGTATGACGGAGCGATCTCCACCTCACATTCTCGCTGCATCCTGAACCATACGATCAGCACCTTCTTCGCATCACGCCCGTCCGCTCGCGCTTCATCGACAAGGCAACACGTGGCGACTCTATAACCCTTCGATCGCTTCGCCTCAGATCTAATCGGAACCGTTCTTTCGCGCCCAATCGTCAGCCGTTGGATCTCACAATCCAACGGCCAGGGCTCCGTCTTCTTCCTCCCGCAACCTCCGGCCGAGCCCCGTGCCTCGCAGACCACCTTACCCCTTCCATTTTTGGCCATAGCCCTGGTCATCCTCTCCACTCTCTAACCACCCTACGACCGAGCCCATTCATCCTTGATCCTCACGCATGTCTCCACTAACCACGATCCCCTCCCATTGCTCCATGATCCCCAGTAAAACCTTGCCCATCGCCACGTGGACCCGTCACCCTCACCTTTGAAAACCCCGTTACCTACCTCGTTCCTTCTCGTCCACCTTCACGAAGGGCAAGGCCCAGCCCTCCTCCTCCTCCCTGTGACAGGGGGAGGAGCTTGGATAGAGAGATAACAACCTGCGTCCTCGGTGAGACCCGCTGCCAATAATGGTGGCGATGCGGAGGCTCAAGCCCCGCTCGAGCTCCAAGGAATAGACAACCTCGACATGCGACGACCCCGGGCATCTACACGATGCTCAGCCCAGGCTTCCGACCGCCATAGCTCAGGTAAGCTCCCTTCGATTACCTTTTGTATTTTTCCTTGGCTTTTTCGTAATTTAATAGGTCGCTATAGCCGTTTTCACCGCCACCTGATCATCCTACAAGCTCCACCGCACACCCTTCACCTTCACCAAACTATTCGATTACCTCCATCCCCTATCAGAATCATCATTACCCCAGTCTTTCTCCTCTGCCGGAGGTGGAGGTGAACCCACCAAGGGCTCCACTTCCTCGCCATCGTTCATCCCTCTGTTCACCTCAGCTCGCACGCACGCACGCTTCGGCTTTCATCTAACCCTCCTTGCAAGTCCAAATCTCCATTGGCCGGACCTCAGGCGGAGCCAAGTTCTAGAGTTCCGCCTCCGATGAGCACACATTGACAGTGAAATCCAGGCACCCCCGCATCTTCTCCGATCTCGGATCTTCATCGCCAGACCTCCAGCGACCTTCCCCGATCTTCACCGAGCACATAGAGGTGCGGAGGAGCTCCAGGCCTCACGTCGGAGCTCCAAAAGCGCAGACATCATCGAGGAAGAAGGAAGAGTAGATACCATTGGATCCTGCCCCCACGGCGGAGATCTAACGGCCCTGGAGCAGCCACGTCGCCCTCCCGGAGCGCGGAGGCTCGGTGGGACCGAGCCTCGCCCGAGGCACCCTCGAGCCGCCACGTGGCCCGAGCCACCTGCTACGGTTGTCCGACCCTGCGCCGAGCCTCACCCCTACCCGAACATGAACTCACTTGCCTCACGCATGTGGGTTCTAGGCTTTTTGAATCGGCGTCCACGCATCTTTTGCATATTGCATCCAGGTCCAGCATCACGTCCAACTCACGCATACCTTGGGCATTTTGCAAGTGAACCCTCGCGGGTTTTCAAAATTGCAAAAATGCCCCTGTGCGTATGGGTCATTTACAAGGAAGGACCCAACCTTTGTCATTATTGCACATTAGTCCCTCCCATGGACCTGTTGCAATTTTATTTCATGTTTTCTTTCAGTTATGTCCCTGTCTTCTTTCTTGTATATCTTGAGCATCGTACTTCAGTTTTAGTTGATTTCAGTCTCATTTCAAAGCTTGCTTGATGTACTTTTTAATGGCATCTTTAACTTCTTATTTTTGACACACAAAGTTTTAGGTATTATTTTGTTAGCCATGTGTCACGTATGCCTTGTTCAACTCTTAAATCAAGTAGGTCTTCTTAATTAAACCTAAAATTAATGCATGTTAAATTTGCTCAACATTCTGACCTAGGGCATATTGTCTGCTTTGCATTTTCATAGTCTTTGCATGATAAAATAAAATTAAAAAAATGCCTGTTTTGTTTTAATGCTTTGTCTTGTTTTATCCTTATTGCATGATTTGACCTATGCTCCTTTAACTCAACGCTTAATTAGATAGATTATTATCCGTATAATACGAGAGAGGCTCGCGTCCTTGAGTTCGACCTTGGTTTCCTGCCAAGTAAAACAATACAAGCATCTGATTTTTATTTTTTTATCTAAATGAGATGGTCTTTTAATGACCCATTTTGGCCAGACTGCGATGATAATTTCCAGTGTTAAAACAACACTATTAAATGGTGTCGTTGCCAGGGACACGACTCATTTCTTGTATATTTTGGATTTTTGTTTATTTAATTTAGTGTTCATGTTATAGGTCAAATTGTTCATCTATTTTGCATTATAAAATTTTCTTTTCGGTTGATTTCTAACCAGTGATTCTGTGGCAGGGCCCTTGGTGTTCAAGGAGGTGAGGAGCGGGATGCTACCCGCTGCGAGGAGCCGCAGAAGCTTGCTTGGAGCAATTAGAAAAGAAAGAAAAAAAATTTGTCTCGCATTTTTATTTTCATACTTGTAATAATTCGTCCTTTACAGCGATCTTCGATTGAAGACTCGCGATTGTAATCGAACGATTCTGGTTGTGTGAGGATAGTCCCCACTTGAGTGTCGACCAAGGACCGGGCACACGGCTCTTCGAGCTTAGTTTAAAATTCTCATTTTCATGTGCTTGCTCGTAGGTAGGACACACTATTAATCAAAGACGCACTTAACCTCGCTTCACTTAGTCAAAATCAATAGACATTTTTCCCGCTAATAGAAGCATGTTAGGTGCGGCTTTTATGGACTTGCATACATATCATGTTGGTTTTCAAAACAACCCAAGTTTTCTCGTATCTTCACCAAGTCACTGCATGATTTTATCGCTTAGCCTAGATAGCGTTTTTTTATCGAATGCATGGTTTTTTCTCGGTTTCCCCTCCTAGCTTGATAACCTAGGTTAATGGAAACATGAATAAATGGTATATGATGATTTCTTGATTTTCGTGCTAACCTTTATTCAGTGACAACCTTAAATAATAACGAGGAGTGTTATTTGTAAGTCAACCAAAAATGGAGTAAAATTTGGTTTTGGGAGAGCAACACCCTCGTTTACGCATTGAATTTTTTCTTAACACTTTTCTCCGCGTAAACATCAAATGTTTTATCACTAATAAAACCGAGAAGATGATAAACCAACTTCGGTTGGTTTCATGTGTGAGTTGGTGAAATTGAGGGTCTTGCTTGCTTGATTGAGCCATGTTTGCTTCGATACACTCCCCAGAACCTTAGTCACTCCATCCATCTCCTTAGATTCATCCGCTCACTTGTAAATCCATTCATCTTCTTCGTTCACCTTGGGTCCCTCCCAATATCAAATTCCATCTTTATACTTAGGCTAATTTCAGCCTAAGTATAGGGGGGACCCGAGTCCCCGTGATTTTCTCTACTCTCTTTTCCTTGCCTTTATAATTAGGTTATTTTAACCTAAGTATAGGGGGAGCCCCTCTTATCTCCTGTAGTATATTCCTTTATATTTAAATGGACCTATGTACTTGTATCATCTAGGGCTATGAGGACATAGCAAAGTTTAAGTATAGGGGGGTATACCGTATATATATAGTATACTTACTTTAGCTATAATCTGAAAAATTTGAAAAATTTAAAACTTTTTGGGCTAAAGTAAAATTCTTTGGACTAAGAGGATTCAAATGTTTTTCACGGCTTTTATATACTATGTTACGCTATTTTGATAAAAATATTTTCGAAAATGATTTTTCCTTGTTTTAAAAAAATCTTTTTGAAAATGTTTTGAAAACTTTTTATTTGTGTGACAAGGTTTTGAAAATTTTCTATCTCTTTTCAAGGAAAGTAGTGTCTAACATGTGTTTTAACCTTCAATTAAAATCCATAAAAATGAGAAAAACCCAAAGTCCTTTAGTAGCCATTAGTGAATACTAAGCCCAATTAAGTAATCCGCATTCAGTGAGGGTTCGCCCTTAGCAGATTGGATGGTTTAGATGACATCGCGTAAGGCCTTGTCCTCAAGCAACGAGCTTCGTCCTGTACTTACATCCATACTGGCAGAATGCAGATGCTCAATTGAGTTTAGGCAGTCCTAAGATCTCTTGAAGTCTAAAAAAAATCTTGTTTTGAATGAAGGAGTTGGATTAATCCTCTATACTTAGACTTCCACCCATGATCTGAAATGATCAAAGAAACTTAGTTTTATGAGGTCTTTGAGATTTTAGGTTAACCACCCTTAGTCATCAGGGTCATAGACTTAATCATCCACATTTCCCTAGGTTTCTATATTTGCATGCTATATTCCATGCTTAGTCTCAGACAAAAAGAATATGATCAGCACATCACATGCACGACTGCGATTTTGATGGGATGAGTTGATTTTTCACTTGAGGGATTGGGATGAGGAATTCGAGTTTGGATTTGATCTAATGATGCTCGAGGATGGGATAAAATCTTTGAAGGCTTCATGAAACCTGAGAGTCAGCAAATATTAACCAGTATGAGAACTTGGTACTTATACTAATCTCTTGATATTGACCTAAGTGCCAGGGTATGAATAAATAAAAAATGTTGATCCATGTGCGCCAACTCTTGGTAAAAGCAGTGGAGCTAGCCAAAAATTATACAAGTCAATGAAATTTCAAAGAAAAGGCTCTCATTCCACAAAGTCAAATATCAAAGAGCTTCCACCAAAGGTGAGCGCTCCCAAACTTTTCAAAGTGTCCACTTGGACAACCGCTATTAGGACCAGGAGTCGGGCTTGCACCAAAGAAGGGCACTGCATCGTAAATGCTACAAGTCTGGGTGTAGAAGGTACAATAGGTACTCGAAAGAGACACACCCCGGTGTATTCCCAAGAAAACAAGTGCAGACGGCTCCAACTTCTCTTGACGGACGCACTGATCAACACCAAAAAAAATGTGTTGCGTAAAAGGCATTAGAGAGAATCCTTGCTCCAATGAGAGGGAGAGAAGAAATGACACAATCCCATACCCTCCATTACTGGCCTGCCATCTACATTTTCTAAAGCCTGACAACTAAAGAGACGGTGGACTGGATGCAAGATTTGATTTACTCCCTAGTGTTGAGGATTGGGTCCTTAGGAGAATTTCTCGGACCAAGACTTTGGGTAACGATTTGACTCTACTCTCGGAATTGCATTCAACACTAAAACTCATATCCTTTAGATTATATGTACATCAGAGAGAGTCTGGAGAAGTAGAGGAATTGGGTGCCTCTTGATTAAGGCTGGGTTGAATTCTAGAATTTTGGACCTCTAAAGTTGAGTGGACTTGAACAAATTGGATCCTGTA
The DNA here is from genome assembly GCA_037367405.1 of Ottelia alismoides. Classification (NCBI taxonomy): domain Eukaryota; kingdom Viridiplantae; phylum Streptophyta; class Magnoliopsida; order Alismatales; family Hydrocharitaceae; genus Ottelia; species Ottelia alismoides. Next base: position 424,529 of record JAZKJV010005142.1, read on the forward strand.
CTAACATGCACAAGGGGGTTAATTCAGCTTAGTCATTTTCATTGATGCTCGAGGACGAGCATAGTGCTCGAGGACGAACATAGTTTAAGTATAGGGGGTGATGAAACTCGATTTCATCATCTTTATTTTCCATTATTAACTCCCTTGCTTAAAGTTGTGTCAATAAAATCCAGATAAAGTCCTGTAATTATCAGAGTCCTTAATAAATTAAAAATCACAAAAAATGGCAAAACAAAAATCTGTGGTATTTTTAGCCTTAAAAATGCCCTTAAAAATATTTCGAGTCTTCATATGATCTCATCTCCTATTTTGGTCAACATGAAACTTGTAGATCTAATCAAGATCTACAACTTTCATGTTTTGAGTTTACTCAAATTCAGTCATTATCACCCTCAAAATCATTTTTTCTTTTGGAATAATTTGATTGGGCCACGTGGCCCGTTCTGTGTGAGCCACGTGGCCCGCCCTCCTTGTCTTATCCGCTTGCATCCTCAGCCGTCAGATCTCCTCCTTAGATCCAACGGCTCCAAGCTCTCCACGCACGCTTATTTTCCTAGCCATCAGAACATCCCCAGGATTTGATCATCACCGCACGTCAACGCCAAACCCAGAGCTTACCACGTCACTTTGAGCGCCGTTGGTTGAAGGTCTAAGAGCCTTAATTATCATCGCCCATCCTCCATCAAAACTTGACCATTCGATCAGGCTCCTGGCCCAATCACCACCATCAGTTAGCACCTCTTGCCCCTGAGCGCCACGTATCTTCTTGTCCATCATCAGACCATTGTATGACGGAGCGATCTCCACCTCACATTCTCGCTGCATCCTGAACCATACGATCAGCACCTTCTTCGCATCGCGTCCGTCCGCTCGCGCTTCATCGACAAGGCAACACGTGGCGACTCTATAACCCTTCGATCGCTTCACCTCAGATCTAATCGGAACCGTTCTTTCGCGCCCAATCGTCAGCCGTTGGATCTCACGATCCAACGGCCAGGGCTCCGTCTTCTTCCTCCCGCAACCTCCGGCCGAGCCCCGCACCTCGCAGATGATGAATCTACGTTTCATCATCTTTATTCTATCATTTTGGTCTTAAAAACCCTAGTAAATGCTTGTAAATAGACTTAATTTAGGAATTTTAGCATTCATGCATAATTGTAAAAATATTATATAAAATGCGATTTTTAAAGCCAAAATTATAGAATAAAGAAAAGAAAATAAAAAGAATAAAATATTGCAAATATTTTATGATCCGAAACCCAGAGACCGAGGCATCTCGATGACTAGGTCGACAAAAAAATAGGGGGAGATAAGGGGCCAAAATGCAGTAAAAATACCTTTGTTTTTATCCATTCTTTATTCATTTTGGGACCTATTTTTGGTTCCACTTTTTATAATTCAAATAAAGAAACTTTGTACATGAAAGTTTTAGATAATTAAATAAATAAAAATACAAAATAGATTTCACTCAAAAATAATATACAGATAAAACATTATGGTCTGAATAAAATTCTGAAATCCCAACTTCCCAGACCCGTATCTCACAAATGAAAACTCCAAATGCATCAAACTCACCTTTAATTGTATATAGTTAAACATAAGCTATTTAATGGTAGTGGTTTTTCATTTGGCGGAGCTACAGTTTGAAAGATGTGTTTTGGACCCATATTGTATACTTGTACAGATTAAAATATTCAATTTATTATTTATTCATTATTTTTGTATTTTTATATTTTTATATTTTTTTAATTATTAATTATAATATATATACATTAAAACCAGAATAAAAACCTAAATAAAACTCAAAATAAATACATGTATATAAATGCATGTATACAAACCTGTATAAACTGTACTTCTATTTTATTAAATATACAACACAATTCAGAAAAATAAAATAAAAATAGAATTAAGTGTATAAAAGTATTTTATAAATTTATAAAATAATAAATAAAAATAAAGAAATTAAAATCACAAAATAAAAATAAATTAATAAAATATATAGGTAATATACCTGTAAAGGGGCATAATAGGTAACTTGTAAAATTATACGTCATAAAAATAAATAAAAAATTTCCATAAAATAATTTATTAAATAATAAACATTTTTTATTTCATAACCAAAATTTAATTAATCTTTTTTCTATTTTTAAATGATTTTTGAAATATTTTTAGGGGATTTTTCCTGGTTGGTCCACGTGGACCAACCAGGTTGGTCTGACAGTTGACCTCGGTCAACTGTCTGACCTTCTCCCTGCCTCGTGTCAGAGCCTTGTTTTGTCTCTTCTTCTCCAATTTTTCTAGGCCACGCCTTTCACCTTTTTGAGTCGCGACCTTCACGACTTTTGTAGCTCTACCATAGGGCATACTTGCCCAAGTGTTTTTTCGACCTTCGGGTCGTTGAATCTCCCTATATGCCTCGATTTACGAGCCGTCTCCACCATGTTTCAAAACAACCCCGCCACCTCCATTTTCGAACCGAACCCTCTTTGACCGCCTCTTTCTTGCCCTTTGGTGAGCTCTAGACTGGAGCTCATGACATGAGACCTCCAGCTCCCTAGGGGAGGGGTTAGGCGGCCGTCAGGCGCTCCACCGCCATCTCTGGCCAAGTTCGGCCGTGAGGTTTTATCTCAGGTTCTTCAACCTTCGAGGTCCCTTTTTCTTCTCATTTTTACTCATTTTTCTTCGCTATTTATCTAGCTATAGGACCAGGTTCTAGTTCTGTGATTTTATTGCGTGATTGGTCATGCTTTTGAGCCGCAAATCGACCCGAGTTTCCACGCTGGAGCTCTGCTCGAGCTTCCACCATCTTCCACCGCTTCGCCTCATCTATCCCCTATATCGCCCAATAATAGCCCAGCACGCACTGCACGAGCCTTTCCTTGATTTTATCCAGGTTCCGCGGCTGGAAGGGGGCTTCTGCGCCCCGGCTACTCTCCAGAAACCCCACCAGGTGCCCTCATGAGCCTAGGTGCCATCGATGGCCTCCATGATCAGCTGAAGCCTCTCCGAGTTGTGAACTACGTGCAGGAGCAGATTCCCCATCTCAGTGGTGTCGGAGGAGCCTTGGCGTGGTCGCGGGAGCCGATTGAAGAGTAGCTGGTCGACGTTCTTCACCAGTTCTTTCACCGCCATCCGGGGCCGTCGGATCTCGAGCCGTTCTTGGAGTGAAGCAGTGTGCGTTGGATTAAATCGCCAGCACCGTCCATCATGATGTGATCTTCTAATCCGGGCCGTTGGGGTCCAACCGTTATGATCGCGCGAGCTCGCGACAAGTGTCTTAAGTGGGATCGCCTAGGTCGTCCGATCGCGCCTAGCGGGGGTATTTTGCAGTCATCACCCCTGCATTTTTGTATTTAGCAAGTAATATTTAATCTTTCATTTGCAGTGTCTTAACTTTTGTAATATTTATCGAAACCCCCAGAACTTTGCAGTATCACCCTTTGACCCCTGCCAGGTCACGTGCGTCTGCGCACGTGACTTGGCGTTTTTGCAGGTATACCCACGGGTTTTTGAATATTTATTTTTAGTCGAAAATCTTTCATTTGCAGTAGTATTTTTTGGCATTTTTGCATAATCACCCCCAAGTGTTGAATATTACATAATAGACCTTGCCAGTGCCGCACGTGCTAGTCACGTGGGCCTTTGGCATTTTTGTAACATAGCCCCTGGGGGTTCCTTTATTTCATTTCAGTTTATAAATATTTTTGTTGCATTGTATAGTTTGTGGAAATTTTAGATACTGGCCCCTGTGCTTTTCTCATATTAATAAAACACCCCTACCAGTGTGACTTTTCTTGTTGTCATTTCTATTTTTGCATGTCTATATAAAACTCGAAAAAATCGCCAAAAAATCATCATAGGTCTCTGTTGCATAGTAGTATAACATCATTTTTTTATTTTATATTTTTATTGAATTTTATTATTTATAAAAAATTAAAAACATCCATTTTCAGCACTGTTTGCATTATAAAATCCATAAAAATTATAAAAAAACCCCAGAAAATTCCCTAAAAAATATATTTAGCATATTTTAGTGTGTTTTTTTTTCAGAACAAAAATCAATAAAAAATATAAAAGAAAACTCCTAAAAATATAAAAACTCTAAAAACCTTCTTAAAAATCCTAAAAGATCCTCAAAAATCTTAAAAATACAAACTTTGTTCCTAAATTTTCTTTATTTTGTTATCTTTAATTTAAAATTAATTTGGAGAATTTTTGTTACTGTTTTCTATTTTATTTCTCCATCATAGTTTCAGCCTTTTAATTTATCCACTATTTTTAATATTTTTTGACTTTAAAAATACAAAAAAATAGGAAAAATCTTGAAAAATCATAAAAACATTATAAAAATATAAAAAGACCAAAAACATTTTATTTACTGAATTTGTCTCATTTTTACTTATTTTTATAAATCCTTTATCTCTCTTTCTCTTACCTTATTGTATATATATTCTATTATTGAAAAAGAAAATATAAAAAATTTAAAATATAAAAAGAAAATATTAAATTATAAAATTAAAAATCAAAATACAAAATTATAAAACTAAAATTTACATAAAAAAATTAAAAAATAAAAACCCACAAACATAGCATAAATAGACAAATTTATTACACTCACATTTTGAGCATTTTGCCCCGTTCTACCTGTCTGCTCCCTATGTTCGACCTCTACACATACTTGCACCTATACACATCTTTGTTGTAGAGTTATAATAAATTTTAACTCCACACATTTACTTTCATTGCTTGATTTATCTGTTGTGGGTTAATTGTTGTTTTAATCCGGATTTCGCGCGGTCGCCACAACGACTTTGTCTTCGCCTAGTGCGAGACATATTAGACTGCCGATTTTCAGGTTAAACAGCAGACCACCGTCCCCCTTCCATTTTTGGCCATAGCCCTGATCATCCTCTCCACTCTCTAACCACCCTACGACCAAGCCCATTTATCCTTGATCCTAGCGCATGTCTCCACTAACCACGATCCCCTCCCATTGCTCCATGATCCCCAGTCAAACCTTGCCCATCATCACCTAGACCCGTCACCCTCACCTATAAAAACCCCGTCACCTTCCTCGTTCCTTCTCGTCCACCTTCATGAAGGGCAAGGCCCAACCCTCCTCCTCCTCCCTGTGACAGGGGGAGGAGCTAGGATAGAGCGACGACGACCTGCGTCCTCGGTGAGACCAGCCGCCGATAATGGTGGCGACGCGGAGGCTCGAGCCCCGCTCGAGCTCCGAGGAATAGACAACCTCGGCGTGCGACGACCTCGGGCATCTACACGATGCTCAGCCCAGGCTTCCGACCGCCATAGCTCAGGTAAGCTCCCTTTGATTACCTTTTGTATTTTTCCTTGGCTTTCTCGTAATTTAATAGGTTGCTATAGACGTCTTCACCGCCACCTGATCATCCTACGAGCTCCACCGCACACCCTTCACCTTCGCCAAACTTTTTGATCACCTCCGTCCCCCGTCAGAACCAACATCACCCCAGGCTTTCTCCTACGCCGGAGGCGGAGGAGAACCCACCAAGGGCTTCGCTTCCTCGCCTTCGTTTAACCCTCCGTTCACCTCAGCTCGCACGCACGCACGCTTCGGCTTTCATCTAACCCTCCTTGTAGGTCCAAATCTCTATTGGCCGGACCTCGGGCGGAGCCAAGTTCTAGAGCTCCGCCTCCGGCGAGCACGCGTTGACAGTGAAATCCAGGCACCCCCTCATCTTCTCCGACCTCGGATCTTCATCACCAGACCTCCAGCGACCTTCCCTGATCTTCACCGAGCACAGAGAGGCACGGAGGAGCTCCAGGCCTTATGCAGGAGCTCCAATAGCGCCTCCACCTTCGAGGAAGAAGAAATAGCAGATACCGTTGGATCCTTCCCCAACGGCAGAGATCTAATGGCCCTGTAGCAGCCACGTCGCCCTCTCGGAGCGCGGAGGCTCCGTGGGACCAAGCCTCGCCTGAGGCACCCTCAAGCTCCCACGTGGCCCGAGCCACTTGCTACGGTCGTCCGACCCGATGCCGAGCCTCGCCCCCTCCTGAGCCTGAACTCACGTGCCTCATGCGCGTGGGTTTTGGGCTTTTTGCATCGGTGCCCTCGCATCTTTTGCATATTGCATCCAGGTCCAGCATCATGTGTAGCTCACGCGTACCTTGGGCATTTTGCAAGTGAACCCTCACGTTTTTCAAAATTGCAAAAATGCCCCTGTATGGGTCATTTACATGGAAGGTCCCGACCTTTGTCATTATTGCACTTTAGTCCCTCCCAGGGACCTGTTTGCAATTTTATTTCATGTTTTCTTACAGTTATGTCTTTGTCTTCTTTCTTGTATATCTTGAGCATTGTACTTTTTAATGGCATCTTTAACTTCTTATTTTGAACACACGAAGTTTTAGGTATTATTTTGTTAGCCATGTGTCACGTATGCCTTGTTCAACTCTTAAATCAAGTAGGTCTTCTTAATTAAACCTGAAATTGATGCATGTTAAATTTGCTCAACATCCTGACCTAGGGCATATTGTCTGCTTTGCATTTTCATAGTCTTTGCATGATAAAATAAAATTTAAAAAATGCATCTTTTGTTTTAATGCTTTGTCTTGTCTTGTCCTTATTGCATGATTTGACCTATGCTCCTTTAACTCAACACTTAATTAGATAGATTATTATCCGGATAATATGAGAGAGGCTCGTGTCCCTGAGTTCAACCTTGGTTTCTTGCCAAGTAAAACAATACGACCATCTGATTTTTATTGTTATATTTAAATGAGATGGTCTTTTGATGAACCTTTTCGACCCAACTGCGATGACAATTTCCGGTGTTAAAGCAACACTATTAAAGGGTCGATTTCGCGGCTCATCACCAATGCAGCACAAGCCATGATGAACAACTTCACCATGATCCCAAACGAGAAGTTTCACGAGGCTTGGTATCGATTCGAGAGCTCATTGACTGGTGTCCACATCATTAGATATCCAAGACCAGCCTAGTCCACAGTTTCTTTCGTGGGATAACATCGGAGCTGTAGGAGCTGCTGAATGCCTCATGTGGAGGGTCCTATTTTGCCAAGGATAAGTACCAAGTCTGGAACGTCTACGAGGACAAGGTAGAGAATTACACTGTGATGTCTTAGACTAGGGTCCACACTTAGGGGATACCCTTCCACATGCTGATGAGCGATTAGCCGACCAAGGTTAAGTGTCAAAGCAAATCAAGGTCATTGCGACCCCAATCAGCCAATCGAACTCAACAAGAAAACAAGAAACCACACAAACAACATATAAAGAACTCAAAGCAATGTTAGCAGTCCCCGCTATTTATTTAACCTTGTATAGCGACCAGGGTTGAACACAAGGAGCACAAGCGAAGCCTACAAAGTAGTCCTAATCATAGAATTAAAAGCTAATTTTTATTTATTTTTAATTTGTAATTTTTTTAATATTTTCAAAATAAGAAAACAAATAAGAAGGACGAAGTATGAGAAAGCTTCCACAATGTTTATTAAGGGTGAAAAAGGCTTAAAAATTAGAAATTAAAAAACTTTTATGCTTTTCAAATATTCAAATATTTTTGTTGATTTTATGAGATTTTTTCAATTTTTATATGATTTTATAAAAATCAAACAAGGATGAAAAAGGGAATTTTTGTACAGCCTGGACCAAAAGGCAAATTTAAAATATTAAAAATGATCTAATGTCCTGGTCATAATTTTTATGAAAAGTAAACAAAAATATCTATGTATAGAAACTGAAATTCTCTTTTTTTTGAATTTTTAGAATTTTTAATGATTTTTATAACTGTTCAGAGTTTTTAGCTTTTTAGGGTTTTATAAGGGAAAATGCAATAAACCCGGTATTGGAATTAAAATACATAAAGACAAGCACATACTATTTTTTTGTAATTTTTAAAACAATTTGTATATTTTTTCGATATTTTAGAACATAGACAGAACACTTTTTAGGTGTTTTTGATTTTTTAGAAATATCAAATAAAATTAAATTAATTCACAAAAATCACCATAAATATTACGTGTTAGTAGGAGTTAATAGTAATTTTTGTGGGATTTTTGGAGTTAATTTGGTAATTATTTGATTAAAAACAAAGCACAAAACAAGCAGGGATCCAAATGCAATTATCGTAATGTTTCCAGCCAAATAATAAAACACTTAAAAGCTAAAGGCCTAAATTGCAAAATAGCCAGACAAACACGCGTAATGCATGCGACATAGGCTCATAGGGGCATAAGTGCAAATCTCATAACATAAGATTCAATTAATAAGAATCAGAGAGTTTAGGACTAGCCATGCAAATATCCCAACTTGTCACATGGGACTACACATGCCTCAGGTTTAAAGGGACTACAATTCGAATATAAGAAAGATAAGGTCCAAACTGCAAATTATCCAAATAAAAATGAACTACAACAAATATTTACAGGTCTTGGAAATAAAAATAGAACATAGAAGGTACTAAGTGCAAATTACCCATTTTTAAAAGCAGTCCGACGATCGATAGAGATCCACTTAACAGATGGACGATTGAGATGCTCGGATGCCTCTTCTACGATGGACGACTGACACACGATCCTCAGATGGATCAAACGGTCAGGGCTTCCCTGATGGTGGACGGACGAGATTAGAACTAGGGAAGGGCCTGATTGGCCGGCTGGGACGATGCATTGATGAATGCCAAAGAACTCACCTCCAGTGAGCTTCGATTGGAAAATACTCGCAGCAGGGATGTCCTCTCGAGCTACTAGAAGATGGGAGATGTTGACGATGGTGATCTGCAGCTGCAAAAGGGCTCCTAAGGGCCCAGATCGAGTAGAGGGCCCTAGGGACAAACTGGTGACCTAGAGCATTCTTGGACTCCTCGATACCTCCAGATGAGGCCTCTTAGTGTGCAAACCCTGTAGGAGAAGAGGGTCATGCTCGGAGATGAAGTTCCCACGAGGGTGAGAACGCAAATGTACAAAGAACATAGACGGGGAGTGAACTGGTAGGTCTTTGACGAGTGGAGGATTCAACCTAAACGGGGCTCAAAAGCGATCGTTGGAGCTACGTGAGGGATTGCGGAGCAGATGTAGAAGCGATTAGGGAGTCGAGGTGAGGTGCAGTAATGTCGGATGATAGGGAAATAGGGTATGGACATGTATGTGATGGATTTAATGGACGATAGAAGGTGAAGATGATACCTGAAGGTAGAAGAAGATCACCTGGGAGTCGTGGACAAAGCCCACGGAGGTGAAGACCTCAATGGACGGCAGTTCCTGAGGCCGGAGCTCCTTGCGGCGAAGTGGAGGCAGAGCTCGTCGAACCTAGGGTTACCACGCTCCAAAGGATGCCCCCGCATTCTCACTCTCTCGTTGTCACACTGGAAAGGTAGAGGCATGCACAAATGAAGAGGTGGAGCAACAAAAGGTGCCGAAAAAAGAGGGGGTGGTGCAACATATATAGGCTCGGGGTTCCGACAAAGAGGAGGCGTAGCCCGCGAACTCAGGCTCAGATCAAAGATAAGAGGGTTGGGCGAAGATTAGGGATCGAGTCGAGTCTGGAGTGAAAAGGGTATCAGATCGGGTCTATAGAAAATGGTGAAGTTCGGGGGAAAACCTGATCTGACGAGGAAGGCTACCCTGGGGGGACCAGTTGGCCAGAGTCAACAGTCCGATGTAGACCAATCAGAAGAGGCGTAGGAAATTTTTTAAATTTTTTGTGAATTTTAATAAGTGATTTTTGTCCATTTTATTTATTAACATACTCACACAAAGTATGAGTTATGGCTAAAGTATTTATGGAATATATACGACACCCCGCTATACTTAGCTCGAACGATGTCGTCAGAGTGATCAAAGATTTATGAAGAAGACATTACTCGTGCTTAGTATTGGGAAGTGAAAAAAAGGCTATGCTACAATGACAAATCGAGAGATAGAATGAATAGAGCTCGGTGATCCCCCCCATACTTAGGACCAAGTAATCCTAAGTATAGAGGACTATACACAAAGGAAAAACCGAGTGATAGAAGGTACAGGGTCTACCTCCCATATACTTACGGTAAAATATCCCTAAGTATAGAAAGCAAAACAGAGGTAAAAAGAAATCTAAAGAATAATAAGAAATTTGATGCCCCCCTATACTTAGGTATACCCTAGGTATAGCATAATCAAAAGATGCAAATGGGGTGTTAGAAAAAAGAATGCGTGATATAGACATCTGGATCTATACATGGGCGGAGAACAATGACAATCAGGAATGAGATGCAAATGATGTGAGTCAAAGACTACATCTCATGCAAAATGATTTGGGGCAACGTCAATGATCATCGGATCATGATCTAGATAGGGTTTGAGTCGTCGAACATTAACGCAAAAGATGGACTCAAATGACATCTCAGATATTTCGATACTTCCATTGTCATGCACCTTTCAGACCATGTATTGTCCCTTCCAGTAACTCTGCAACTTTCCTGTAAATAATCTAAGTCTAGCATCAAATAACCATACTCTCTGATCTGGCTCAAACTGTTTATGGATGATATGAGAATTATGCCATATCTTTACTCGCTCCTTATCCTGTAGGCTGCTCGAAAAGGTAGTATCTCTAAGCGCCTCCAAGGCTGCCAATTCTGCCTTCCTTTGATCACCTATACTCTATGGATCCAATAATATCTCAGTGATAGCCCATAATGACTTAAGCTTAATCTCAATAGGTAATTGTCATGGCTTGCCATAAACGAGACCAAAGGAAGACGTACCCAATGGAGTCTTGAAAGAAGTCCTATACACCCACAAGACCGAATCCAAAAGTTGTGACCAATCCTTTCGGTCTGGACGAACTACCTTCTGCAATATCGTCTTGATCTCCCTGTTCGATACTTTAGCAGGACCATTGGTTTGAGGATGTTATGGAGTGGCAACTCGGTGGTCTATGTTGAACTCTTTACCAAGGGTCTTTACCTTGTCGTTGATAAAATGAGACCCCCCATCAGATATCAAAACTCTAGGCTAAAAAATCTGCAAACAGTCTTGGCATCTGCAGTTCGGGTGGGAATGGCCCAACCCAATGACTCACATAATCAACAACCAATAGAATGTACTTGAATCCCTGACTCTTATGGAATGGACCCATGAAATCGATGCCCCATGCTTCAAAAACCTCACAGAAATGAATGGGCTGCATCGGCATCATATCACGCTCTCCACAAGTGCCCATCCTCTGACAGTCAGTATACATCTTCACGAATTCATCATAATCCTTTAAAACGGTAGGCCACCATAGGCCGGATTGGAGCACCTTTTGTGTTGTCCTCCTCCCAGAATGATGTCCTCCTGCCTCAAGCTTGTGGCAGTAAGTGAGGAATGCACCGACGCCAGACGCTATCCCCTCCTTCATGATAAAGGATGGGATCCTCCAAATGGTAGGACTTGGCCTTCGCAAGGAATGTCTCAAGTCGTTGCCTGGGTAAACCTTGCGGAACTTTCTTGGCAACAAGATAAATCACAATGTCGGCATACCATGGGAGTGAGGCGATAGCCAAGATCGCCTCATTTGGGAAGATCTCTGTAATAGGATCAATCTGCTCGGTTTCCTCGAGATTTTCCAAATAGGAGAGATGATCCGCCACCATATTCTTGACTCCGGGCTTATCCTTAATTTCAATATCAAATTCCTAGAGTAGAAGGAACCATCTAGTCAGTCTTGCTTTCGCATCCTTCTTTACCATAAGGTACTGATGGCGGTATGATTAGTATAGATAGTCACTTTGGATCCAAAAATATACGATCTGAATTTGTCCAAGGCAAAAAATACGGCTAGCATCTCTTTCCCCGTGACTGTGTAGTTCCGCTGAGCGACATCCACCGTACAACTTGGCAAAAGGTGATCCTTCCACCCTCTGTCCTAGCATGACCCCCACGGAAAAATCAGAGGCATCTGTCATGATCTCAAATGGAAGAGACAAATCAGGCGCCTGAAGGAAATGAGCCTCAACAACTAGGTTTTTGAGAGTCTCGAATGACAAAAAACACTTGTCATCTACAATGAACTAGGTGTCCTTCGTATGCAGATCAGTGAGCGGTCAGGCAATCTTGTTGAAGTCGTGAATAAAATGTCGGTAGAAATCGACATGCCCCAGAAAATACCGCAACTACCGTAAGTTGGACGGTAGATTGAGTTTCATGATGATATCCACCTTGACTGGATCAACCTCCATGCCCCTGGTTGAGATGATATTACCAAGCACCATCCCCTGAGTCACCATGAAGTGACTCTTCTCCCATGATAGAATAAGATGTACCTCTATGCAACGCTAATGAACACGATCTAGGCAATCAAGTCAAGCATCTAACTCGTCGTCGTAGATCGAAAAGTCATCCATGAAGACCTCCAAGCAATCACCCATCATGTTCGAGAAGATGGACAACATGCAACTTTGGAATGTCATTGGGGCGTTACATAGACCAAAGGGCATCCGTCTGAAAGCATATGCCCCAAACAGACAAGTGGATGTCATTTTATCCTGGTCTTCGGGTGCTATGGCCACCTGATTGTAACAGGAGTACACATCAAGGAAGCAGTAGCGACTCTTCCCAGCTAGCCTCTCTATAATCTGATAAATAAAAGACAACGGGAAATGATCCTTCTTTGTGGCCTGGTTCAATCGTATGTATTCCACACAGACCCTCCATGGGCTAGGCCTGAGGTTCGCGCTCGGGCTAAGGGTGAGGGAGGTTCAACAGGGCGAAGTGGGTACCCGGGTAGCTATCTCTTCTCCATACTCACTTACAACTGTAGTGGTGCTCGTCTTCTTGGGCACCACATGCAATGGACTAACCCATTTGAAGTCAGAGACGTGGTAGATAAAATTGGTGCTCCACCATTTGGATATCTCTTTCATGACTACTTCTCGAAGACTCGGGTTCAGCCGTCGCTGGAACTCACGCGATGGGTAGGCGTCCTCCTCGAGATAGATATGGTGGGAGCACATGACAGGACTTATCCCCTGGAGATCAGCTACACTCCATCCTATTGCCTTGAAGTTCCTTTCAAGAATCTCCATTAATCGAGATTCTCCCTCTCCAATCAAATCTGCTAATATAATGACTGGGTACATCTCATGCTCACCTGCAGGGAACATATACTTCTACGATTGCGGCAAGGGCTTCGGTTCTAGGCAACTGGGAGCTGGCAAATCTGGCCTCTGAAAGGTCTGAGTGAAAGCAACCAGATCTGAATGTGAGAACTCTAGCTGATCATGAGAAATTGGTGAAGACAACCCTACTGGTGTATCTGTGCTCGGAGCTGGCATGGTCTCCACCCTAGCTGTTGGCTCAGTGGAAATCAAACAAGGTAATAAATTATCAAACTCTGCCCTGTCTATGTCTGACTCCGAGGGATCTGAATCAGAATCGATAAATACTCTACCTCACCATCCTGAACCCGGTCGTCAGCCTCAAAAGTCTCCTCTGCCAAGAGTGCGCTCTCCAAACTCTCCTTTGCTCGAAGCGGGAAATCTGCGGCGTTGGAAGGTGAGAGAAGTGCTCGTGAAATGGGGTCGAAACAAGCGGCTTCATCTGTCATCACAAAGTCGCACTCCTGGTCGACGTCTCGCTCTGCCTCTGTCCTCTACTCTGCATTACTGGATTGCACTAAGCATGCTGAGTCTCGCGGTCCAATCTCATCGATAATCTCTATTTGTATACTCTCACCCTCTATGCGAAAGTACAGCTTCCTGCTATCATGGTCGAACGCCGCATTGGTTGTGGCCAAGAATGGATGTCCTAGAATGACGGGAGTATCGATCACAGACTCAGGGATCTCCTTGTCCAACACAACGAAGTACATGGGGAATTTTAGGCCCTGAATTGTGATGACCACATCCTTCAGCAACCCCTTCGACCTTTTGACAAATTGATCAGCAAACAGAAGGACTATCCTACTCTGTCTAAGAGGGCTAAACTCGAATCCGTCTAGTAAGGTTGCCGGAAGGAGGTTGATGGAAGAGACGTTGTCTAGTAGAGTACGATCAAATATCTGCTCATGAATGTGGCATCTGAAGTAGGGAGCTCCTGCATTTGGCCTCTTAGCTAGCAGACGGTTTTGGATGGCAAAGTAGGTGGCACAGATCGACACATGGATTTCTTCCTGGTGATTCATCTTCTTCCTAAAAATGGTGTTCTTCTCTCTCAAGTTCATCTGGAAGAGAATGATGTGCTCAAGTGCCTCGTGTAGAGTCAGCTGGATATGGAATCAGTCTATCATCTACTGGCTGAACTCTAACTGTTGGTCTCTTTTTAGATTTTTTTTATTTATCCCCCTTCACCAAGAGGAGTGCTTGAGGGAAGGGGATGTCTGGGCCCTCAAATAGATGACTAAGAATAGGATCCTACTACTAAGAGGGAGCGGAATCCATACAAGTATCATCACGCATCACATATAGATTTGAAGATGAAGAAACCTTTCCTTTATTAATTTTTTCATTGTTTTTCAAAATGTCTTGAGATACAAGAACTGGAGGGAATACAACTAGAATAGAAATGGTGGCATCAGTACCACCCACGGCATCTGTCTTCGCAGCATCAGCACTATGCTCTGGCTCGGCATCTACTAATCTGGTGGCGTCAGTACCACCATATGTATCTGGAGAAGTGACGGCCTCAGTACTGTCGATTAGATCAGCATCCTTGGTGGCATCAGTACTACTGTCATCTATATTATTAGCAGCATCAGCATCGCTATCCTCCTCGTCTGGCGCTCCTTGATACTTGTGGTGTCGTCGCTTAGACGAGGCACCGTTGGCTGGCATCCTACCGCTCCTAAGTGTAACAAAGTCAGCATTAAGTGTATATGAAGCAATGTCACCCAATAAATCACTAGGAGTAGTGGTCTCTATGAACTGTACCTTCTCAGACTTCCACTTTAGGTTGTTTGGGTTGGGATCGATCTGAGAAGGTATGGCGGCCTTACCCTTTATGATCTCCCTCATCTCCTAACAAAACTCATCCATCTCCCGCCTAATAGATGCTTGCTGGTCTAAGAGTAGGAAGGATAGATCATCAAGGGTTGGGTTCTCATAGGCTGGCCTATGAGAACCAGACGGGTTGCCTCTATAGAAATAAGGCTACTACTGCTGGAGCTGGTATGGGGGAGGATGAGAATACTTCTGTTGAGGCTGTGGTTGCCTCCACTACTATCCCTGCTGGTAGGGACAAGGACCTGACTTATACATATGTGATGGCTGTTGGGACTAATGGGGCTGCTGCTGAGGCTAGCTGGACTGCCCACCCTAGGCTGCTGCTGGGATGAGGCACCTCCGGTAGACCACCTGAATCCAAGATGATCTCTGTGGATCCTGGGCAGTTGCCGAAAATACAATATCCCGTCGACAACCATCAACGGCTTCTGCTCATATTAGGATGGGGGAAGAAGTACTAGTGGTTGATCCTACTGGTACACCACCATTTGAGTGTCTTGAGATGGCAGTGGCTGAGAATACTGGTTCTACAAATGCTGGACTGGCTCCGCCTGCATGTGGCGAACCTGTTAGTTCTAGGCGGAGTGCTAGGATGAATTGTTGCTGCTAGGATCAACCCGTGACCAGAGACAGGGCTGAGAAGCCATATGCACCTCCTGGAGACACATGATTTGGGTCTTCAAGTCGCTCAAGGTATGTGCCAATAGATCAATCTGTGTCATGCCCTAGTACCGCTTCTTCTCGATGATCTCAATATGGTACAACTTCACGCTGATGATGCCATGTCAGTAGCTAAAGACTCTTCCTGTGATTATGCTGCTGTTGATGAAGAAGTGGATGGACCCGTATCAACTCGTGCTATCCTCTGATATGACACGACATGGGGTGTGGGCTTCCCCTTAGTGTAGAGCCTGGTCTGGGACATCACTATATAGTTCTCGGCCATCTCCTCATAGATGGCCCAGACCTAGTACTCATCATTGGTGAAGTAGGATCCCCCATAAGAAGCATTAACTAACCCCTACAGCATCGGTGTCAGCCCACAGAAGAAGCTCTGTACTGTGTTGGGCTTGTTGGACATGCGAGCCCACAACGAGCCATTATGCAATAAATGTTATTGCAAATATCATTCCCCGATCTGAAATGAAGAATAACTAATTTGCATAATAGGTCCCTTAGTATAATTAGGATTATGTATCATGGCCGTCTTAATGATTATACAGCTGTTGATTCAATTATTGAATCATAGATGCTGGTGCTTGGATGAATATCTAAAGAGTTAGATTGAGGACTCATCGAGTACCGTCAAATGATTGTTAAGAGAGGATCTCCATCCTGAGTAGGAGATGGCAATCCTTTCTCACTTGGATGATATCTGACCGACCTCATGATGTAGGTCCTCTGCATGGGAATTGAGATTCGGAGGTGTCAGATTAGTTAGGTCAAAGAGTTGACTTAACGAGATCGGGATAACCAAAGTCCTATGTCGTATGTTGTCATGATATAGGCATGCATCCTCTGACTGGAGACAGATGTGTTACTATATGTTTGAGTATATACATTTAGCAAACCAATAGGTTGATGACCTAATCAAGGTCTATACACTGACGCGCTGGTGTGCATACAAGGGCATATGAGTAACATGATTTCTCAAAGGGATCATATAGGTTCATTTCCTAAATCAGAAGATATGAGCTCACTCATGAGATATTGGGAAGAATCAAATTCCGCGTGCAGTCATCTCACTTTGGAAGCTTGACTAAATTTGTAGGGATTGATATATACTTTTTTGAAAGTATATGATCAACACCTACGTATGATATATGCTTTTGGAAAGTATATGATTGATACCAACTCCCAATGATCGAATGAGAAACTTAATGATAATCCCTGAAGTAGACAATATAAAATTGATCTTATACTTTGGGTTTATTTTGGGTCTTCCAGTATGAAGTATGTACATGTATTAGTAATATTTGAGGGTGATGTGATCATAAATGATTGTATAACCATGACGTTTCCATTCCAAGGGAGTGATGAAACAGGTCTGGATTTTAGTGACTCCTCTCAGTAGAGGAGTAATCTGATCTTGGTCTAAATGTTGGACATTGATCTAAATGTGATTCAGATGCAATGAGAAGATTAGATTTGCGGTCTTGATTTAATCAAGCATCTATGGGAGGCCCGAGATGTGGATTTAAGATGTGATCTAAATATCCAAGTCACTATAAGTGGAACAATACAATCGCCATGTCCTTATCTCCAAGTATCCGCGGAGAAAGTGCATTATCCTTGAAAGAATTCGGGATAATTTCATTGTTGATATATGTATCCGAGCATTGATAAATTGGATAATTAAATGTGATTTAACTATCATGAATAATATGAATTTGATTCATATTATAAAGAGAGTTATATTAGACAACTGAATGATGTTTAATTATCAAAGATGTGAATAATGTGAATGTTATTCACATTACTTGGGCACATGAGAATAGAGATCCAAGATGATTAAATGTGATTTAATTATTATGGATATGAATAATGTGGATAGCACTATCCATATTAATCATATATATATATATATTATAAATGTGATTTATAATATATAAGAGGGAGCTATTTGTAATTTACATTTGTTAATTAAATGTCAAAGTGAATAGGATTCACATTGGATAATTAATTGAAAATGTAATTTACATTTTATTTTGAGTTGTGAATAAAATTCACAATTTCCAATGGCAAGATTGCACTATTCACAAAATATTTATGAATTATTTTTATAGAATAATTTACAACAATTGTTGTTTTAAATATTGTAGATACATGGGATATTATAAACTAGAAATATTACATGGGATGTCTTCTTCCTAATAGGAGAGGGGACGTCCACCAATTCCAATTAGGAAAGCGTGGCCGTCCACTCCTTGTATATGGAAGGAGGCACTCTCTCTCCCATTATCTCCATTTTTGATTGATTTATTTTGGGATTAAATCATATTGATTTTTCAATATATATTTAATCTAAATTGAATTAATTATTGTTGGTTTTCTACCAACAAAGATCTTGGCCATTAAAAGAAACACAAATCAATGAGAGCCATTGGATTTGTGTTGTCCATGGATTGAGATCAATGGATCCCAAAATATTATAAATAGAAGGGTACCCCTTGCTTTTCATATGCTAATGAGAAACACAAGGCTCTCTCTCCATCTCTCTCTCTCTCTATCTTTCTCTCTACACGCACTCTCTCTCTCTCTCATTCGACCGTCCACCATCGATGCCCTAGAGAGAGCCTCCATCGCCGCAGCGTCGTCGTTATGCTGCACGATCATTTTCTCGTGGATCTCCGTCTCCTTCGGTGTGCCTCGTTCATGAAGAAGATGTAGGAACTCGTGTGTCGAGATCAGGAGATCCGCCACTTGGATCATCAACATGGATTGCGAGAAGCACGTGTTCCATCAACACGCTCGCAAGCGTCTCCTCCGTCGGATCGGACTTGAGACAGGAGGTCTCTTCGTTTAGAGACCCGATCGCAGCCATGCTTCAAGAGGTAATCTTATTACTTATTTGTGGTTTAGACGAAATGATCCGAGAAGTGTTCTTGGATCATGTGATTTCATCATATGATTTTTTTTTAATTTCCGCTGCCTCGAGCAACTAGTGCGACTAGTCGCTCCCAATCGCATACGATGCGATCCTCACACTTCCGTGATGCACATAAGGATCTCTCCACACCCTTCAAGTGGTATCAGAGCCATAGGTCGAAGGTTTCGGATACGACCCATAAACCTGAGGCAACTTGGGTTCGTTAGGATTTGCGAAAATTTTCTCGCATTTCATTTTCGCATCACTGTTTAGTGCTTATTTAGGCCCTGTTTAAATTGTTTAAACGAGAAAATAACTTAGATTTTGTTCCCCATTAAATGAGGAAACTTTAGGATCTGAATTTGTGTGATTTCGAATCCGTTTGCTCAAGTTATTATCAAATTAGCGAATATGTATCCACTATTTCGGAGACTGTGAATCTTAACGCAATTAAGGAGTTAAATGAGGATTTGAAATGCCTAGATATGCGTGCAAATCACATAAGTTCTGTTTTAAATCAAATTAACAAACTTTGGAAACTTACTTGCTTAATTTTGATTTAAATTGATTGATATATGTTAATTTTAGTAAGAGAGGGTCACTGCTGGAAATTACTTTTCTAATCAAGAACCTTGTGATTGTCATTTAATTAATTAGTGAAGATAAATGGTTTAATTTCCTGTAATAATTATAGATAATTATTTGTGAAATATTTGATGATAATTACTTCCTTAAATGGCATTGCCTTAACCAATATTTGATTAGATGTGATCTGGATCACAGATTGGTTACATGATCTACATTCCAACAAACATTGTTTCTTGAATATGATTTGGGATTTGTTTAGCAAATCTCATTATAATGTTAATCAAAAATATTTTGATTATTATTATGTATGGAATAACTTCAGTTAGAGAACCGATTATAATCTCAGGTACAAAATGATCAATTTGGCATTATCTTTTCCCGCGGTGGATATGGTGTCTAGTCAGGGAGCGTTGGGGTAGCAGGTTGCACCGTTTGTGGTTTGTCCCACTCCCATCAGTATTGGCCATGACAACGGATAGGGACTTGATAATGCAGGAGAGATCACGGTGTATTTTTCTAATTATTAAAATTCAAAATAATACGGATTTGAGATAATACCATAATTATTTGTGAAATATTTGATAATAAAGATTATTTGATTGATATTAATAGGATCATTTATTTAATATGATTAGATTAATTGGAATCCAATTAAAATTAAATACTCTAATTTTAATAGAGATGTTATTTCCCTAGGAAGGATTAATCATAATGAATATGATTCATGATGATTAATTAGAATTTGGATAAGATATGGAGGACCACATAGGTGACATCCATGGTCTCCCGTCGAGGCGAAGGGTTCCGTCACTAGATATTGTATGTAGGAGACGCCTGTCCGAAGTGACATCTCCTGCATACAATCCATTTGGATCGGGCTCTTCGCTTCTCGAAAGAGTAAGGACATATACGTAGTGACCCCAATATCGGGTCCTCATATTATTGGGGCGATATTGGATTGCGCATAGTGAGTTGTATTCCTGTTGACGGTTGGTTCATTAATGGCAGGTCAACATCACCTTAGGGGTGGTGGGCCCGGGTGGTAAAGACTGAATTGGGAAATGCAAGTTGGACTTGCAATGCGGAATTTGTACCCGCTTCTTTTTATCGGAGTTACAGGTTCTCATATTGGGATGTAACAAAGATAAGGAAGGAGATCCCAGATCTTGCTGAGATATGATGGTAAGTATATCTCTTACATTGAAATTAATTAAGGGAATGAACTTTTAGTGTTGACAAGGCAAGACAACTTTGATATAAAAATTCCTAAATCAAAGTAAAATATATATTTATATATGTTTACGCAAATTTTTTATTTTAGATAATCCTTCATTAAATCCACTCAATACTATACTCAATAATAACCAGTAAAATGTCATGGATTGGATCCATTATCAAGATATTGTACTTGCAATAAGATACATAATGTATGTGGTTGCAATGTGTAAGTCTTCCTCATAATAATGAGGAATGACAATTAAATAGACAATAGGACTACAACCCTTGGGTTTGTATGTCTCTATAATCTTAATCTCTCATTGAATGTACTCTGGAAGTGACATGTCAATGATAATCGTAATTATCAAATAATCCTTATAAAAATCTATGAAGATATTCTGGCATATATATGTGCTCTCGACATTTAATCATGAATGACATGGTTCTGTGCATCATGCAGATTGGTGTCTCTTTAAGAGATGATGTACTCAAAATATTTGAGTACCTACTTGAACCAATGTTTTAAGAGTTTAGATGGATGTAGATACGATGAGTGTCGTCATTCTATTGTCTATACTCTGGTCATTCATGAAGCTTCCGAATATTCATATTGTATGAGTTGAATGAAGCATGTATAAATGTTGAAATGTTCTTATATTGAAATCTTTTGAATTCAGCATAAGAGATCCTTCGTCTTAAGCAATGATTGTTTATAGATAAAGGGAGCGCAGTGGAAGCATGGGTTGGACCCAAGTAAGAAGGAAAGTCAAAGAGTTGACCGTACTTTCCATATGACATCCAAATAGGTTGATGAATGCCAATACTACAATAAGCCGATGTATTGATAGTGTGACTATCAAATCTATCTAGAATCCTTAGAGAAGGAATCAGATATTACATCAGAAAAATCTACATATAATCATTAAAATGAACTTACTTATTTGATAAGATAAAGTCTAATAATTGTATCTCAATCTTCTAATGACACTTGCAATTGGTTGCATATGTATTAGAATATTAGAAATTAAATCTTAAGGTTTAATGGTCATCTATGTTGGAATTGATGCAATTGTTGCAACAATTTCCACCGATCAATAGACTTCATATTTTCAGTGGGAGCCCTGTCTTAGAGAATGTCTCTGTGACCTAGATATTAGAATACACTCATAGTTTATTTATAAATGTTGGGAATAAGCATGAATTCTAGAATAGACCTATCATAAAGAGTTATGATGGAGATATTTCAGATAGTAATCTAACATCTAGTGGACTCCACTAAATTAAAAAATTAATAAATGGTTCATTAAGATTTCTAATGCTGAAAATTAAACCTTTAAAGATCAACAGGAGGATGAAGATCATTTGACAATGATTTGGCATCATGTTTTGGACATATTCTGTTGCTGAGATCAATAGACAAGTAAGAGATGAAACTTTATACTGTCTAATATTTCAAAACTGTCATACTTGTGAATATTGTATTCAAAAGTAGAAATGTCCAATACATCCTTCTTTGGAATGGTGTAAGATTTTAAGGTATTCAAGATCTCATACATATTGATGTATGTGAATCATCTATATCATAGTAAACATTATGGAGATGTGATATCTATTGATGATTATGTATGATATGAGATTTCTTCTCTTCACCTAAGAAACCTTTGAAATATTCAAAGATTTCACAATTTGGTTTAGAACCTAGTTTGAAGGAAGATGAAATGAATTTGATCTATGGTAGCTTGTACCTATTAGATGAATTCAAGGAATACCTTATGGAGATGTGAATATCATTCCTATATCAATCCTCCTAATGCATCTTAACTCAATAGAGTTGTAGGGAGATACAATTGGATCATATGTGACATGATTTGATCAATGATGATTCTTAGCATAATTACCTCTTAGTTTCCAAGTTATATATGTAGTAGAGGCTACAATATATATCCTTATAAGGTTCCATGTTGGTAAACTGGAATCTGGCATTAGAGAGTGCTACTTCATTAAGAAAATAAAGGATGGTATTGGATACCTACTTTATGACCTTGAGATTCTTAAAAGATTTCATATCTGAAATGTGATTCTTAGATGTTGAGACTCTTGAGAATCAGGATGAAAATGAAGTAAAGGAACTCATTTCATCTTGAGAAGATAGTGAGGCTCCTAAAATTGGAGACTAAAAGGACATTAAGATGAAACACTAATACCTCTTCAAATAAGTTTGAAGACGGATTCCATGTGTCAGTTGAATCTGACAATGATCTGACTTCATGTGATGAAGCTTCTGAAGATCATAGCATGGAAGGATGAATGTTAGCAATAAAGTCTAAAGTAGACTTCATATACAAATGTTGTATATGGACCCTCGAGGATCCACCTATATGGGTAAGACCCACTAAGGTGTAAATGGATCTTCAAAAGAAAGAGGGAATCTGATGAGAAGGTAGATACCTTCAAAGCACGGTTCGTAGCCATGAGCTGCACAACAAAGAGAAGACATCGCTTGCGATAAGACTTTCTCTTCAGTGACCATGCTTAAAAACCATCGCGATATTGCTAACTATAGCTACACAACTTGACTTTGACATCTTTAAGATGGAGGTCAAGATTGCATTCCTCTATGAATACCTATCCGATATGAAGTAGCCCCATAGCTTAATTATTGAGGAAAGCAAGGTGTGAAAGATAAAAAAACTCCAACTATGGACTCAAATATGCTTCTTGTTGTTGGAACATAAGATTTGATGAAATTATAAATGTTATGATTTCAGATAGAATCTTGATGAACCATGTGAAGCTTAGTGGGAGTGCCATTGTGTTCATCGTGATAAATGTAGATAATATCCTTATCATTTAGAATGAGATAAGGTTGATAATAATAAGTGTTTTATAATCTGGTTGATCCGTACCTTGAGATATGATCTCAAGAATACCTCTTAGATCTTAGTTCTGAAGTTGTTCAGAAGCAAAGAGAATAGGGTATTGGGACTATCACATTAGTGGTATACCTTAGATATATTCCATTTTATGGAAAATTCTAAGAAAGGCTTCCATCCCTTAAGACACAATACTGACCTTTCTAAAGGGATAGCATCTCAAGGAGTTGAGGAATTGAATGCTAAAAACTGCTTGCCCTTGTGCATCTGTTACGAGAAGCCAGGTGTATGCTAGATGTGTACAAAAGCCAGATGTCTGCCATGCAGTGGGAGTAGTAAACTGTTACTGATCCTACTATGGATATAAAACACTTGATTGTAGTAATAACAATATCTTCAAAGATGACAAGCCTATAGATATTGTGATCTCTAAGTCTTATCTTCAAGAAATTAAGACTTTATAGATGGAGAACTAAAAGGTCTTAACTACGAATACCTTGGGAGATATAGATCTCCAGGAATAAGGGTATTGTGATAAGGATAAGTACATACTTGTTATAATAATTATTGAGGTGTAGTGTCAAGGATACTATGACTAACAAGGTTGAGTACTGATTGCATGAGATGCAACATTTGCATTAGATGCGAACACTGTCACTAGGAGATATGCAAGTGTCGTAAAAGGACTTGGCATAGTCTCTTGGGAATAGAGTGACTGATCAACATACCTAGATATTTTCTAAATAGCCTATGATTGTCACATGAGTGTGGTTTTAAATGATTAGCCCATTAATGGCTCTTTGGGCTAGTGGGAGATTGTTGGACATGCAAGCCCACAACAAGCCATTATGCAATAAATGTTATTGCAAATATCATTACCTGATCTGAAATGAAGAATAACTAATTTGCATAATAAGTCCCTTAGTACAATTAGGTTATGTACCATGGCCGTCTTAATGATCATACAACTGTTGATTCAATTATTAAATCATAGAGGCTGGTGCTTGGATGAATATCTAAAGAGTTAGATTGAGGACTCGTCAAGTCCCAACAAATGACTATTAAGAGAGGATCTCCAGCCTGAGTAGGAGATGGCAATCCTTTCTCACTTGGCTGATATCTGACCGACCTCTTGATGCAGGTCCTCTGCATGGAAATAGAGATTCGGAGGTGTCAGATTAGTTAGGTCAAAGAGTTGACTTAACGAGATCGAAATAACCAAAGTCTTATGTTGTATGTTGTCATGATATAGGCACGCATCCTCTGACCGGAGACAGATGTGTTACTATATTTCTGAGTATGTACTTTTGGCAGACCAATAGGTTGATGACCTGATCAAGATCTATACACCGGCACACTGGTGTGCATACAAGGGCATATGAGTAATACGATCTCTCAAAGGGATCATACAGGTTCATTTCCTTAATTGGAAGACATGAGCTCACTCATGAGATATTGTGAAGAATCAAATTCAGCGCGCAGTCGTCTCTCTTTGGAAGCTTGACTGAATTTGTAGGGATTGATATATACCTTTTGAAAGTATATGATTAATATATAGCTATGATATATGCTTTTGGAAAGTATATGATCGATACCAACTCCCAATGATCGAATGAGAAAATTATTGATAAATCCCTGAAGTAGACAATGTAAAATTGATCTTATGCTTCGGGATTATTCTGGGTCTTCCAGTATGTGGGATGTACAGGTATTAAGAATACCTGAGGGTGATGTGATCATAAATGATTGTATAACCATGACGCTTCCATTTGTATAACCATGACGCTTTCATTCCTAGGGAGTGATGAAATGGGTTTGGATTTTAGTGACTCCTCTCAGTAGAGAAGTAATCTAATCTTAGTCCAAATGTTGGACATGAACTAAGTGTGATTCAGATGCAATGAGAAGATTAGATTTGCGGTCTTGATTTAATCAAGCATCTATGGGAGGCCCGAGATCTGGATTTAAAATATGATCTTAATATCAAAGTCACTATATGTGGAACAATACAATTGCCTATTCCTTATCTCCATGTATCCACGGAGAAAGGGCATTATCCTTGAAAGAGTTCCGGATAAATTCATTGTTTGATATATGTATCCGAGCATTGAGAAATTGGATAATTAAATGTGATTTATTTATCATGAATAATGAGAATTTGATTCATATTATAAAGAGACTTATCTTAGATAATTGAATGAGATTTGATTATCGAAGATGTGAATAATGTGAATGTGATTCACATTATTTGGGCACATGAGAATAGAGATCCAAGATGGTTAAATGTGATTTAATTATCATGGATATGAATAATGTGGGTATCACTATCCATATTAATCATGTATATATATATTATAAATGTGATTTATAATATATAAGAGAGAGATATTTGTAATTTACATTTGTTAAATAAATGTTAATGTGAATTGGATTCACATTGGACAATTAATTAAAAATGTAATTTATATTTTATTTTGGGTTGTGAATGTGATTCACAAATTTCCAATGATAAGATTGCAATATTCACAAAATAATTTGGAAATTTTTGTAGAATAATTTAGAACAATTGTTGTTGTAAATATTGGAGATACATGGAACATTGTCATCTAGAAAGATTACATGGGATGTCTCCTTCCTAATAGGAGAGGGGACGGTCACCTATTCCAATTAGGAAAGGGTGGTCGTCCGCTCCTTGTATATGGAAGGAGGCACACTCTCTCCTGTTATCTCCATATTTGATTGATTTATTTTGGGATTAAATTATAATGATTTATCAATATATATTTAATCTAAATTGAATTAATTATTGTTGGTTTTTTACCAACAAAGATCTTGGCCATTAAAAGAAACACAAATCAATGAGAGCCATTGGATTTGTGTTGTCCATGGATTGAGATCCATGGATCCTAAAATATTATAAATAGAAGGGCACCCCTTGCTCTTCATATGCTAATGAGAAACACTAGTCTCTCTGTCTCTCTCTACACGCCCTCTCTTTCTCTCTCATATGGTCATTTACCATGGATGCCCTAGAGAGAGTCTCCATTACCGCAACATCATCGTTATGATGCTCGATCGTTTGCTCATGGATATCCATCTCTTTCAGTGTGCCTCGCTCGTGAATAAGACGTCGGATCTCATGTGTCAAGATCAGGACATCCGTCGCTTGGATCATCAATATGGATTGCGAGAAGCACGTGCTTTATCAACACGCCCGCAAGCGTCTCCTCCGTCGGATCATACTTGAGACAGTAGGTCTCTTCGTTTAGAGACTCGATCGCAACCACGCTTCAAGAGGTAATGCTATTACTTATTTGTGGTTTAGAGGAAATGATCTGAGAAGTGTTATTGGATCATGTGGTTTCGTCACATGAAAATTTTTAGTTTCTGCTGCCTCGAGCAACTAGTGAGACTAGTCGCTTCCAATCGCATACGATGCGTTCCTCACGCTTCCGTGATGCGCTTAAGGATCTCCCCTTATCCTTCAGGGCTTGGATATGTAGTGATGGGGACACCAGTCGATGAGCTCACGGAATCGATTCCACGCCTCATGGAACTGCTTGTTGGGGATCATGGAGAAATTGTTGATCAAAGCTCGTGCTACGTTTGTCTGACCGAGTGGATAATACTTGTTCAAGTACTCGGTCTGGAGTTGCTCCTACAAAGTCACATATCTCCCTAAATGCTTCGGCCAGTAGGGAGGATATGGAATAATCCTCAAGCACATCACGGAAGCGTGAGCGTCGTATCGAACACGACAAAGAACGACTAGTCGCACTAGTTGTTCGATGCAGCAGAATTTAAAATTTTTCATGCGATGAAACCGCATGATCCAAGAACGATTCTCGGATCGTTCCATCTATAACTACAACAAGTAGAAGGAATACCTCTTGAAGCATGGTTTATCGAGTCTCTACGAAAAGAGACGTCTTGTCTCAACTCCGATCCTTAGAGAAGAAGCTTGCGAGCGCGGGGATGAGTCGTGTGATCCTCGCAATCCAACAAGTTGATCCAAGCACGGGAACTCTGATCTCGTCGTACGAGATCGATCATCTTCTTCGTGAGAGTAGCACTCCAAGATGGCGTAGAATCATAGCATGTCGAACCCGCAGCGCGGTGGCGTAGGCGACGACGGCTATCTCCCACCATGGTTTGGTGGAAGACCACCAAGGAGAGGGAGAGAGGGATGGCGTGTGGAAGGAAGAAAGAGAGAGAGATGTTCTTCAAAAATTTTGGCCCTAGAAAGCATGGTATGCCTCTCTATTTATAGGGTTTTGGGATCCATGGATCTCAATCCATGTGATTCATAAAATAAATGGTTGAGACTGATTTATGATCAATCAAATGGTCAAGATTGTTGTTGGTAAAAGCAAACAACTTATGATTTAATTTAGATCAAATATATTTGACAAATCAAATATACATCAATCCTAAAATTAAACCAATCAAATAAGGAGGCAAATTCCATGGAGATCTCATCTCTCATTGGAATATAGTGGACGGCCACAAATCCCAAGTAGGACTTGGTAGCCGTCCACTTATTTCCAAGTGGGGCAATCTCATGAAATCTCATGAGATTGCATATCTCCACGAATTTCTCCATTATTTAATTCAACAACTTTTGTTGTGATTTATTATCCAAAAATAATTCACAATTAATTATGAGAATATTGCAATCTTGCCATTGGAAAATTGTGAATCACATTCACAACCCAAAACAAAATATAATTTACATTTTCAATAAATTAAACAATGTGTATATACACATTGATAATTAATCAACAAATATAAATCATAATTATCTCGCTCTAATACATTATAAATCACATTTATAATATATTATGAATAAGT
Source organism: Ottelia alismoides (assembly GCA_037367405.1). Taxonomy (NCBI): domain Eukaryota; kingdom Viridiplantae; phylum Streptophyta; class Magnoliopsida; order Alismatales; family Hydrocharitaceae; genus Ottelia; species Ottelia alismoides. The sequence goes on from JAZKJV010005142.1 coordinate 452,617, forward strand.
TGGATATTGTTATCCACATTATTCTTATCCAAAATAATTAAATCACATTTAATTATATTGGATAATTTCCACACACATCAAGATAACTAAATCACATTTAATTATCAATTTCTCAATGCTTAGATATATGGAATTATTCTTGAACCCTTCAAGAATAATGCGACTTCTTCTCAGATACTTGGAGATAAGGACATGGCAATTGTATTGTTCCACATATAGTGACTTGGATATTGAGATCACATCTGAAATCCAGATCCCATGGACATCTCATAGATGCTTGATTAAATCAAGGCCGTAAACCTAATCTTCTCATTGCATCTGAATCTTATTCAGATCAATGTCGAATACATGGACTACGATTAGGTTACTTCTCTACTGAGAGGAGTCACTAAAATCCAGACCTGTTTCATCACTCCCTCAGAATGGAAGCGTCATGGTTATAAAATCCTTTATGATCAAATCACCCTTAGGTATTCCCAACACTTGTACATCCTGCATACTGGAAGACCTATGATTATCCTGAAGATATAGATCACTTTTATATTGTCATCTTCAGGTTTGATCATTAAGTTTCTCAATCTTGGTCTTTTGGGATTTGGTATAGATCATATGCTTTCACAAAGCATATATCTTACCTTCAAATTCATGTCATGCTTCCAAAACATGACGACCATGCATGGAATTTGATCGGTCCCAATACCTCATGAGTGATCTCATTTCTCCCGGTTCACAAGTGAACCTGCATGATCCCTTTGAGAGATCGTATCAGTCATATGCCCTTACATGGACACCAGCTTGTCGGTGTATAGACCTTGGTTAGGTCATCAACCTATTGGTCTGCCAAATGTACATACTCAGACATATAGCAACACATCTGTCTCTGGTCAGAGGACGTGTGCCTATGTTGTGACAGAATTCAACATAGGTCTTTGGTATCTCGATCTCGTTAAGTCAACCCATTGACTCAACTAATCTGATACCTCCGAATCACTATTCCCATGCAGAGGACCTGCATCAGAGGTCGATCAGATATCAGCCTAATGAGAAAGGATTGCGATCTCCTACTCAGGTTGGAGATCATCACTTGACAATCATTTGATGATGCTTGATGAGTCCTCTACCTAACTCCTTAGATATTCTTCCAAGCATCAGATTCTATGATTCAATCAATGAATCAACAACTGTATGATTATCAAGTTGGCCATGGTACATAACCCTTATTATACAGAGGGACCTTATAGTGCATTCATTCAATCAATCTCAGAAAGGGGAGTGAAGCATAATCAATAACTTTTATTGGTAAATCATTTATTACAATAACATTTATTGTAGGAATGGTTCGCCTCGGGCTCACATTGCTAACAATCTCCCACTAGCCCTCAGAACCATTCAGGAACAACTAAAACCCATACTCATTACATGCTGGTCGAAAACCTTCTGTGATAGAGGTTTGGTAAGAGGATTAACAATGTTGTCGGCAGAGGCTATCTTGGTGATGATGATGTCACCATGCTTTTGAATTTCCCAAATGATGTGGTATTTCCTTTCTACGTGCTTGCTCTTCTGATGCCATCTGGGTTTCTTCGCCTAGGCAATAGCTCCCATGTTATCACAAAGTAGCGAGATGGGAGTATCAGAGGAAACTACGCCAAGCTCCAGGACGAACTTGCACAACCACACCGCCTCCTTTGCAGCATCCGATGCAGCAATGTATTCATCTTCTGTTGTTGAATCTGTTGTAGTGTCTTGCTTCTTGCTTCTTCAGCTCACAGCACCACCATTCAACATGAATACAAACCCTGATGTCGACTTTCGATCATCAATATCCGATTGGATGTCAGAATCTGTATATCCCAAGACTCGGACATCACCATCTCCATAGACCAAGATGTAATCTTGTGTCCATCTTAGATATTTGAATATGTTCTTTACTGCATTCCAGTGTTGTTCTCCATAGCAGGGTTGGTAATGACTTACCACTCCCACTGCATGGTAGATATCTAGCCTAGTACACATCATGGCATACTTTAAGCTTCCTACAACTGATGCATAAGGGCATCCAGCCATGGCTTTCTTTTCCTCAACAGTTTGAGGAGCCATTCCTTTAGACAGGTGGATACCATGTCTTAAGGGTAGGAATCCTTTCTTGGAACTATCCATTACGGAATCGTTCAAGAATCTTCCTAATGTATTCATTTTGTGACAAACCCAAGATCCTCTTTTCTCGGTTTCTGAACAACTTCAGGACTAAGATGTAATAGGCTTCTCCAAGATCTTTCATCTCAAAGGTATGGGATAGCCAAATCTACACACTGGTCATCATCCTTGTATCATTCCCAATGATAAGGATGTCATCTATGTAAAGCACGATGAAAACAATGGCGCTCCCACTAAGCTTCTTGTACACAGAAGGTTCATCAGGATTCTGCACAAAATCATAACTCTTTATGGTTTCATCAATTCTAATGTTCCAACTACAAAAAGCTTGCTTGAGCCCATAGATGGATTTCTTCATCTTGTATACTTTGCCATCTACAATTATGAAGCCCTAAGGCTGCTCCATATAGATATCCTCCTCGAGGTATCCATTGAGGAAAGCCGTCTTGACGTTCATCTGACAGATGTCGTAGTCAAGATATGCAACTATAGCTAACAGTGTCCTGATGGATTTAAGCATAGACATAGGAGAGAATGTCTCATCATAGTCGATGCCTTCTCTCTATATGTAGCCCTTGGCTACGAGCCGGGCCTTGAAAGTCTCTACTTTGCATCAGGTCCCCTCTTTCTCTTGAAGATCCATTTACACCCAATGGGTTTTACCCCTTTAGGTGGATCCTTTAGGGTCCATACACCATTCTTATGCATGGAGTCAATTTCTGACTTCATTGCTAGCATCCATCTATCCATGTCATGATCCACGAGTGCTTCATCAAATGAACTAGGATCATTGTCAGTTTCACTTGACACATGGAATCCATACCTTTCAGGTGGTGCAACCACTCTCAAACTCCTTCGAAGAGGTATGGGTGTTTCATCTTTATTTACTTCTTCAGTTTCTGGTCTAGGATGCTCAGAATCCTCAGGGGATTCTATGAGTTCCTCTACTTCACTTTTGTCTTGACCTTTAAGGAAATCATCCTTCAGAAATTCCACATCTCTAGAGACAAAAGCCTTTTGGGTCTCAGGGTCATGGAGCTGGTATCTAATACCATTTTTAACGTTACCATTGAAGTAACACTCACGAGTGCGAGATTCTTGCTTACTTGCATCCACGTTCTTCGCATGAACCAAGCAACCCCAAACCCTCAAGTGATTAACACTAGGTTTGGTTCCATACCAGAGCTCATGAGGAGTCTTAGGTAATGATTTGCTAGGAATCTTATTCAGGATATATATTGTAGTCTCTACTGCATATCCCCAGAAACTAAGTGGTAAATGTGCTTTGCTCATCATTGAATGGATCATATCCATGATGGTCCTGTTGCGTCTTTCAGCAACACCATTAAGTTGGAGAGTTATAGGAGTAGTGAGATTGGAGACAATTCCATTCTCTTTAAGGTATTCCTTGAATTCATCTGAGAGGTACTCGCCACCTCGATTAGATCGAATTCGTTTAATCTTCCTATCGATTTGGTTCTCAACCAAAGCCTTGAATTATTTGAACTTTTCAAAGGTTTCAGATTTATGACGTAATAGGAAGACAAACCCGTATCGCGAAAGGTCATCATTAAATGTCAAATAATATCGATATCCATTTCGAGTCGCGGTACTGAAGGGACCACATACATCGGTATGTATCGGGTCAATAATACCTTCGCATCTTCTAACCTTGTTACGGAAAGGCATCCTAGTCATTTTACCTCGAATACAATGTTCACAGGTAGGTAAAGATTGAACCTGTAGAAAATCCAAAGGTCCATCCTTTATCAATCTATCGATCCTATCAACAGATAAATGACCAAGCCTTTGATGCCAAATCATATTTGAATGATTTTTATTCTCCCTGGATCTTTTAGGGTTTTTATTAGTGGTTTTAACATTCATGACATGCTCATAAATGCAAAATTCATAGAGTCCACCAGAAGTCAAAATACCGTCTGCAATATATTTATCATAATGATTTATGACTAATTTATTATAGAAAAGGAATGAATATCCACTTCTAACTAGCTTAGATACAGATATCAAATTCCTCCTGACTTCAGGTACATAAAGACACTCTTTAAGTACTAGGACTCTACCACTAGATAATGATAGTCGACGATTCCCGACGGCGAATGCTGCAACACTTGCATCAGATCCCATCTAGATGACTATCTCCCCTTCTTTAAGATTTCTAGTTTCCTGAAACAAATGCAACAAATTGCATACATGAACAGAAGCACGAGAATCAACAACCCAACTTCCTTCTCATCCAACGAGAAAAGTGGTTTCAATGATAAAAGTAGATTTCATACCTGCTGGGGTTTTACCTTTGTCGACCGACTTCAGGTAATCCGGGCAATTACGCCCCCAGTGCCCAGGCTTCTTGTAGTTGTGACAGACGTCAGTTTTCTTCGACGCCATTAGAGTGGATGCATTGGAAGATGAGCCAACAACTTGTCCCTTCTTCTTTCTCTTCTGGGCCGGGTCCTTCCGAGAACCTTGCTTCCGATCGCACTTCCCTCTGACCTGTAAAACCATTGCACTGCCAACGGGACCATCTTTCTTCATTACATCTTCTGCAGACTTTAATGCAGCAAGAAGCCCAGCGTTTGTCAATTCCAGCTTGTTCACAATGACAACAGAATGAAATCAGATTGCATGTCTGCATCCATGGTTGCCCCAAGAGTTTTCAGCTCCGACAAGTACCCAAACATTTTGAGTACATGTTCATAGACCGAAGTTCCTTCCTGCATCTTGCAGCGAACGAGTTCTTTCATAACGTTGTATAGCTGGGTGCTGTTAATGTCACCAAACATATCTTTCAGATTCTTTATAATTTCCTGGCAAGTACTCATCTCCACATGTTGTTTCTGAAGAACATTGGAGAGAGAATCCAAGATATAGCATCTAGCCAAGACATGATCTTCATCATACTTGTCATTGTATGCTTTTTCTTCCATTGATTTAGGGTTTTCTTGCTTGTCTTCTGAGAGCACATAACTTATGTGCTCAGCTGAGAGTACAAGCTCCAAATTATGGATCCAAACCGAGTAATTTGGTCCGGTCAACTGGTTGACCTCCAGAAGCCTGCTTAGTGGGTTCATGGACTTCATTTTCTAAAATTAAGAATGCACTATATTAGAACATATAATCATACATTCAATTTAGGATATTTGTATAAGGCATTTTAAATTAAATTAGTCTTGTGCTCTGTCAACTATGAAAGTTTATTCCCTTAATCACTTTCAAAGTAAGAGATATACTTACCGCTATATTTCAAGCAAGAACTGGGATATCCTCTTTATCTTTGTCATATCCCAATAATATGAGAACCTATGACTCCAATAAAGAGAAGTGGGAATACATTCTGCATTGCAAGTCCAACTTGCATTTCCCAATTCGGTCTTTAATACCCGGGCCCACCACCCTAAGGTGATGTTGAAACGTCATTAATTGAACCAACCGTCAACAGGAATACAACTCGCAATGCGCAATCCAATATCGCCCCAATAATATGAGGACTCGATATTGATGTCACTATGCATACATCCTTACTCTTTCGAGAAGCAACGAGCCCGATCCAAATGGATCATATGCAGGAGCTGTCACTTCGGACAAGCATCTCCTACATATAATATCTGGCGATGAAACCCTTCGCCTTGACGGGAGACCATGGATGTCACGTGTATGATCCTCCATTTCATATTCAAAATTTAATTAATTATTATGAATCACATTCATGTAATTAATTTTTCAAGGGAATCAACAACTCTATTCATAATAGAGTGTTTTAATTGGACATAATTAATTCAATCATATTAAATTAATTATCAATCCAATTCAATCAACAAACTTGATTGTTTTACTTAAATATATATGGTATTATTCTCAAAGTACATATTAATTCGAGTTTTAATAATTAGAAAATACATCTTGATTTCTTCGGCATTATCAAGTCCCTACCCGTTGTCATGGCCAGTACCGACGAGAGTGGGACGGATCACATACGTTGCAACCCACTACCCCAGCGATCTCCGACTAGACACCATATCTGTCTCGGGAAAGGATAATGCCAAATAGATCAATTTGTACTTGAGATGATCATCGGTTCTTCAACTGAAATTATACCATATAGTAATAATCACAATATTATTTATTATAAGGAAATTTGCTAGACAAATTCCCAATCCTATTCAAGCAAGGAGTTTGATGATTGTGTTTTCAATTATGATCTAGATCAAATCTAATCAATTTATTGGTTGAGGTCAAGTCAATTAAGGAAATAATCATATTCCAATATTTCTCAAATATTTTCCATAATTATTTCTTGAAATCAACAATTAATTTCATTAATTGACAATCACATGGTTCTTGATTAGGACTGTAATTTCAGCAGTGACCCCTACTTACTAAAATTAACATATCTCAATCAATTTAAATCCAAATTAGACAAAATCAATTTTCAAAGATTGCTAATTTGATTTAGGACAGAAATTAAGTGATATTTCACGCATTTCAAGGCAGATCAAAACAATAATTAACTCATTAATCATGTTAAGATTTGCATTTCCGGCAACAATGCATACATGTTCATTAAAACCACCATATCTCGAGCAAACGGAATCCAAATTATGTAAACTCAGATACTATGGTTTTCTTATTTAATGGGGAACAAAATTCAAGTGATTAATTTGTGTTTAAAAAATTTAAACAGGGCCGAAGTTATTAACTAAATAGAAGTGCAAAAATCAAATGCAACAAAAACTTTCGCGACCTCTACGAACCCAAGTCGTCCTAGGTTTGCGGATCGTATCCAAAACCATCGACCAAAGGCTCAGATACCACTTGAAGGATATGGAATAATACTCAAGTGAATTATGGAAGCATGAGCGTCGTATCGAATACGACAAAGAACGACTAGTCGTACTAGTTGTTTGGTGCAGCGGAATTTAATAAAATTTTTATGCGATGAAACCACATGATCCAAGAACGATTCTCGGATCGTTTCATCTATAACCAAAACAAGTAGAAGGAATACCTCTTGAAGCGTGGTTTATCGAGTCTCTACGAAAAGAGACCTCCTGTCTCAAGTCTGATCCTCAGAGAAGAAGCTTGCAAGCACGTGGATGAGTCGCATGATCCTCGCAATCCAACAAGTTGATCCAAGCACGGGAACTCCTGATCTCATCGTACGAGATCGATCGTCTTCTTCGTGAGAGTAGCACTCCAATAAGACGGAGAACCGTAGAACGTCGAAGCGGTATCGCGGTGGCGTAGGCGACGACGACTATCTCCCACGAGTGTTTGGTGGACGACCACCAAGGAGAGGGAGAGAGGGCTGGCGTGTGGAAGGAATAAAGAGAGAGAGAGAGAGATGTGCTTCAAAAGCTTAGCCCAAGAGAGCATGGTATGCCTCTCTATTTATAGGGTTTTTGATCCATGGATCTCAATCCATGGGATTCATAAATCAATGGTTGAGATTGATTTATGATCAATTCAATAATCAAGATTGTTGTTGGTAAAAGCTAACAACTTATGATTTAATTTAGATCAAATATATTTGACAAATCAAATATACATCAATCCTAAAATTAAATATACACCAATCAAATAAGGAGGCAAATTCCATGGAGATCTCATCTCCCATTGGAATATAGTGAACGACCACCAATCCGAAGTAGGACTTGGTAGCCGTCGACTTATTTCCAAGTGGTGCAATCTCATGAAATCTCATGAGATTGCATATCTCCATGAAATTCTCCATTATTTAATTCAACAACTTTTGTTGTGATTTATTCTCCAAAAGTAATTCATAATTAATTTTTAGAATATTGCAATCTTGCCATTGGAAAATTGTGAATCACATTCACAACCCAAAACAAATTATAATTTCTATTTTCAATTAATTAAACAATGTGTATCCAATACACATTAATAATTAATCAACAAATAGAAATCATAATTAGCTCTCTCTAATACATTATAAATCACATTTATAATATATTATGAATAATTTGGATATTGCTATCCACATTATTCTTATCCACAAGAATTAAATCACATTTAATTTTATTGGATAATTTCTACACACATCAAGATAATTAAATCACATTTAATTATCAATCTCTCAATGCTTAGATCTATGGAATTAATCTTGAATAATGCGATTTCTCCTCAGATACTTGGAGGTAAGGACAGGGCAATTGTATTGTTCCCTGTATAGTGACTTGGATATTGAGATCACATCTGAAATCCAGATCCCATGGACGTCTCATAGATGCTTGATTAAATCAAGGCCATAAACCTAATCTTCTCATTGCATCTGAGTCTCATTCAGATCAATGTCCAATACATGGACTAAGATTAGGTTACTTCTCTACTAAGAGGAGTCACTAAAATCCAGACATGTTTCATCACTCCCTCGGAATGGAAGCGTCATGGTTATACAATCGTTTATGATCAAATCACCCTCAGGTATTACTAACACATGTACATCCTGCATACTGCAAGACCTATGATCATCATAAAGATATAGATCACTTTTATAATGTCATCTTCAGGGTTTGATCATTAAGTTTCTTAATCTTGGTCTTTTGGGATTTGGTATAGATCATATGCTTTCACAAAGCATATATCTTACCTTCAAATTCATGTCATGCTTCCAAATCATGACGACCATGCATGGAATTTGATCAGTCACAATACCTCATGAGTGAGCTCATGTCTCCCGATTCACAAGTGAACCTGTATGATCCCTTTGTGATATCGTATTACTCATATGCCCTTACATGTACACCAGCTCGCCGGTATATAGACCTTGGTTAGGTCATCAACCTATTGGTCTGCCAAATGTACATACTCAGACATATAGCAACACATCTGTCTATGGTCAGAGGATGTGTGCCTATGTTGTGACAGCATTCAATATAGGCCTTTGGTTATCTCAATCTCGTTAATTAAATCCATTGACTCAACTAATCTGATACCTCGGAATCACTATTCGCATGCAGAGGACATGCATCAAGTGGTCGATCAGATATCATCCTAATGAGAAAGGATTTCCATCTTCTACTCAGGCTGGAGATCATCACTTGAAAATCATTTGATGATGCTTGATGAGTCCTCTATCTAACTCCTTAGATATTCATCCAAGCATCAGACATTATGATTCAATCAATGAATCAATAGCTGTGTGATTATCAAGTTGGCCATGGTACATAGCCCTTATTGTACAGAGGGACCTTATAGTGCATTCATTCAATCAATCTCAGAAAGGGGAGTGAAACATAATCATTAACATTTATTGATAAATCATTTATTACAATAACATTTATTGTAGGAATGGTTCACCTCGGGCTCACATTGCTAACAGATGCCCTATCGATGGGGGAGAATGGAAATGCCATCTTCATGATCGTGTCCTCGTTCACGAATTTGTCATGGACAGTGCTACCGATAATCTCGAACTCCTGCAGGTGTAGATGTGTCTCCTCAGTGGCAATCCCATGGAACTTGGGCAAGAGGTGAAAGGATTGGGGAGGGATCTTGAAGTCTCCCAGAATCGTCGGAAGCTGGATCCAAGGGTTTGTAAAGGTTGCGTCAGGGTTTTGCAAACCCTCATCGGCCCGGAGGGTTTGGTTGGATCCTGCAGCTCGTCTAGTTGTCCTCCACCTCCTCCTCCAACCTTTGGAATCTCTCCACCTCCTACTCGGTATGGCTCTCCTCTGTCGGCTCGCATCTGTGCTATCTCTCGACGCAACTCTGCCATTAAGGCTTCCTGATCTCTAATCTACCTCTGCATCATCTCCAGGGTGGCTAAAAGTGTATTGTTGATGGCTACCTGATCTAAAACATAAGTTGAACCATGGGGTTGTCCATTGGTTCAGTCCTCGCTACTGGCCATCTCGAGGGTCTCTGCAAAGGCAAAGACTTGAACTCATGTGCCGTCATATTTAGAAATTGTTGTGTTGCTGGTGTCTGCTCAGGCACCTCAGGACTAGGAGAAGGGTGGTCGAGGGGGAACAAGGAAAAATCAAACTCGGGCTTGGAGAGCGGGTCAAGGCTCCCTAGAACCTCCCTAGATGAGTGGGTCAGAGTGCTCAAGAGCCGTGCTGTCAAAGGCAGCCTAAGGGACATCCGACCCATCATCGTGATGTGGAAAAAATGCGTATGAGATCTGGTAAACAAACAAGATTAGAAATCAAACCCCAATTTCACCTATGCAACACTGAGTTGATGATTGTGAAGGTTCGTTCGTTTATCTTGTTTATTTTATTAAGGTGATAATTAAGTCTTGTAAAGCGATTAAGCGGGCTAGTAGGAACCAGATGCTCCCAAGAGACTGGCCCAATCCCAAAGCTTGATCTTTCCCAGCCAGTACAAGTTGTGGACCGTTTACAAGCTACCCGATCAACTCGCTTTGTTAAGGATATCGCGACCCGCTTTACTGAAAATCAGAGCGATCCTCACTAGAGAACGACTAACCCCAAGACCAGTAGTCTAACGAGAGTTCAGGTATGGCTCTAGCCTAGTGTGTGTGTAACTCTCTCGTGCAAGAAAACCAAACAATGAGATGACTCTCCCAAGACAGTTTTTTATGTGAGGTGTCTTTTATGATCAAATTTGCTTAGCAGTCCCAATTTTATAGTTGCCTCTTTTTATGGTATTTTTCAAAGCAAACAACGCCTAAAGAATTTTTCGATCTCCTGATTATTTTAGGTCCAAAAACGAGGGGAGAAGTCTAAAAATCCTAAGCACGATCAAACATTATGATGCATGCAAAGTAGGAAGGGCGTACCTGACTCCAACACTCTACATGCAGGGTGATCCACGCATAAATTTAAAGACAGAAATAAAACTAATCTAAATGCAAGAAGAGAAACGTCCTTAGATGAGCAATTTCTACTAATCGCGAAGAACAATAGTTAGCTGACTAGATCGAGATCGAGGTCTGGTCTCTGATGCCGATCGGTGTCTGCCACAACGGATCCTACACGCGCTGTATACGGCCTCTAGCGACACGTGATCTCTCAATCAATCACATTAACTTTTTATTGTGGATTATTATTAAGGTCCAATTACGAATCTGTAGGTGCAAGCAGTCTATTAGAGATTTGGGCCTTAATTATTTATGTTGCAATCAAGAGAAAATCCTAAATCTAAGGGCAAAAATCTTCGAGAATCAAAGAGAAAAAATCAAGAAAATAAAATCGGCGAAAACCATGGTGAGGTCCCTCGAGCACACCGATGCTTGGTAAAACAGACCCCGATATGCCAAGTGTCCAAAGTCTGATGGTACTGTATTATTACAACAATAGTAATGATAATGTGCTGGAAATAAACTAAACTAAGCTAATCTACTCTCTAAAGACTACAACTATCTCCTCCTGCTCTTGCTCCTTCTAGGGCACTTGTCTCCTCCAAAGTATCCTCGAACGGTTCCTCGCACAAAAAAGATAAACAGAAAGCAGTACAGAAAAACTTTGTAACAAATAGAGAAATGGAAAAATAGAAAAGTATGAAAAGACTATTAGGTCATGCTCCCTAGCAACGGCGCCATTCTGATGAGTGATTTGCCGACCAGGGTTAAGTGTCAAAGAAAATCAAGGTCATTGCAACCCCAATCAGCCAATCAGACTCAACAAGAATATAAGAAACACACAAACAACAAATAAAGCACTCAAAGCAATGTTAGCGGTCTCCATTATAAATTTTACCTGGTATAGCGATCAGGGTCGAGCACAATGAGTATGAGTGAAGCCTATGAAGTGGTCCTAATCAGAGAATTAAAAGCTAATTTTTATTAATTTTTAATTTCCATTTTTTTTAATATTTTCAAAAAAAGAAAACAAATAAGAAGGACAAGGTACGAGCAAGCTTCCACAATGTTTATTAAGGGCCAAAAAGACTCAAAAATCAGAAAAAAATACTTTTTCGCTTCTCAAATATTCACATGTTTTTTGGTGATTTTATGGGATTTTTTTTAATTTTTATATGATTTTATAAAAATCAAACAAGGATGATAATGGAAAACTGTGTACATCCTAGACCAAAAGGCAAATTTAAAATATTAAGAATGCTCTATTGTCTTGGTTGTGATTTTTATGAAAAAGTAAACAAAAATATATAACTGCAAAAATTGAAATTATATTTTTTTGAATTCATGGTATTTTTTAAAAAAAATATAACATTTTTAGAGTTTCTGGATTTTAGGGTTTTTATAAGGGATAATGCAACGAAAATCGTATTGGAATTAAAACACACAAAGATAAGTATACACTAATTTTTTTGTAATTTTTAAAAAAAAACTATTTTTTTGTATTTTAGAACATAGAAAGAACAATTTTTAGGTGTTATTTATTTCTAGAAAATATCAAATAAAACTAAATTAATTCATAAAAATCACCATAAATATTACATATTAGCAGGAGTTAATAATGATTTTTGTGGGATTTTTGGAGTTAATTTGGTAATTATTTGATTAAAAGCAAAGCATACAACAAGCAGGGACCCCAAATGTAATTATCCTAAAGTTTCCGGCCAAATAATAACACTCTTAAAGCTAAAGGCCTAAATTGCAAAATAGTCATACAAACACGCGCAATGCATATGACAAAGGCTTAGAGGGTCATAAGTGCAAATCTCAAAACATAAGATTCAATTAATAACAATCAGAGAGTTTAGGACTAGCCATGCAAATATCCCAACAGGTCATGTGGGACTACACGTGCCTCATGTTTAGAGGGACAAAAATGCAAATACAAGAAAGATAAGGTCCAAACTGCAAATTATCCAAATAAAAATGAACTATGACAAATATTTACAGAACTTAGAAATAAAAATAGAACTGAGAAGGGCCTAAGTGCAAATTACCCTTTATTAAAAGCAATCCAACGGCTGATAGAGATCCACTTAACGGATCGATGGTTGAGATGCTCGGATGCCTCTTCGACGATGGATTGCTTACACACGATCCTCAGATGGATCAGACCGTCAGTGCTTCCCCGATGGTGGATGGGTGAGATTAGAACTTGGGAAGGGCCTGATCGGACAGTTGGGACGATGCCTGGAAGAATGCTGAAGAACTCGCCTCCGACGAGCTTCGATTGGCCAATAATCATGGCAGAGACGTCCTCTCGAGCTGCTGGAAGATGGGAGATGTTGACGACGGTGCTTGGCAGCTGTAGGAGGGCTCCTAAGGGACCAGGACCGAGTAGAAGGCCCAAGGGACAAACTGGTGACCTGGAGCATTCCTGAACTCCTCGATACCTCCAGATGAGGCCTCTTAACGTGCAAACCCTACAGGAGAAGAGGGTCATGCTCGGAGATGATGCTCCGGCGAGGGTGAGAATGCACGAGTGTAAAGAATAGAGGCGGGTAGTGAATTGGTAGGTCTCTGACGAGTGGAGGATTCGACCTAAGCGGGGCATCAAACCGATGGTTGGAGCCACGTGAGGGGTTGCGGAGCAGATGTAGAAGCGATTAGGCAGTCAAGGTGAAGTGGAGTAGCATCGGATGGTAGGGAAATAGTGTATGGAATAGGGATGTCGGAGATGCTTTGTTTCTCGCGTATGTGATGACTTGAATGGACGATAGAAGGTGAAGATGATACCTGAAGGTAGAAGAAGATCGCCTGGGAGTCATGGATGAAGCCCACGGGGGTGATGGCCTCAATGGATGGCGGTTCTAGAGGCTGGAGCTCCTTGTGGCACGGCGGAGGAAGAGCTCGCCGGACCTTGGGTTACCTTGCCTCAAAGGATGCCCTCGCCTTCTCCCTCTCTCCCTATCACTCTGTAAAGGTAGAGACAAGCACAACCGAAGAGGTGAAGCACCAAAAGGTGTCGAAAAAGGAGGGGAGTGGCATAACATATATAGGCTCGGGGGTCCGACAAAGAGGAGGTGTGGCCCTTGAACCGAGGCTCGGATCAAAGCGAAGAGGGCCGGGTGAAGATTAGGGATCCATCCTCTATACTCGGTGCAAAAGTCTACCAGAAGAGAAAGGGGTATCGGATCAGGTCTGGAGAAAATGGTGAAGTTCAGGCAAAACCCGATCCGACGAGGAAGGCTACCCCGGGGGAACAATTGACTGGAGTCAATAGTTCGACGTGGACCGATCAGAAGAGGCATAGGAAGAGGACAAAATAGACTACCAGACAAACCAGAGAAGAAAAATAAAGGAAATTAAATTTAAAATAATAAATTATATTTAAAGAAAAATGAATAAAAGAAAAATATTTACTATTTTTCAAGGAATTTTTCTTATATTTTCTTTTATTTTTATGAAAAATAAATCAGTCTATATACAATATATAGTATTATATATAGGTATAATATACCTATGCATTATGTACAATAATTTTTATTTTGTTATTGTTACACAAATACCCTAATTTTATATTTTATTTATTTATAACACTTTTTAGGAGTATAAAACAATTTTTATTGTATTTTTATGATCTATTTATAGCTATAGAATAAATAGGGAGTGTAACATATATACATGTATTTGGTACAAGTAAGAAGGATTTTATTTTTATTTTATTTTTCTGATTTTTATTTTATTTCTGTTTTATTTCTTAGAACTATATACAAGGAGGTAGAAAGAATGCTTTATTTTTATTTGGTCAAAAATAATTATTTACATATATAGGTGATATGTACAACATAGAGTAGGCCCTATCTCTATCTACCTATCTAATTATTTTATTTGGTGATCAGATCAAGACTTGACCTTCTCTTGGTGTTTGGGTCACTTTGTATTTATTCTAAATACCTCCTTCCATTTTCTTTTCCTTTAGTCTTTTATTTTTTCACAAATACGTGCTAATTATGCAATATTAACATATGCAAGCTGATTGCTATGTTATTGTATTTACAAATATTTACATGATGTTTTGCCAAGATAAATCGCTAAAATAAAAGAATAAAGAGTGAGAATCAGGGATTCATCACCCCCCTATACTTTACCTTTAAAAGTCCCTTAGCAAACATTTATTTGAAAAAAAAGTGAAAAAGGAAAGGAAAGAAAAAGAAGGAGAATCAAGGTCGATTATTAAATTTATCTTCATTAAATTGAAGTATGGAGCTCAGTCAGACCTTTGGATTATTAGTTTGTCAGAACCTTATTTGGACCTAGGTTTAAGACTCAACAGCGTCTAAGTTCCACTAATCAATGGTCAAGACTCCTCAATAATCCAGATTAGAATAAGTCTACATATGCAAACTCTATTGACCATGTATCTTTCCTCGTACTGTGTAAGTGATATGTAGCTCCCCAACTCAAAACTGACAAGGCAATAGCCTCCCTCAACAAGGTAACTCTAATTCCCTAGTCTAGCAGCTCTTTCCTCGAGTAGAGGGGTATTCCCTTCTAAGTTCAAGTTCAACCGGCTCAAGAAGAGGGGGAAAGGAGAGAATGGACCGTGGCCAGTGTAGCCACGTATCCCTAGGAGCCCAACCAGTGTAGGTAAGTCTCCCTCTACAAGCTTCATGAGATGAGAAGGTGTAACATAAGCTTTGCTTTATTTGACACTATACACTCCGACATGCATTTCATTTTCTATTAGAACCACAACTTTTTTAGAGTTTTTCTTTCTTTTGCACATTTTTTTATCATGTGCATAGGTACAATATATCTACATGGTGCAGCATATATACATAAGGACTTTTTCTTTATTGAGCCAGCATATCCCTCTTTTGAAGCATTATTGCAAGTGACAACTCCTGTCTATAGATCTCAACACTGCTAGACCAAGTTGAGCCACACTTCCCACACTAAAGGAAGATGAGAGGTTCCGCCTAGAAGTACTACCCTTGTATGCTACCCCAAGCCACAGGAAACTGCCTCCTCACCACCTCGCCCATGTGGAGCTGAGTGTAAAGTGCTTGTCCAAGTAAAGCCATTATCTGTAAGAGACATGCGTGCGTTGTTAAGTTTTCTACTTAGGCTCATCAAAATGACATGTGAACATAGCCTAGTGGACTCAAAGAATTAAGTCACTAATGGACCTGGAAATTCTTAACACCAAATCCTATAAGGTTCCTCTTAGAATTAGGTGGATTAAGGTCTTAACTGAGCTCCATTTTCCAATTTAATTCTAGGCTAGTTAAAATGTCAACTATGATTCAGAAGAATATACAAACATACAAAAATCTTTTTATGCAATTTTTTAGAAAATGTGCAAAATTTTTGAAAATGTTTGAATGCATGCATGAATGCAGAAGTTTTGCAAACTATTTACAAATATTTACACAAGTGTTTTTGCGAACTTTTATTTTTCAAACATTTTACACAGATTTTATACTATAAACATAATTTTGATACAAAAATATTTACAAACTTTTCATAGGAAAAACATTTTTACAAACATTTGTACAAAAATAAATTTTGTAAATAGCTATGTATGTGCAAGAAAGAATTTTATGTACAAGGAAAGTTTTTAAAATTTTTGGGATTTTTAATAAGTGATTTTTAGCCATTTTATTCATTAACACACTCACACAAAGTACGAGTTATGGCTAAAGTATATATGGAATATATACGACTCCCCCCTACACTTAGCTCGAACGATGTCCTCAGAGTGATCAAATAGCGATGAAGAAGACATAACTCGTGCTTAGTATTGGGAAGTGAAAGAAAGGCTATACTACAACGACAAATCAAGAGATAGAATGAATAGAGCTCGATGATCTCC
This sequence comes from Ottelia alismoides, assembly GCA_037367405.1. Taxonomy (NCBI): domain Eukaryota; kingdom Viridiplantae; phylum Streptophyta; class Magnoliopsida; order Alismatales; family Hydrocharitaceae; genus Ottelia; species Ottelia alismoides. The sequence goes on from JAZKJV010005142.1 coordinate 469,455, forward strand.
AATATACCTAGGATCAAGAATCCTAAGCATAGAAGACTGTACAAAAAGGGAAAACTTAGTGATAGAATGTACAAGGCCTACCTCCCCTATACTTAGGGTAAAATATCCCTAAGTATAGATTTCAAAATAGAGGTAAAAAGAAGTAAAAAGAATAATGAGAAAACTGGCGTGCCCCTATACTTTGGGTAAAGTATCCCCTAAGTATAGCATAATCATAAGATGCAAATGGGGTGTTAGACAAAAGAATGTGTGATATGGACATCTGGATCTATACAAAGGCATAGAACAATGATAAGTCAAAGACCACATCTCATGCAAAATGAATTGGGGCGACGTCAACGATCAGTGGAACTTGATCTAGATAGGGTTTTAGTTGATGACCGTTAACGAGAAAGGTGGACTCAGATGCCATATCAGATATGTCGATACTTCCATTGTCATGCAACTTTCAGACTAGGTATGGTCCCTTCCACATACTCTGCAACTTCCCTGGAAATAATCTAAGCCTGGCATCAAACAACCATACTCTCTAATCTGGCTCAAACTGTTTATGGATGATATGAGAATCATGCAAATATCTTTATTCACTCCTTATATTGTAGGCTGCTTGAAAAGGCAGTATCTCTAAGCTTTTCCAGGGCTGCCAATTATGCTTCCTATGATCACCTATACTCTCTGGATCCGATAATATCTCAGTGACAACCTATAGTGACTTATGCTTGATCTCAACAGGTAAATGGCATGGCTTGCTATAAACGAGACAAAAGGGAGATATACCCAAAGGAGTCTTGAAAGAAGCCCAATACGCCCACAAGACCTAATCCAAAAGCTGTGACCAATCCTTTCAGTATGGACAGACTACCTTCTGCAATATCATCTTGATCTCCCTATTCGATACTTCAGCAAGACCACTATTTTGAGGATGATATGGAGTGGCAACTCGATGGTCTATATTGAACTCGTTAGCAACGGCCTTTACCTTGTCGTTGACAAAATGAGACCCCCGTCAGATATCATAACTCTAGGCACCCCGAACCATAAACCATATTCTTCCTAAAAAATCTACAAGCAGTCTTGGCATCTGTTGTTCGGGTGGGATGGCCACAACCCAATGAATCACATAATCAACAGCCAACAGAATGTACTCGAATCCCTGACTTTAGGGAATGGACCCATGAAATCGATGCCCCATGCATCAAAACCTCACAGAAATGAATGGGTTGCATCGGCATCATATAACACTGTCCACAAGTGCCCATCCTCTGACATTCAGTACACCTCTTCACGAATTCATCATAATTCTTGAAGAGTATAGGCCACCATAGGCTGGATTGGAGCACTTTTTGTGTTGTCCTCCTCCCAGAATGATGTCCTCTTGCCTCAAGCTTGTGGCAGTAAGTGAAGACGCTATGGTGCTCTTCCTAAGGAATGAACCGATACCAGATGTTATCTCCTCCTTCATGATAAAGGATGGGATCCTCCCAATTGTAGGACTTGGCCTTCACAAGGAAGGTCTCAAGTCGATGCCTGGGCCAACCTTGCGGAACTTCCTTGGCAACAAGATACTTCACAATGTCGGTGTACCATGGGAGTGAGGCGATAGCATGGATCGCCTCATCTGGGAAGGTCTCTATAATAGGATCAATCTTCTCAGATTCATCATAATTTTCCAAACGGGAGAGATGATCCGCCACCACATTCTTGACTCCAGGCTTATCCTCAATTTCAATATCAAATCCTGGAGTAGAAAGATCCATCTAGTCAATCTCACTTTGGTATCCTTCTTTGCCATAAGGTACCTGATGGTGATATGATTAGTATAGATAGTCACTTTGGATCCAAGAATATATAATCTGACTTTGTCCAAGGCAAAAACTACGGTTAGCATCCCTTTCTCCGTGACTGTGTAGTTTCCCTGAGCGGCATCCAATGTATGGCTAGCATAGTGAATGTAAAACAATGATCCTTCCCTCCTCTGTCATAGCACGACCCCTACGGCAAAATCGGAGGCATCAGTCGTGATCTTAAATGGGAGAGACCAATCAGGCGGCTAAAGGACAAAAGCCTCAACAACTAGGGTTTTGAGAGTCTCAAATGACAAAAGACACTTATCATCTACAATGAACTCGGTGTCTTCGTAAGCATTGAGCGGTCAGTCAATCTTGCTGAAGTGTGAATAAAATGTCTTTAGAAACCGACAAGCCCCAGAAAAGACCGCAACTACCACAAGTTGGACGGTGGATTGAGTTTCCTGATGATATCCCCCTTGGTCGGATCAACCTTCATGTCCCTGTTTGAGATGATATGACCAAGCACTATCCCCTGAGTCACCATGAAGTGACTCTTCTCCCACGATAGAACAGAGTCATCCATGAAGACCTCCAAGCAGTCACCCACCATGTCTACGAATATGGACAACATGCACCTTTAGAATGTCGCTAGGGCGTTACATAGACTAAAGGGCATCTGTCTATAAGCATATGTCCCAAACTGATAAGTGAATGCCATTTTATCCTGGTCTTTCGGCGTTGTGGCCACCTGATTGTAATCGGAGTACCCGTCAAAGAAGAAGTAGTGACTCTTCCCAACTAGCCACTCTATAATCTGGTCAATAAAAGTCAGCAGGAAATGACCCTTCTTGGTGGCCTGGTTCAATCGTATGTAGTCCACACAGACCCTCCAAGAAGTGGGTACCCGGGTAGCTTCTCCTCTCCAGACTCACTCACAATTGTGGTGATGCCTGTCTTCTTGGGCACCACATGCAATGGACTAACCCATTTGGAGTCAGAGATGGGGTAGATAAAATCGACGCTCCACCATTGGGATATCTCTTTCATGTCTACTTCTCGATGATTCGGGTTCAGCCGTCGCTAGAACTCATGCAATGGCTTAGCGTCCTCCTCGAGATAGATATGGTGGGAGCACATAAACGGACTTTTCCCCGAAAGATCAGATACACTCCATCCTATTGCCTTGTGGTTTCTTTCAAGAACCTCCATCAATCGAGATTCATGCTCTCTAGTCAAATCTGCTGAGATAATTACTGGGTACATCTCATTCTCACCCATAAGGAATCTTTACTTCAGTGACTGCGGCAAGGGCTTCAGTTTTGGGCAACTGGGAGCGGGTAAATCTGGCCTCTGAAAGGTCTGCATGAAAGCAACTAGATCTGAATGTGCGAACTCTCGCTGATCATGAGAAATTGGTGAAGACATCCCTACTGGTGTATCTGTGCTCTATGCTGGTGCATTATCCACCCTAGAGGCTGTCTCGGTGGAAATCAGACAAGGTAATAAATCATCAAACTCTGCCCAGTCTATGTCTTACTTCGAGGGATCTAAATCATCAAACTCTGCCCACTCTACCTCGCTATCCTGAACGCGATCGTCAGCCTCAAAAGTGTCCTCTGCCAAGAGTGTGCTCTCCGAACTTTCCTCTACTGGAAGCGGGAAATCAGTGGCGTTTGAAGGTGAGAGAAGTGCTCATGAAACAGGGTCGGACCAAGTGGCTTCGTCATCTATGATCACAAAGTCGCACTCCTGGTGGACGTATCGGTCTACCCCTGTCGTCTGCTCTGCATCGCAGGACTGATATGAGCATGCTGAGTCTCACGCTCTAATCTCATTAATCGTCTCTATTTTTATACTCTTGCCATCAATGCGAAAGTATACCTTCTCACTATCACGGTCAGACACTACTTTAGCTATGGCCAATAATGGACATCCTAGAATGATGGGGTGATCGGTCACAGACTCAGAGATCTCCATGTCCAACACAACGAAGTCCATGGGGAATTTTAGGCCCAGAATTGTGACTCCCACATCCTTCGACGACCCCTTCGTCCTCTTGACAGATCGATTAGGAAACTGAAGGATTGTCCTTCTCCGTCTAAGAGGGACAAACTCAAATCAGTCGAGTAAGGATGCCAGAAGGAGGTTGATGGAAGAGCCATTGTGTAGTAGAGTACGATCAAATCTATGCTCATTAATGTGGCATCTGACGTAGGGAGCTCATGCATTTGGCCTCTTTGCTGGCAGACTGTTCTGGATGGCGAAGCAAGTGGCATGGGTCAGCACATGGATTTCTGCCTGGTGATTCCTCTTCTTCCTACGAATGGTTGTCTTCTCTCTCAAGTTCCTATGGAAGAGAGGGATGTGCTCAAGTGCCTCATGTAGAGTTAGCTGGATATGAAATCAGTCTCTCATCTGCTGACTGAACTCTAATTGTTGGTCTCTTTTGGATTTTCTTTTCTATTCCCCTTTGCCAAGTGGAGAGCTTGAGGGAAGGGGATAATTGGTCCCTCCTCAGATAGAGGGCTAGGAACTTGTTCCTGCTTATGAGAGGGAACAGAATCCATACAAGTATCATCACACATCATATATGTATTCGAAGATGAAGAAACCTTTCCTTTATTAATTTTTTTGTTGTTTTTCAAAATGTCCTAAGATACATGAACAGGAGGGAACACAACTGGAATAGAAATAGTGGAATTAGTACCACATATGACATATGTCTTCGTGGCATTATCGTGCTCTGGCTCAGCATCTGCTAATCTGTTGGCGTCAGTACCACCATCTGCATCTAGATTGTGACGGCCTCAGTACCATCGACTTGATCAGCATCCTTGGTGGCATCAGTACCATCGTCATCAATATTATCAGCGATATCAACACAGCTATCCTCCTCGTTTAGCGCTCCTAGGTCCTTGTAGTGTCGTCACTCAGACGAGGTGCCATCGGCTGGCATCCTACTTCTCCTAAATGTAACAAAGTCAGCATCAAATGTACATGAAGTGATGTCACCCAATAGATCACTAGGAGTGGGGGTCTCTGTGAACTGTACCTGCTCAGACTTCCTCTTTAGATTGTTTGGGTTGGGCTCGATCTAAGCGGGTATGGCGGCCTTACCCATTATGATCTCCCTCATCTCCTGGCAAAACTCATACATCTCCCACCTAAAAGATGCTTGTTGGTCTGGGAGTAAGCGAGCTAGATCATCACATATGCTGGCCCATGAGAAGCGGACGGGTTGCCTCTCTATAAATGAGGTTGCGGCTACTGGAACTGGTATAGGGGAGGATGAGAATACTGTTGTTGAGGTTGCTGCTGCCCCCATTGCCGCCCCTGCTGGTAGGGACAAGGACCCGACTGATACTGATGTGATGGCTTGATGAATCTCGTATTCATCACTCTAAATCTCATTTATTAAGCTCAAATCCCTTAAAATCAACAGCATTCTTGCATCTATTTTGCATAATTAGCATTCATGCATGTTTCCATAAGAATTGCATTTTAGCACAAAAATCTGCAACAAAATAAGAAGCCAAAAATCCAAGCCAAAATGACCTGTAAATAAGCCTAACTTCCCGGATTTTTTAACACATTCATGCTAACTCCGAATAACTCAAAACCACTTCCACTGTGTACATATCACTAACGAGAATAAAGGAAAAATACAAAAAAATAACTAACTCAAATAAGTGGACCAAAAACCCAAACCCTAATTTCAGGATCTTCGGACTAAAAGCCACATATCTTCTCCATCCAGTGTCCGATTTAATCCTACTCACTTTTGAACTAATGGGCATTCAATTACCTTCAAAACAAGACCAAGTTCAAGTGAATCGGAGCTCATATGTGAAAGTTGGGTTTTGGGCCTCTTTTGTACATTGTATATTTTCGTGGTTTTGACCTTGTATTTTATGTATATATTTTCTTAATCAATAAAAATCAAAAAAAATTAGAATTAAGTGTCTTTTATTTATCTTTGATTTTTTCATATTTTTCCGGATTTTTATCTTGTTTAAAAATGACAAAAAAAATTATAAAACCCAAAAATCAAGGTATTCTATGTACATAGGATACCCCAAAAATTCACTTTTTACATTTGACCGATTTTGGTTTTGATGTCTTCATGAAAGTTGTAGATCTCGTCGAGACGAGCATTTTTCGTGAAGGAAGTTTTTCGATCCGAGGTCATTTACTATTTATTTTCGATTTTACAAGATAATTATTTTCTGAATTTTCTGGTGCTGACACGTGGCCGCACCTAGTGCCGCCACGTGTCATCCTTTTTTTGGCTTTATTTAAACTCGCTTTTATTAAAAAAAATTAAAAAAAAATAAATAAAAATAAAAAGGACGCACGTGCGTCGCACGTGCCTCCAGGGCACGTGCTCTGCACGTGCGCCCGCGTCCCCTCCCTTTTGGCGCCACGTGTCGCATGCAGGGCCGCCCGATCTCGGCCGATCGGACGGCCCCTGCTCGTCTTCTTCCTCCGGCTTCCCCTTTCCCAAATCAGAGACCCGCCGCCCGCGAATCTCGCCAACTCCGCCCCGCGTATCTCGCCATCGCCGATCCTCGTATCACCGACCCCGATCTCCCTCAATCCCGCCGATCCCCTTCCATCTCCGTCCAAACCCCCCTGCTATTTAAACCCATCGCCGCCCTCCTCCATTCGCGATCCGCCGTTTAAACCCTTCGAACCTCCTCTCCGGTAGTGACAAGACCGGCGAGCCCCTCCATCGGCGTGATCCGAGGTCCTCAGACCTCGTCGCAGCTCCGCCCCGAGCGCCGCTGCTCGCTCCGGCCTCGCCAACGCCGTCGAGCCGATCTTCTTCCAGGTATACTCTCTCTCTCTCCCTCTCTCTCTATCTCTCTCTTTCGCTGTCTACGCCGCCTCGCCGCTACACCGTCCGGCTCCACCGCGCATCCTCGCCTGCCAACGACAGCAACGACCGACAACGCCAACCTCCATCGACTGCGCTTCGGCCACTCCCGCGACATCCACCGGAACTCCAGCTTCACCACCTTCGCGCCACCGCAAGCCGCCCTCTAGGCCGTGTGTCGGCCAAAGGGAGGCCGCCGACATCATCACCTCAACGCCACCTCTTCAGCTCCGCCGACGCCACTGCCGCTCGACAACTGCTACTCCACCGTCGTCACGCCGGTCAACGCCCTCCACCCGCCATCGCCACTCGCTCAGCCGTGATCAGCCGCATCTTCGCCTTCGGCCACCACCGCCCCCTCTACCGAGCATCGGCCCTCTACAGCGTCGCTGAAGGAGCTCCTTCGCCGGCCGGGTTAGACCCGAGGTCCTCCCACGTGCGTGGCACGTGCGGAGGAAACGTCAGCTGCAAGCTACCCACGGGTCACGTGTTCCTCACGTGCCCGTGGGTAATTTACAAGAAACCCCCCGGAAAGATCATCAATTCACGCTCCAGCCCCCGCCATCCAGAGGCACGTGCCTAGCACGTGCCTACTGGAAATTTTGCAGAATCGCCCCCCCCCAGTATCGGTAATTGCAGAAACATCCCTCTACTGCACTATTTATTTATGTTATTTATAATCTTTGCATCTGTACCCCTGTGTTCCCCTGTGATTTTGGACCCACTATTTACATTATTTTATTAATCCAAAAATTGCATAATGTTTGTGAATTGATTCTCTACATTTTGACATGCTGTGGGTATTTTAGTGACGGACGGTTAATTAATAAATAACTATTTTGTGATAATTGCTGTATTTTACCCATTTACTGCTCTGAAATTTATAATTGGTTAACCGTTGCTCTAAAAATCCCCGAAAAATCACATCTTGTAGAGTTAATTAGTCTTAACATTGTGCTTAAAAAGAATTGAATTTGCATGCATATTTTATCCTGTAAAAATCATTTAGCATATTTTAGTATTTAATTTTTAGTAGGTATTAAACCCCACATTTTTAAGGTTTAGGATTTTTCTGAGATCCATCACCTAGTGATAGATCTCAGATAATTTTGATCCTTGAAAATAAGTAGGTTTGATATTTATTAAAATTAAATATTAAAAATCATTTTGTTTGCATTTAAAATCCATAAAGAATTCATATTGCATCCAAAAATTCCAAAAAAATTACAGGATATCCATTTCATTATAGTTGACATCTCGGCCAAGTTTTGTATTTTTCGGACATCGTTTGAACTTAATTCACATTTTTGTCCCTAGAATAGGCCGAATTTGCATGTGCACCTCCTAATTCATTGAAAAATTCCAAAAAAAAGACCGCTTCGAAAACCGAACACGAACTTTGATAGACTTAATTCTAGGTTGTTCCTTTGCCTCCTTGTGATCGACCTTGGGACTTGCCCAAGTAAAATAAACATAAAACCACGAGACGAAAAATTGAATAACTTATTTGTGGTATTTTTTGACCGTTTCCGATTGCCGCCTACAACGCACAACACGATAAAAACAACTTCTTAAAAGCAGCACATACGGATACGTCAGATGGCGCCGTTGCCGGGGAGGCAAACGGCTTAGATTTTTCTCTAAAAATTTTTTATTCGGTTTTCCACATTCGGGTAGTCTGACCCCCGAATTTTTCATTGTAAATTTCATTTTTATTTTCCTGCAATTTATTTTTCAGCCTTTATTTTTTGATATATTCTTGAGTCACTCTCTTACATTTTCTCTCTTATTTTTTTGCGAGGTACCTTGTACGTGGAGCGGTTTTCAATAACCGACGCAACTTCACCAAAAACCGCAAATAATTTAAGATCGAGTCGAGTCGTGAGAGAGAGTAGAGTCTAGGATTTTAATTTCTGCACTTTTAATTTCTGCAATTTTACAGCGGTGTCCGTTTGGACTCTCGCGTGTGTAAAAGACCTCTAAACTTTATTCTGTGGTGTGTCGTGGCCTGTTTCACTCTCCGGCGAGGGTGGGGCCCGACTTGAGTGGCGATTAGGATAGACCTGCACTTACGGCTCTCAGAGCATTTATATTTTTGCTTGTGCTCGTAGGATCTTAAGCCACACTGCACTTTAAATTGAGACGCACATAGATCGTTCAAACTTAGCCAAAATTAAATCAATTCTTCCCGCTAATAGAACTTTCTGCTTAGGTGCGGTTTTTCCATCGGCTTGCATTTCATTTAGAATAATTTTTAAATTCTGTCTAGCATCCCACATGGAGATTGCGAGGATTCGCTGTAAGTCTTCTCACTGAGCATTCATCATAGTTTTCCGCGTGCATCGGCTTTCCCGAACTCCTCTCTCTTGTTTTATAACATAACTTTAAAGGAAATTGGGACTGGACGGTAGACGCGTATTTGTGCTCATCTAATTTTTCAGTGATCACCTCATTAAAATCGGGACTGCTAAATATATCTGATCTCAAATAACCCATAAAATCAAGAATTTTTGCGGGAGAGCAACCCCGACATTGTTTGATTTATCTTGCAGCGAGGAGAGAAACGCACACTAGGATAGAGCCCAGCTCCAAACCTAAACAACTCGTCTAAACGGATTGCAAGATTGAATTTATCACCAACTAAAATTGAAAAGATAATAGCCGAACTCTTACGGCTTCATTGTGTGAGTTGGTGAACCCGGGGTTTGATTTGTGTTTGTATTGGTGTGCGTGAACCAATATCAAAGATCAATAGCCGTACAGTTGATAAAATTTTCTGTCCCATACAATCATCTCTCTCATCTCTTGATTTTAATCTCATCATGGAAATTTTTCCAAATTTCAGATCCAACCCATCATTTCTCTCAACTCCTTCAAAAATGACCGAACACCACTATGAAAACAAATCTATGTCGGTTTGGCCCAAATCCACTACTTCCTCTTCGTTTAACCCTCCAACAATTGCGGGAAGCTTTCAACCGCAGATGACTTCGACCTCATTAAATCCTTTCTCAAATCATCCAACCACACCATCTTGGACTGAACCGCCTTATTCTCACTCTCTCGCCAATGAAACATTTCAAGATCAAAATCTCTTTAACTACCATGACTGGCAGAGAACCCAAACCCAGGTGGAAAGACATGCGCTTAATGATCATCATCGTTGGATTGACCATGACAGACCCCTCGTCAGACATGATACTCATACAGAGGACTGGACTGAACTCCTAGACACATATAAACCCCGTATGCTGACTCCACAATATCAAGATCTGACCAATCATGATCAAAGGACTGAACTATACTCAGACCAAACACACATGCCTGTACCAAATAAGCAGCCTCCTTCCATAAATTTTGAGGAGAAATTTTCAAGAAATGATTATATAATGGATATTCCAAGAAATTCTCCTCTCCGCATATACAGAAAAATGGAAGACGAAATTATTGAACAAAATCCGAATGCTCCTGTGGTTGATCATGAACAAAATTGTGAGGATAATGTTTCGAGGATAAAAACGAGATTTGAATTGATGGAGGATAGATTTCAAAAATTTGCCGACCGAGTGATCTCATTCTATGGTGGATCGAGTGTTGAACTAAATGAGGAAATGATTGGATCCCATGATGAAATTTTTGATGATATTCAAAGACCTAGGGATGACTCTAATATCAAAACTTCTGCTCATTATTACCCTAGGAATGACTATGCCTCTGACCCAAATTCTGAATGTCCAGGCCCCTTCTCATCTAAGGAAGACACCACATCGCCACACCACACAGAAAATACAAAAAAATTTGAAAATCAAGAAAATCTCATAAAAATTGAATCTGAAGAAGATCTGAGGAATTTGGATCCTGCTTTACGGGAAGCACTGGAAAAATACTTGATTTTTGAACTTCCCATTATAAAGGCCATTGAACACTTCCCTGACCTTAAGAAATTTCTAACGGACAGATTAATCATCAAAAAGTCAGGAAGGATTAGAACAAAAACTGAAAGACATATCTTGTCAATGGCCTCCTCCTTGGTGTTGAGGAGAAAAACCAAGAGCCGCATAGTGAAGCGGTTGCCCAGATTTGACTGTGAAATCAAAGACACAATTTTCACACATGCTCGTATTGATGACGATTCACCGATCAATATCCTCCCGACCTCTGTATTTGATGAACTCAAACTCAGGCCAATTCGAAAGATACGAGAGATTGTTCAATTGGCGGACCGATCAATAAAAAGGCCAAGAGGAACCATTTCTGTCATCATGAAATTCCAAGGTGCTCCGCTCAAAGTAGAATTCACGATCATTGATATTGAGCATCAAGGAGAATTCACCCAGTCTCCAATCATTCTCGGAAAACCATTCTTGGCATTGGCCAAGGCGAGTATCGATTGTGAGACTCGGGAAATAAATTTTACGGCATTGGAATCACTACGATCTGATACAGTCTTTGAGGAAGCACGATTTTCTGAGGTAAACCACAAAGTCCCCAACAACCGCAACCATGAAACGGTAGAAGAGCCCTACCCTGCTGCTACACCTGAGATTGCGTTTGTTAATGAGACTATTGGTTTGGAGACTCTCCCCGATATCTCAATTCCCGCAGCTTTCTACTACGATCCTGAGACATTTGCATGGTCGCACCCTGGAGCAACCTACTCTGATTATCTTGACCAAATCCTCCCAAATCAAGAGTGCACCAATATTCAGGAAACAAAGAACGAACACGTAGCCCGAACACCGACCAAGGAGAAGAATTTTAATGGCTATTTATCCGGGTACTCAAGTGAACCGTCATCTTCACGAAACAAGAAAAAGAAAGTCACCTTTGATCTTTCGGAAGAGGAGTCGGTTGATGATCCCTCATCAGGTCCGGAAAAGGTAGTCTACATGAGTGAAGTCTGTTCGGCATATCTAAAACCATATCTTCGCAAGGATCCAAAATTTGATTCTCGTTGGACAACTCCCGTTCCTAATTATTACTCATCCAAAGCTGATGCTCCTACCTTTCACAAGTACACTGGAATTATTTCTTATGAGCTGACTGAGACTGGAGCATCTGAATATTCATCTGAGGACAAACTGATTGATCTTAAAAAGGAACGAATTTTGAGGAAACAATTGGAGAAACAAAAAACCATGAATATCTGGAGTATGTCCACTTTCAAATACTATTCTTCTGAGGATAACTCTGATGATGGTTACTTTTCATCTGACTCAAATATTTCATCTACTATCCATCATGATATTTCTGAGGATGACACTGATAATAGTTGGGAATCATATGCCTCATCTCTGACTCATCATTACGATCTCCCACCGCAAGCTCACAAGAAGATCAGCCGTAAACCGCCTTAATCATCGGCTACCCACCCTCCCTCCCGACCACATCGGTCTCCTTGTACAGCTTCTTCCTCTACTTAGGCCAAGGCCTAAGTATAGGGGGGACCGATGCCATCTATATATACCATCACACTCCACCTCCTGATCGACTCGCCTCCTCCCTTCTTTTATACTTAGGCTGACCAAAGCCTAAATATAGGGGGAACCGCCACCCACCTGTATATACCCTCCTCATTCACATACCCTGGCCACTTCTTTTTCTTTTCTTTTCCGCTCTTCTTCTATACTTAGACTATTCACGGTCTAAGTATAGGGGGGCGATTTTTGTAAATCCTTTTCTTGTTCTTTTTCACCCTCTTACGCTTAGCCCGAGCTATGTCTTCTTTACGCTTCTTGTGCTTTGAGGACACAGCACTCGCTAAGTATAGGGGGGTCTGTATATATACTATGTATATATTTTAGCCATACCTCATACTTTCGCGTAAGTCTATATGTATTTACGGGGTGGGTTTTTCTTAAAAACAAAAAAAAATGTGTTTTTTTTCCACTAACACCGACTACACCCAAAATCTTTGAAAAAAATTGGCTTCTTATTCATAAAAAAAAAAGAAAACAAACAAACAAACAACAAAAATCCTTTGCATAAAACAAAAAAAAATGTGTCTGCATTTCACACACTCGCATTTCATCAAGCATCACATTTGCATATGTGAAAAGTCTTTGGGTTCTGAACCGAGTTATGAGCCGAAACCGAGAGTGGTCTGGACATGACCTTAATCTACCTAATTTTCAGAGGAACTTCACCGAGAAATAGGATTTTAGAGTCTTCAGGTCTTTGACTTAATTCTTTGAGTTCCACATGACAATGTACAGCGTTTGACTCGTAGTGTCTAACCTGGTCTCTTCATTCAGGGTACAACTCTGGAATAGGGAATTAATTTGTACTCCCGCACTATGCACTTAGCTCAACTCAGATGGGATGTTGGAAGACTGTGTGAGTTTCTTTTCTGGTAGCGTGGAAATCTAAAGACCGGAGTACGGGTTGAAATAAAGCTTCGGAAAAGGGATGGACGGCTGGGCACAATTTTTTCTAAGACCCCAAAAAATGTACGGAAACAAAAGATTCTATATCCGTAGGGGCACAACAAGATCCAAGCAGAACCACCAAAAATTCCAAATACAAAGAAGCAACTACCAAATAAAATCTGACCAAAAAGGTCCAAGCTTCCAGAAACCTGCAGATCTTGGTGAAGACTCGGCTACACTAGCCATCTTCACAAGGAGAGGTGACTACACTGGCCACCCTCCAGTTCTTTTCTCATTCTTCTATCTTCTCCCCCCCAATTCGATTGTGAACACAGCGCGACAGACCTTAGAAGGAAATACCTGACTCCCCGAGGACGAGTTATTGGAGAGGAGGCTTGCGCGGTAGTCCGGCATTCTGGGTGGGAAGAGCTAAAATATTTCACACACAAGAGTCGGTTATTCAATGTTCAAAGAGTATACTTTGGGAAGATGATTGATCTAAGATGACTTCTGAGCCGAAACTGTAGCAATGATGTGTAGAACTTGAGGGCTGTTGATTTTAAAATTCTAAGTCTCACAGAAGTTCCGACACACAAATAATCCAAAGGTTGAGTTTAGGTTCACTTTCACCTTCAGCTCATGGTCTTGGTTTGGAACCCAATCTCATTTCACCTCATGGCATTTCTTTTTGATGCTCAGGGACGAGCATGGTTTAAGTATAGGGGGATGATGAATCTCGTATTCATCACTCTAAATCTCATTTATTAAGCTCAAATCCCTTAAAATCAACAGCATTCTTGCATCTATTTTGCATAATTAGCATTCATGCATGTTTCCATAAGAATTGCATTTTAGCACAAAAATCTGCACAAAATAAGAAGCCAAAAATCCAAGCCAAAATGACCTGTAAATAAGCCTAACTTCCCGGATTTTTTAACACATTCATGCTAACTCCGAATAACTCAAAACCACTTCCACTGTGTACATATCACTAACGAGAATAAAGGAAAAATACAAAAAAATAACTAACTCAAATAAGTGGACCAAAAACCCAAACCCTAATTTCAGGATCTTCGGACTAAAAGCCACATATCTTCTCCATCCAGTGTCCGATTTAATCCTACTCACTTTTGAACTAATGGGCATTCAATTACCTTCAAAACAAGACCAAGTTCAAGTGAATCGGAGCTCATATGTGAAAGTTGGGTTTTGGGCCTCTTTTGTACATTGTATATTTTCGCGGTTTTGACCTTGTATTTTATGTATATATTTTCTTAATCAATAAAAATAAAAAAAAATTAGAATTAAGTGTCTTTTATTTATCTTTGATTTTTTCATATTTTTCCGGATTTTTATCTTGTTTAAAAATGACAAAAAAATTATAAAACCCAAAAATCAAGGTATTCTATGTACATAGGATACCCCAAAAATTCACTTTTTACATTTGACCGATTTTGGTTTTGATGTCTTCATGAAAGTTGTAGATCTCGTCGAGACGAGCATTTTTCGTGAAGGAAGTTTTTCGATCCGAGGTCATTTACTATTTATTTTCGATTTTACAAGATAATTATTTTCTGAATTTTCTGGTGCTGACACGTGGCCGCACCTGGTGCCGCCACGTGTCAGCCTTTTTTTGGCTTTATTTAAACTCGCTTTTATTAAAAAAAATTTAAAAAAAAATAAAAAATAAAAAGGACGCACGTGGGTCGCACGTGCCTCCAGGGCACGTGCTCTGCACGTGCGCCCGCGTCCCCTCCCTTTTGGCGCCACGTGTCGCATGCAGGGCCGCCCGATCTCGGCCGATCGGACGGCCCCTGCTCGTCTTCTTCCTCCGGCTTCCCCTTTCCCAAATCAGAGACCCGCCGCCCGCGAATCTCGCCAACTCCGCCCCGCGTATCTCGCCATCGCCGATCCTCGTATCACCGACCCCGATCTCCCTCAATCACGCCGATCCCCTTCCATCTCCGTCCAAACCCCCCCCTGCTATTTAAACCCATCACCGCCCTCCTTCATTCGCGATCCGCCGTTTAAAACCTTCGAACCTCCTCTCCGGTAGTGACAGGACCGGCGAGCCCCTCCATCGCGTGATCTGAGGTCCTCAGACCTCGTCGCAGCTCCGCCCCGAGCGCCGCTGCTCGCTCCGGCCTCGCCAACGCCGTCGAGCCGATCTTCTTCCAGGTATACTCTCTCTCTCTCTCTCTCCCTCTCTCTCTATCTCTCTCTTTCGCTGTCTACGCCGCCTCGCCGCTACACCGTCCGGCTCCACCGCGCATCCTCGCCTGCCAACGACAGTAACGACCGACAACGCCAACCTCCATCGACTGCGCTTCGGCCACTCCCGCGACATCCACCGGAACTCCAGCTTCACCACCTTCGCGCCACCGCAAGCCGCCCTCTAGGCCGTGTGTCGGCCAGAGGGAGGCCGCCGACATCATCACCTCAACGCCACCTCTTCAGCTCCGCCGACGCCACTGCCGCTCGACAACTGCTACTCCACCGTCGTCACGCCGGTCAACGCCCTCCACTCGCCATCGCCACTCGCTCAGCCGTGATCAGCCGCATCTTCGCCTTCGGCCACCACCGCCCCCTCTACCGAGCATCGGCCCTCTACAGCGTCGCTGAAGGAGCTCCTTCGCCGGCCGGGTTAGACCCGAGGTCCTCCCACGTGCGTGGCACGTGCGGAGGAAACGTCAGCTGCAAGCTACCCACGGGTCACGTGTTCCTCACGTGCCCGTGGGTAATTTACAAGAAACCCCCCGGAAAGATCATCAATTCACGCTCCAGCCCCCGCCATCCAGAGGCACGTGCCTAGCACGTGCCTACTGGAAATTTTGCAGAATCGCCCCCCCCCCAGTATCGGTAATTGCAGAAACATCCCTCTACTGCACTATTTATTTATGTTATTTATAATCTTTGCATCTGTACCCCTGTGTTCCCCTGTGATTTTGGACCCACTATTTACATTATTTTATTAATCCAAAAATTGCATAATGTTTGTGAATTGATTCTCTACATTTTGACATGCTGTGGGTATTTTAGTGACGGACGGTTAATTAATAAATAACTATTTTGTGATAATTGCCGTATTTTACCCATTTACTGCTCTGAAATTGATAATTGGTTAACCGTTGCTCTAAAAATCCCCGAAAAATCACATCTTGTAGAGTTAATTAGTCTTAACATTGTGCCCAAAAAGAATTGAATTTGCATGCATATTTTATCCTGTAAAAATCATTTAGCATATTTTAGTATTTAATTTTTAGTAGGTATTAAACCCCACATTTTTAAGGTTTAGGATTTTTCTGAGATCCATCACCTAGTGATAGATATCAGATAATTTTGATCCTTGAAAATAAGTAGGTTTGATATTTATTAAAATTAAATATTAAAAATCATTTTGTTTGCATTTAAAATCCATAAAAAATTCATATTGCATCCAAAAATTCCAAAAAAATTACAGGATATCCATTTCATTATAGTTGACATCTCGGCCAAGTTTTGTATTTTTCGGACATCGTTTGAACTTAATTCACATTTTTGTCCCTAGAATAGGCCGAATTTGCATGTGCACCTCCTAATTCATTGAAAAATTCCAAAAAAAAGACCGCTTCGAAAACCGAACACGAACTTTGATAGACTTAATTCTAGGTTGTTCCTTTGCCTCCTTGTGATCGATCTTGGGACTTGCCCAAGTAAAATAAACATAAAACCACGAGACGAAAAATTGAATAACTTATTTGTGGTATTTTTTGACCGTTTCCGATTGCCGCCTACAACGCACAACACGATAAAAACAACTTCTTAAAAGAAGCACATACGGATACGTCATGGCTACTGGGAGTAATTGGGTTGCTGCTGAGGCTGGCTAGACTGCCCACCCTAAGCTGGTGGATGCTGCTGGGACGAGGTGCCTCCGGTAGGCCACCTGAATCTGGGATGATCTTTGCAGATCTCAGGCTGTTGCCGGTCATATCAAATCATGTTGACTTCCATCAATGGCTCCTTCTTGTATCGGGACGGGGGAAGAACTGCTAGTGGCTGATCCTGCTGGTACACCAACATCTGAGTGTCTTGAGTTGGCGGTGGCTGAAAATACTAGTTCTGCAACTGTTGGACTAGCTCCGCCTGGATGTGGTGAACCTGTTGGTGTTGGATGGAGTGTTGGGATGAACTATTGCTGTTGGGATCAGTCTGTAACCTGAGATAGGGCTGAGAAGCTGTCAAAGCCTCCTAGAGACATTTGTTTTGGACTTTAGATCACTCAAGGTCTGTTCCAACTGATCAATATGTATCATGCCCTGGAATTGCTTTTTCTCAATGATCTCAATACGGTCCAACTTCTCGTTAATGATGCCCATGTCAGCAGCTAAAGACTCTACCTGTGCTGCTACTGTTGACGAAGAAGTTGATGGACCCACATCAACTCATGATATCCTCTGATAGGACACGTCATGTCGTGGGGGCTTCCCTTGTGTGTAGAGCCTGGTCTGGGACATCACTATATAGTTCTCGTCCATCTCCTCATAGATGGCCAAGACCTTGTCCTCATCTTTGGCGAAGTAGGAGCCCCCATAAGAAGCGTTAACTAGCCCCTGCAGCTCCGGTGTCAGCCCACAAAAGAAGCTTTGTACTAGGTTGGGCTTGGATATGTCGTGATGCGGACACCGATCGATGAGCTCACGGAATCGATCCCATGCCTCATGGAACTGCTCGTTGGGGATGATGGAGAAATAGTTGATCAGAGCTCGATTGGCATTCGTACGGTCCAGTGGATAATACCTGTTCAAGTACTCGGATCGGAGCTACTCCCACGAAGTCACATATATCTCTAAATACTTCAGCTAGTAGGCTGCCCTGTCGACATGGGAGAATAGAAATGCCATCATCATGATGGTGTCCTCGTCCACGAATCTGTTGTGGACAGTGTTGCAGATCATCTCAAGCTCCTGCAGGTGTAGATGCGGCTCCTCGGTGGTAAGCCCATGAAACTTGGGAAAGAGTTGAATGGTCTGGGGAGGGAGCTTGAAGTCTCCCAGAATCACCGAAAGCTGGATCCAATGGTGTGTAAGGGTTTGCACCAGGGTTGTGCAACTCCCTTATCGGCCAGGCATGTATGGCAGGCTCCTACGGCTCGTCTGGCTGTCCTCCACCTCCTCCTCCAACCTCTAGAATCTCTCCACCACCTGCTCAGATCGGCTCTCCTATGCCGGCTCGCATCTGTGCTATTTCTCGACGCACCTCTACCATGAAGGCTCCCTGATCTCTATTCTGCCTCTACATCATCTCCAGGGAGCCTAAAAGTGTATTATTGATGGTACCCTGATCTAAAACATACGTCGAACCCTAGGGTTGTCCATCAGAGTGCTCCTCATTGTTGGCCATCTCGCGGGTCTCTGTAAAGGCAAAAGAGCCAAACACAAGTGTCGTCATATGAACAAATACGTGTACTGCTGGTCTCTACTCAAGCACCTCAGGATTTGAAGAAGGGTGGTCGAGGGGGAACAAGGGGAATCGAACTCGAGTTCGAAGAGCAGGTCAAGGCTCTACAGAACCTACCAAGATGAGGGGGTCATAGTGCTCGAGAGCGATGCTGTCATAGGCAGCCTAAGGGACCTCCATCCCAACATCGTGATGTGGAAAAAATTGCGGATGAAGTCAAACCGCAATTTCACCTATGCAACGTTGAGCTGATGACCGTGAAGGCTTGATCGTTTATCTTGTCGATTTTATGTAGGTGATAATTCAGTCTTGCAGAGCAATTAAGCGAGCTAGTAGGAAACCGATTCTCCTAAGAGACTAGCCAAATCCCAAAGATTTATCTTTCCCAACCAGTACAAGTTGCGGACTGTTTACCGGCTACCCGATCAAGTCGCTTTGTTAAGGATATCGCGGCCCACTTTATTGGAGACTGGAGAAATCCTCACTAGAGAACAACTAACCCCAAGACCAGTAGTCTAACAAGAGTTTAGGTTTGGCTCTAGCCTAGTGTGTGTGTCACTCTCTCGCGCAAGCAAACCAAACAATTAGGGGATGACTCTCCCAAGATAATTTTTTATGTGAGGTGTCTTTTATGATCAAGTTTGCTTAGCAGTCTCAATTTTATGGTTGCCTCTTTTTATGGTATTTTTCAAAGAAAACAAAGTCTAACGGATTTTTCGACTACTGATTATTTTATGTCCAAAAACGGGGGGAGAAGTCAAAAAAAGTCGAAGCACGATCAAACACTATGATGCATGCAAAGTAAGAAAGGCGTACCTGACTCCAACACTCTACATGCAGGGTGATCCACGCATAAATTTAAAGAAAGAAATAAAACTAATATAAATGATGCAAGAAGATAAAAGGCCTTAGATGAGCAATTTCTAATAATCACGAAGAATAATAGTTAACTGACTAGAGAGATAGGTCGAGGTCCGGTCTCTGATGTAGATCGATGTTCGCCACAACAGATCATGCACGCGTTATATACAGCCTTTAGCGGCACGTGACCTCTCAATCAATCAGATTAGCGTTTTATTATGGATTATTATTAAGGTCAATTACGAATCTATAGGTACAAGCAATCTATTAGGGATTTGAGCCTTAATTATTTACGTCGCAATCAAGAGAAAATCCAAAATCTAAGGGCCAAAATCTTTGAGAATCAAAGAGAAAAAATGCGAGAAAACAAAACCAACGAAAACTGCGGTGAGGTCCCCCAAGCACACCGATGCTCGACGAAACAGACCGTAATATGCCAAGTTTCCAGAGTCTAATGGTCCTGTATTATTACAACCATAGTAATGATAATGTGTTGCAAATAAACTAAACTAAGCTAATATACTCTCTAAACACTACAACTATCTCCTATTGCTCCTGCTCCTTCTAGGGCACTTGTCTCCTCCAAAGTATCCTCGGGCGGTTCCTCGCACGAAAAGAGAAACAGAAAGCATGTCAGAAAATCGTTGTAACAAATAGAGATAAGGAAAAACAGAAAAATCTGAAAAGACTAAGCCGTGCTCCCCGGCAACGACGCCATTATGATGAGCGATTAGCCGACTAGGGTTAAGTGTCAAAGAAAATCAAGGTCGTTGCGACCCCTATCAGCCAATCAGACTCAAAAAGAAAACAAGAAACCACACAAACAACAGATAAAGCACTCAAAGCAATGTTAGCGGTCTTCGCTATTTATTTAACTTAGTATAGCGACTAAGATCGAACACAAGGAGCACGAGCGAAGCCTACGAAATAGTCCTAATCAGATAATTAAAAGCTACTTTTTATTTATTTTCAATTTGCAATTTTTTTAATATTTTCAAAATAAGAAAACAAATAAGAAGGACAAGGTACGAGCAAGCTTCCACAATGTTTATTAAGGGTCAAAAGGCTCAAAAATCAGAAATAAAAAATACTTTTATGTTTTCAAATATTCAGATGTTTTTGCTGTTTTTATGGGATTTTACCAATTTTTATATGATTTTATAAAAATCAAACAAGGATGAAAATGGAAAACAGTGTACAACTTGGACCAAAAGTTAAATTTAAAATAATAAAAATGCCCTAATATCCTGGTTGTGATTTTTGTGAAAAAGTAAATAAAAATATCTAACTAAATAAACTGAAATTCTATTTTTTGAAACTTTTAGATTTTTTAATGATTTTTACAAGTTTTTTAGAGTTTTTAGGTTTTTAGGTTTTTATAAGGGATAATAGAACAAAAATGGCATTGGAATTCAAACACACAAAGACCAGCGCTCACTAATTTTTTTGTACTTTTTAAAACAATTTACATATTTTTTGGTATTTTAGAACGTAGACAGAACATTTTTTAGGTGTTTTTTATTTTTAGAAAATATCAAATAAAACTAAGTTAATTCTCAAAAATCATCATAAATATTACGTGTTAGCAAGAGTTAACCGTAATTTTTGTGGGATTTTTGGAGTTAATATGGATAATTATTTGATTAAAAACAAAGCACACAGCAGACAGGAACCAAATGCAATTATCCTAAAATTTCCAGCCAAATAATAACACACTTAAAAAACTTAATGCCTAAATTGCAAAATAGCCAGGCAAACATGCGTAATGCACGTGACACAAGCTCAGAGGGGCATAAGTGCAAATCTCAAAACATAAGATCCAATTAATAACAACAAGAGAGGTTAGGACTAGCCATGTAAATAATCCAACAAGTCATGTGGGACTACATGTTCCTCATGATCAAGGGGACTAAAATGCAAATACAAGAAAGATAAGATCCAAACTACAAATTATCCAAATAAAAATGAACTACGACAAATATTTACAAGACTTGGAAATAAAAATTGAACAAGGAAGGGCCTAAGTGCAAATTTCCCTTATTAAAAGCAATCCAACGGCCGATTGAGATCCACTTAACGGATGAACGACTGAGATGCTCGGATGCCTCTTCGGCAGTGGATGGCTGACACACAATCCTCAGATGGATCAGATGGTTAGGGCTTCCCCGATGGTGGATGGGCGATATTAGAACTGGGGAAGGGCCTGATCAGACGACTGGGACGATGCTTGGAAGAAAGCCTAAGAACTCAACTCCGGTGAGCTTCGATTGGCCAATACACGCGGTAGGACATCCTCTCGAGCTACTGGAAGATGGGAGATGTTGACTATAGTGCTCTACGGCCGTAGGAGGACTCCTTAAAGCCCAGGACCGAGTAGAGGGCCCTAGGGACAAACTGGTGACCTGGAGCATTCCTGGACTCCTCGATACCTCAGATGAGGCCTCTTAGCATGCAAACCCTGTAGGAGAAGAGGGTCGTGCTCTGAGATGAAGCTCCGGCAAGGGTGAGAATGCACGAGTGCATAAAACAGAGGTGGGAAGTGAACGGGTAGGTCTCTGACGAGTGGAGGATTCAACCTAAGCGGGGTTCCAAATTGATGGCTAGAGCTACGTGAGGGATTGCGGACCAAATGTAGAAGCGATTAGGGAGTCGAGGTGAGGTGGAGTAGCATCAGATGATAGGGAAGCAAGGTATGGAATAGGGATGTCGTAGATGCTTTTTTTCTCGTGTATGCAATGGATTGAATGGACGATAGAAGGTGAAGATGATACCTTAAGGTCGAAGGATATCGCCTGGGAGTCGTGGATGAAGCCCACGGATGTGATGGCCTCAATGGACGGCGGTTCCAAAGGCTAGAGCTCCTTGCGGCGGGGCGGAGGCAGAGCTTGCCGGACCTAGGGTTACCAAGCCCCAAAGGATGACCTCACCTTCTCCCTCTCTCGTTGTCACTCTAGAAAGGTAGAGGCAGGCACAACCGAAGAGGTGGAGCAGCAAAAGTGTTGGAAAAGGAGGGGGTGGCGCAACATATATAGGCTCGGGGGTCCAACAAAGAGGAGGCGTGGCCTGCGAACTGATGCTCGGATTGAAGAGAAGAGGGCCTGGCGAAGATTAGGGATCCGTCCTATATACTCGGAGCAATAGTTTGAATGAAGAGAGTATTGAATCAGGTCTGGAGAAAATGGCGAAGTTCGGGTGAAACCCTATCCGACGACGAAGGCTACCAGGGGGACCAGTTGATCAGAGTCAATGGTCCGATATGGGCCTATCAGAATAGGCGTAGGAAGAGGACAAAGTAGACTACAGGACAAACCAGAGAAGAAAAATAAAGGAAATTAAATTAAAAATAATAAGTGAATTTAAATGAAAAAAATGAATAAAAAGAAAAATATTTATTATTTCAAGGAATTTTTATGTGATTTTTAATTATTTTTATGAAAATTAAATTAATCTATATAAAATATATAGTATTATATACGGTATAATATAGCTATGTATTCTGTACAATAATTTGTATTTTGTTATTGTTACATAAATACCCCAATTTTATATTTTATTTATTTATAACATCATTTTAGTTGTATAAAACAATTTTTGATTTATTTTTATGATCTATTCATAGGTATGGAATAAATAGGGAGTGTGACTTATATACATGTATTTTGTACAAGTAAGAAGGATTTTATTTTTATTTTTATTTTATTTTCTGTTTTTAATTTTATTTTTGTTTTATTTTATTTAGTAGGACTATATACAAGGAGGTAGAAAGAATATTTTATTTTTATTTGGTCAAAAATAAATATTTACATATATAGATGATCTGTACAATGTAGAGTAGGCCTTAACTCTCTATACTTATTTTATTTGGCGATCAGGTCAAGGATTGACCTTCTCTTGGGGTTCGGGTCACTCTGTATTTATTCTAAGTACCTCCTTCCTTTTTTTCCTTTATTCTTTTATTTTTTCACAAATACATGCAAATTTTGCAATATTAACAGATGCATGTTGATTGCTATGTTATTGTATTTGCATCTATTTACATGATTTATGCCCAGATAAATAACTAAAATAAAATAATAAAGAGTGACAATCAGCGACTCATCACAAGACGTGTCTTATCAGAGGATTGCACGAGTCGATCTCGGTCCTTCTAATTCATTAGCAGTAGCATAGGTTGAGTCCTCGACTGCTGACATGGGAATCATCAGCGAGAAGCTAGACCATATCGAGATTATTGAGAAGAAGTAGTGCCAAAGCCTTACACAGATCGACCAGTTGGCATAGACACTGAGTGACCTAAAGACTCCCGGAGGTCACGAGCTAATCCGTCACAGGTCACCGAAGATCTCCAGGAGGAACATACGACTTCACGGCCCATCACAGGTCACGAGCTGAACCCAGCAGCAACAACTCCACCCAGCCTTCAACCATATACCGCCAGGTTCACCATATCCAGGCAGATTCTCCCAGTCACTGTACCAGTACTCCCAGCTACCACCATCTCAGGACACTCAGATGGTGGTCTACCAGCGGTTCAATTCCTGGCATTTCTTCTCCCTCCACCTTTCGAGCAGGAGCTGTTGATGTAAGTCAACGGGATTTGGTACGATCGGTACCAACAGCAGCCCGTGATCCGTCATGATCAACCGGGATTCTGATGGTTCACCAGAGGCACCTCATCCCAGTAGTAGTCTTTAACTCAGGGCATACATATCAACTTGTAGCAGCAGTAGCAGCCCCATCACTCCTAGTAGCACCATCATTGTCCTCATCCCTCATATCAGAGGCAACAGTGGAGGCAGTCGCAGCGGCCTCACCAGCAATACTCCTAGCCTCCTCCTCACTACCAGCAGCAGGCTCAGCCTCATTTGCATGAGGAAACCCGTTCAGTTCTCATTATCATGTCAATGAGAACCCAACCCTTGACGACCTCGCCCGCCTACTTTCTGACGAGCAGGCATCCTTCCGACGAGAAATGGACGAGTTCCGATAGGAGATGAGGGAAATCATCAAGGGAAAGGCCGTCATACCAGCTCAGATCGAACCCAACTTAAACAACCTCAATAGGAAATCTGAGCAGGTACAGTTATAGAGACTATCACTCCACGTGATAGTTTAGGTGATATATCTTCCTATGTGTTTGATGTTGATTTTGTGACACTTAGGAGCGGTAGGTTGCTAGCCAGCAGCGCCTCATCTGAGTGTCGACCACTTGGAATATTCAGGAGTGCCAGACAAAGTAGATAGTGGTGCTGATGCCGTGCATGATATTGACGGTGGCGCTAAAGCCACCAAGGACATTGATCTAGCTGACGGTACTGAAGCCGTCGCAACTCCAGATGCATACGGTGGTGCTGATGCCACCTTGTTTAGAGACACCAGACCAGAGAGCGATGTTGATGCCTCCAGATCAGATGTTGTGGATTGGTACTGAGGTCACCAATTCTCCTTCAGTTTGTTACCCTCTTTTGTATCTGAGGACAAAAAAGCACAAAAAATGGAAAAACTGAAAAGTAAAAAATATGACTAAAGGAAAGGATTATGTATCTCCTTCGAGTCCACATATGTTGCATGATGATACTGGTTTGGATTCTACTCTTCTCCGTGCACATGAGCCTCTTCATGACGCTCATCTCTCTGTAGAGGGTCCATCCATCCCCTTCCCTCAAGCACTCCGCTTAGCGAAGGGGAATAAACTAGAAAATCCAAAAAAGACACACCAGCTAGAGTTCAGCTAGTAGATGATACATCGATTTCATATACAGCTGACTCTACAGGATGCACTAGAGAACATCCCTCTCTTCCAGAAGAATTTGAGAGAGAAGACCACCATCCGCAAGAAGAGAAGGAACCACCATGCAGAGATCCATGTGCTTACTTATGCCACCTGCTTTGCCATTCAGAACTGATTGCTAGCCAAGAGACCTGATGCAGGAGCTCCATATGTCATATGCCATTTCCATGAGCAGTGTTTGATCGAACCCTATTAAACAATGGGTCCTCAGCCTTACTCGACCAATTTGAGTTTGGCCCTCTTCGAAAGAGCAGGACAATCCTTCAGTTTGATGATCGATCTGTCAAGAGACCAAAGGGGTTATTGAAGGACGTGGTCGTCACAATTCAGGCCCTGAAATTCCTCGTGGACTTTGTTGTATTGGACATTGAGATCCCTGAGTCTATGATAAATACCCTAATCATACTAGGACGCCCATTCTTTTCCACAGCCAAGGCTATGTCCTACCATGATAGCGGGAGGTATACTTTCACGTCGAGGGTGAAAGTGTACAAATAAAGATGATCGAGGAGACCAGAGCGAGAGATTCAGTCTGCTCTGAGAAGACGAGCGATACAGAGCAGATGACAGATGCAGAGCAAGATGACCACCAGGAGTGTGACTTTGTGATTACAGATGATGAGGCAGTTTGGTCCGATTGAAGGATATGGTTAAATCCTCAAGCGCATCACGGAAGCGTGAGCGTCATGTCGAATACGACGAGGAGCAACTAGTCGCACTAGTTGCTCGATGCAGCGGAAATAAAAAAAATTTTATATAACGAAACCACATGATCCAAGAACACTTCTCGGATCGTTTCGTCTAAACCACAAACAAGTATTAGGGTTACCTCTTGAAGCATGGTTGCAATCGAGTCTCTAAACGAAGAGACCTGCTGTCTCAAGTCCGATCCAACGGAGGAGACGCTTGCGAGCGCGGGGATGAATCACGTGCTTCTCGCAATCCATGTTGATGATCCAAGCGGCAGATCTCCTGATCTCGACACACGAGATCCGACGTCTTCTTCACGAGCAAGGCGTACTGAAGGAGACGGAGATCCACGAGCAAACCATCGGGCAACATAACGACGACACCGCGGTGATGGAGAACCTCTCTAGGGCATCCATGGTGGACGGCCATGAGAGGGAGAGAGATGGCGTGTAGAGAGAAAGAGAGAGAGATGTTCTTCTCAAGCATTATGTGTAAAGAGAGAAAATAGGTATGCCTCTCTATTTATAGGGTTTCGGGATCCATGGATCTCAATCCATGGGACATATAAAATCAATGGATGAGATTGATTTATGTCAATCCAATGGTCAAGATTGTTGTTGGTAAAATCCAACAACTTGTAATTTAATTTAGATTAAAATATATTTGACAAGATCAAATACAAATCAATCCCAAATTAAACCAATAAATAAGGAGAATATACATGGAGATTACATCTCCATGTACATTCCATGTGGACGGCCACCCATTCAAATTTGGATTTGGGTGCCGCCCACCCTTACCATATGGAGGACAATCTCATGGAGATCGATGAGATTGCATGCCTCCTTGATATTCTCCATTATTTATTTCCAACAACTTTTTGTTGGGATTTTATTCATCAAATATAATTCACAATTATATTTGAGAATATTGCAATTTTGACATTGGAAAAATGTGAATCATATTCACAACCCAAAACAACATATAATTTACATTGTCAATTAATTAGACAATGTGTATCCAATACACATTAATAACTAATCAACAAATATAAATTATAATTAGCTCTCTCTAATACATTATAAATCACATTTATAATATATTATGAATAATTGGATATTACTATCCACATTATTCTTACCATAATAATTAAATCACATTTAATTATATTGGATAACTTATTCCCATGTGCTCAAATAATATGAATCATATTCACATTATTTACATCTTTGATAATCAAATCACATTTCATTATCTAAGATAACTCTCCTTATAATATGAATCAAATTCATATTATTCATGATAATTAAATATCATTTAATTATCCATTTTCTCAATGCTTGGATACATATATCTACAATAGAATTATCCATGAACTCTTTCAAGGATAATGCGCTTTCTCCGCGAATACTTGGAGATAAGGACAGGGTGGTTGTATTGTTCCACGTATAGTGACATGGATATTGAGATCATATCTCAAATCCAGATCGTGGGCCTCCCATAGATTCTTGATTAAATCAAGACCGCAAATCTAATCTTCTCATTGCATGTGAATCACATTCAGATCAATGTCCAACATTTGGACTAAGATCAGATTACTTCTCAACTGAGAGGAGTCACTAAAATCCAGACCCATTTCATCACTCCCTAGGAATGGAAGCGTCATGGTTATACAATCGTTTATGATCGCATCACCCTCAGGTATTCCCGATACCTGTACATCCTGCATATTGGAAGACTTATAATAAACCCGAAGTATTAGATCAACTTTACACTGTCTACTTCAGGGTTTTTATCAGTATGTTTCTCATTCGATCATTGGGAGTCGGTATCGATCATATACTTTTCAAAAGCATATATCATACCTAGGTAGTGATCATATACTTTCCAAAATTATATATCAAACCTATAAATTCAATCAAGCTTCCAAAGCGAGACGACCATGCGCATGGAATTTGATTCTTCCCAATATCTCATGAGTGAGCTCATGTCTTCTGGTTTAGTAACTGAACCTGTATGATCCCTTTGAGAGATCGTATTACTCATATGCCCTTATATGCACACCAGCGCACCTGTGTATAGACCTTGATTAGGTCATCAACCTATCGGTCTGCCAAATGTACATACTCAGGCATAAAGTAACACATCTGTCTCCGGTCAGAGGATGTGTGCCTATATCATGACAGCATACGATATAGGACTTTGGTTATCTCGATCTCGTTAAGTCAACTCTTTGACCTAACTCATCTGACACCTCCGAATCTTTATTCCTATGCAGAGGACCTGCATCAAGAGGTCGGTCAGATATCAGCCTATCTGAGAAAGGATTGTCATCTCCTACTCAGGCTGGAGATCATCTCTTAATAATCATTTGACGGTGCTTGATGAGTCCTCAATCTAACTCATTAGATATTCATCTAAGCACCAGCCTCTATGATTCAATAATTGAATCAACAGTTGTATGATCATTAAGATGGCCATGGTACATAACCCTAATTGTACTAAGGGACCTATTATGCAAATTATGTACTCTTTATTTCAGATTAAGGAGTGAATTGCAATAACATTTATTGCATAATGGCTCGCTGTGGGCTCGCATGTCCAACAATCTCCCACTAGCCCAAAGAGCCATTAATGGGCTAATCATTTAAACCCACAGTCATGTGACAATCATAGGTTGTTTAGAAAATAGCTAGGTAAGCAGATCAGTCACTCTGTTCCCAAGAGACTACGCCAAGTCCTTTTACGGCACTTGCATATCTCCTAGTAACAGTGTTCGCATCCAATGCGAATGTTGCATCTTATGCAACCAATACTCAATTTTATCGGTTATAGTGTCCTTGACACTACATCTTATTAATTATCATAACCACTATTCCCATAATCCTTATTAGAATACCTTCATTCATGGAGATCTCTATCTCCTAAGGTATCTACAGTTAAGACCCTTACATATCACTATCTACAAGGTCTTGAAACTTTTGAAGATAAGACTTTGAGATCACTATCTCTAAGTTTCATCATCTTTGAAGATATTGTTATTACTGCAACCAAGTGTTTTATTTCCATAGTAGGATTAGTAAGAGTTTACTACTCCCACTGCATGGCAGACATATGGCTTTTGTACACATCTAGCATACACTTCAGCTTCTCGTAACTGATGCACAAGTGCAAACAGTTCTAGCATTCACTTCCTCAACTCTTTGAGGTGCTATCCCTTTAGACAAGTCACTACCACTTCTTAAGGGAAGGAAGCCTTTCTTGGAATTTTCTAGAAAATGGAATAAGTCCAAGGTGTATTACTAATGTGACAGTCCCAATACCCTCTTCTCTTTGATTCTGAACGACTTCAGAATTATGATCTAAGAGGTATCCTTGAGATCGTATCTCAAGGTATGGAACAACCAAATTATAAAACACTTATTATTTATTCTTATATCATTTTAAATGATAAGAATAAAATCTGCATTTAGCACGATGAACACAATGGCACTCCCACTAAGCTTCACATAGTTCATCAAGATTTTATCTGAAATCACAACATTTATAATTTCATCAAATCTTATGTTCCAACTACAAGAAACTTATTGGAGTCCAAATATGGAGTTCTTAATCTAGTACATCTTACTTTTCTCAATCTTGAAGCCCTGGGGCTACTTCATATGAATATCCTCAGAGAGGTATTCATAGAGGAATGCAATCTTGATTCACATCATGAAGAAGTCATAGTCAAGTTGTGTAGCTACAGTTAGCAATATTCTGATGGGTTAAAGCAAGGTTACTGGAGAGCAAGTCTCATCGCAAGCGATGTCTTCTCTTCGGTGTGTAGCTTATGGCTACGAACCGTGCTTTGAAGGTCTATACCTTCTCATTAGGTTCCCTCTTTCTCTTGAAGATCCATTTACACCTTAATGGGTCTTATCCATATAGGTGGATCCTCGAGGGTCCATATACAACACTTGTATATGAAGTGTACATTAGACTTTTATTGTTAACCATCTTTCCATGTCATGATCCTCAGGAGCTTCATCACATGAAGTCCGATCATTTTTCAGAGTCAACTGACACATGGAATCCATCCTAAAACTTATTTGAAGAGGTATTAATGTTTCATCTTTAATTGTCTTTTTAGTTTCCGATTCCAGGAGCCTCATTATCATCTCAAGATTAAATGAGTTCCTTTACTTCATTTTCATCTTGATTCTCAAGAGAGTCATCCTCTAAGAATCACATTCTCAAAGATGAGATCCTTTGAGAATCTCAAGGTCATAAAGTAGGTATCCAATACCATCCTTTATTTTCCTAATGAAGTAGCACTCTCTAGTGCTAGATTCCAGCATACATGCATGGAACCTTATTAAGTATATAATGTAGTCTCTACCACATATACCTGGAAACTAAGAGGTAATTATGCTAAGATTAATCATTGATCATGTCACACATGATCAATTGTATCTCCCTACAACTCTATTGAGTTAAGGTTCATTAGGAGGGGTGAGATAGAAATGATATTCATATCTCTATAAGGTATTCTATGAATTCATCTAATAGGTATTGACTACCTAGATTAGATCAAATTCATTTAATCTTCCTTCAAACTTTGGTTCTAAACCAAAATTGTGAAATCTTTGAACATTTCAAAGGTTCCTAATTGAAGAGAAGAAATCTCATATCACAAATAATCATCAATAGATATCACATATCCATAATGTTTACTGTGATATAGATGATTCACATACATCAATATGTATGAGATCCTGAATACCTTGACATCTTACATCTTTCCCAAAGAAGGGTGTATTGATCATTTTACTTTGAATACAATATTCATAAGTATGCAAGTTTTGAAATTTTAGACATTCTAAAGTTTCATCTCTTACTTGTCCATTGATATCATCAATAGACATATGTCCAAAATATGATGCTAGATTATTGTCAAATGATCTTTATCCTCCTATTGATCTCTAAAGGTTTAATTTTCAGTATTAGAAATCTTAATGAACCATTCATTAATTTTCTAATTTAGTAGAGTCCACTAGATTTTAGATTACTATATGAAATATCTCCATCATAATTCTTTATGATAGGTTTATTCCAGATTTCATGTTTATTCCCAACATTTAGAAATAAACATTGAGTGTATTCTAATATCTAGATCATAGAGACATTCTTTAAGACTAAGGACTCCCACTGAAAATATGAAGTCTATTGATCAAGTGGACATTGTTGCAACATCTGCATCACTTCCAACATGGATGATCATTAAACCTTAAGATCAAATTTCTAATATTAATACATATGCAACCAATTGCAATTGACATTAGAAAATTAAGATACAATTATAAGACTTTATATTATTCAATAAGCAAGTCAATATCAATGATCTATGTAGATTATACTGATGCTCCATCCGAGTTTTTCTCTGAGGATTCTAGACAGACTTGATAGTCATACTATCAACACATCAACTTATTGCAGTATTGGCATTCATCCAACTCTTTGGATGGAAGTCACAGAAGTACAATCAACTCTTTGACTATACTTCTTACTTGGGTCCAACCCATGCTTCTGTTGCGCTCCCTTTATCTCTAAGCAACCATTGCTCTAGACTAAAGGATCTCTCATGATAAATTCAACGGAATTCAAAATAAGAGTATTTCAACACATATACATGCTTCATTAAATTCATACAATATGAATATTATGAAGCTTCATGAATGACTAGAGTAAAGATAGTAGAATGATGACACTCATCACCTACATCCATCTAAACTCTTAAAACATTGGTTCAGGTAGGTATTCAAATGTTTTGAATACATCATCTCTTATGGAGCCACCATTCTGCATGATGTAGAGAACCATGCCATTCATGATTAAATGTTGAGAGCACACATTTATGCCAGAATATCTTTATTTATTTTATAAGGATTAATTTGAATTGCGATCATCATCAACATGTCACTTCCAAAGCACATTTGATGATATCAAGACTATAGAAACATACAAACCCTAGGTTTGAAGTCCTATTATCTATTTAATTGTCATTCCTCATTATTATGAGGAAACTTGCATATTGCAACCACATACATTATGTGTCCAACTGCAAGTACAATATCTGGATCATGAGTTCAATCCATGATATTTTACTGGTTATCATTGAGTATAACATTGAGTACGTTTAATGAAGGATTATCTGAAATAAGAAATTTTGCATAAGTGTACATATTTATATATATACATATTTTACTTTGATTTAGGAATTTTATATTAATGTTGTCTTGCCTTGTCAACACTGAAAGTTCATTCCCTTAATCACTTTCAATGTAAGAGATATACTGACCATTATATCTCAAGCAAGATCTGGGATCTCCTTCCTTATCTTTGTTGCATCCCAATAATATGAGAACCTACAACTCGGATAAAAAGAAGCGGGAACACATTTCGTCTTGCAAGTCCAACTTGCATCTACCAATTTGGTCTTTAACACCCAGGCCCACCACCCCTAAGGTGATGTTGACCCGTCGTTAATTGAACCAACCGTCTACAGGAATACAACTCGCTATGCGCAATCCAATATCGCCCCAATAATATGAGGACTCGATATTGGGGTCACTACGCATACGTCCTTACTCTTTCGAGAAGCGACGAGCCCGATCCAAATGGATCATATGCAGGAGCTGTCACTTCGGACAGGCGTCTCCCACATATAATATCTGGCTACGAAACCCTTCTCCTTGACGGGAGACCATGGAGTTACAGTGATCCTCCATCTCTTATTCAAATTTAATTAATTACTATGAATCACATTCATATAATTAATTCTTCCAAGGGAATTATTAACTCCAATCATATTAGAGTATTTTAATTGGACCTAATTAACTTAATCATATTGAATTAATTATCAATCCAGTTCAATCAATCAAACTTGATTGTCTTACTTGAATATATATGGTATTATTCTCAAAGTACGTATTAATTCGTATTTTAATAATTAGAAAAATACAACTTAATCCCTCAGACATTATACCGGCCCTACCCGCTGTCATGGCAAGTGCAGGCGAGAGTGGGATGGACCACATACGTTGCAACCCGCTACCCTAGCGATCTCCGACTAGACACCATATCCGCCTCGGGAAAGGATAATGCCAAACTGATTAATTTGTACTTGAGATGATCATCGATTCTTCAACCAAAATTATACCATATAGTAATCAAAACAATTTTGATTATAAGGAAATTTGCTAGTCAAATTCCCAATCCTATTCAAGCAAGGAGTTTGATGATTGTGTTTCCAATTATGATTTAGATCAAATCTAATCAATTAATTGGTTGAGGCCAAGTCATTTAAGGAAATAATCATCTTCCAATATTTCTCAAATATTTTAAATAATTATTTCTCGAAATTAACAATTAATTTCATTTATTGACAATCACATGGTTCCTGATTAGGAATGTAATTTCAGCAGTGACTCCTACTAACTGAAATTAGCATATCTCAATCATATTAAATCCAAATTTGACAAAATCAATTTTCATGAATTGCTAATTTGATTTAGGACAGAACCCAAGTGATGTTTCACGCATTTCAAGGTAAGTCTAAACAGTAATTAACATCTTAATCACGTTCAGATCTACAGTTCCCGCAACAGTGCATACATGTTCATTGAAACAACCATATCTTAAGCATACGAAATCCGATTTACGCAAACTCAGATCCTTTGGTTTCCTTATTTAATGGGGAACAAAAAACAATAATTCGTGCTTAAACATTTTAAACATGGACGAAATTATTTACTAAACAGATCTGCGAAATCAAATGCGATAAAAAACCTTCATGACCTTAACGAACCCAAGTCGTCCTCGGTTAGCGAATCATATTCGAAACCGTCGACCTAAGGCTCTAATACCACTTGAAGGATATGGTTAAATCCTCAAGCTCATCGCGGAAGCATGAGCATCGTATCGAATACGACGAGGAGCGACTAGTCGCACTAGTTGCTCGATGCAGCGGAAATTAAAAATTTTTATACGACGAAACTACATGATCCAAGAACACTTCTCAGATCATTTCGTCTAAACCACAAACAAGTATTAGGGTTACCTCTTGAAGCGTGGTTGTGATTGAGTCTCTAAACGAAGAGACCTCCTGTCTCAAGTCCGATCCGACAGAGGAGATGTTTGCGAGCGCGGGTATGAATCGCGTGCTTCTCGCAATCCATGTTGATGATCCAAGCGGCAGATCTCCTGATCTCAACACACGAGATCCGACGTCTTCTTCACGAGCAAGGCGCACCGAAGGAGATGGAGATCCACGAGCAAACCATCGGGCAGCATAGCAACGATGCTGCGACGATGGAGAACCTCTCTAGGGCATCCATGGTGGACGGCCATGAGAGGGAGAGAGATGGCGTGCAGAGAGAAAGAGAGAGAGATGTGCTTCTCAAGAATTATGTGTAAAGAGAGAGCATGGG
Source organism: Ottelia alismoides (assembly GCA_037367405.1). Lineage (NCBI taxonomy): Eukaryota > Viridiplantae > Streptophyta > Magnoliopsida > Alismatales > Hydrocharitaceae > Ottelia > Ottelia alismoides. Next base: position 503,741 of record JAZKJV010005142.1, read on the forward strand.
TATACCTCTCTATTTATAGGGTTTTGGGATCCACGGATCTCAATCCATGGGACATATAAAATCAATGGATGAGATTGATTTATGTCAATCCAATGGCCAAGATTGTTGTTGGTAAAAGCCAACAACTTGTAATTTAATTTAGATTAAAATATATTTGACAAAATCAAATACAAATCAATCCCAAATTAAACCAATAAATAAGGAGAGAATATACATGGAGATTACATCTCCATGTACATTCCATGTGGACGGCCACCCATTCCAATTTGGAATTGGGTGCCGCCCACCCTTACCATATGGAGGACAATCCCATGGAGATCCATGAGATTGCATGCCTCCTTGATATTCTCCATTATTTATTTCCAACAACTTTTTATTGGGATTTTATTCATCAAAAATAATTCACAATTATATTTGAGAATATTGCAATCTTGACATTGGAAAAATGTGAATCATATTCACAACCCAAAACAACATATAATTTACATTGTCAATTAATTAGACAAAGTGTATCAAATACACATTAATAATTCATCAACAAATATAAATTATAATTAGCTCTCTCTAATACATTATAAATCACATTTATAATATATTATGAATAATTGGATATTACTATCCATATTATTCTTATCCATAATAATTAAATCACATTTAATTATATTGGATAACTTATTCTCATGTGCTCAAAGAATAAGAATCACATTCACATTATTTACATCTTTGATAATCAAATCACATTTAATTATCTAAGATAACTCTCCTTATAATATGAATCAAATTCATATTATTCAAGATAATTAAATCTCATTTAATTATCCATTTTCTCAATGCTTGGATACATATATCAACAATAGAATTATCCATGAACTCTTTCAAGGATAATGCGCTTTCTCCGCGAATACTTGGAGATAAGGACCGGGCGATTGTATTGTTCCACGTATAGTGACATGGATATTGAGATCATATCTCAAATCCAGATCGCGGGCCTCCCATAGATGCTTGATTAAATCAAGACCGCAAATCTAATCTTCTCATTGCATCTGAATCACATTCAGATCAATGTCCAACAGTTGGACTAAGATCAGATTACTTCTCTAATGAGAGGGGTCACTAAAATCCAGACATGTTTCATCACTCCCTATGAATGGAAGCGTCATGGTTATACAATCGTTTATGATCACATCACCCTCAGGTATTCCCAATACCTGTACATCTTGCATACAGGAAGACATAGAATAAACCCGAAGTATTAGATCAACTTTACACTGTCTAATTCAGGGTTTTTATCAGTAAGTTTCTCATTCGATCATTGGGAGTCGGTATCGATCATATACTTTCCAAAAGCATATATCATACCTAGGTCTTGATCATATACTTTCCAAAAGTATATATCAAACCTACAAATTCAGTCAAGCTTCCAAAGCGAGACGACCATGCACATGGAATTTGATTCTTCCCAATATCTCATGACTGAGGTCATGTCTTCTTGTTCAGTAACTGAACCTGTATGATCCCTTTAAGAGATCGTATTACTCATATGCCCTTATATGCACAACAGCGCACCTGTGTATAGACCTTGATTAGGTTATCAACCTATTGGTCTGCCAAATGTACATACTCAGGCATATAGTAACACATTTGTCTCCGGTCAGAGGATGTGTGCCTATATCATGACGGCATACGATATAGGACTTTGGTTATCTCGATCTCGTTAAGTCAACTCTTTGACCTAACTCATCAGACACCTCCGAATCTCTATTCCTATGCAGAGGACCTGCACCAAGAGGTCGGTCAGATATCAGCCTAATTGAGAAAGGATTGCCATCTCCTACTCAGGCTGGAGATCACCTCTTAATAATCATTTGACGATGCTTGATGAGTCCTCAATCTAACTCATTAGATATTCATCTAAGCACTAGCCTCTATGATTTAATAATTGAATCAACAGCTGTATGATCATTAAGATGGCCATGGTACATAACCCTAATTGTGCTAAGGTACCTATTATGCAAATTATGTACTCTTTATTTCAAATTAAGGAGTGAATTGCAATAACATTTATTGCATAATGGCTCATTGTGGGCTCGCATGTCCAACACCGATCTCATATCCCGAGATTTTGTCACGCCATCAGTCACTACAGATTCACATATTTTGACAGATGAGAGTTCGGAGAGCACACTCTTGGCACTGGACACATTTGAGGCTAATGATCATGGTCAGGATAGTGAAGCAGAATACATTTCATGTTCTTCTGATTCAGATCCCTCGGATTCAAGCATTGATTGGGATGATATTGATGATTATTTACCTTTCTTGATTGCCATAGAGCCGACAGCTAGGACGGAGAGTGAGCCAGCACAAAGTAGAGAGACACCAGTAGGGATACCTTCGTCGGATTTACACATACAGCGAGAGTTCTCCCATGCAGATCTGGTAGCCTTCACTCAGTCCTTTCAGATGCCATATTTTCTAGCTCCCAGTTGTCCAGAACTGAAGCCTTTGCCGCAGTCAATGAAGTACAGATTCCTTGCAGGTGAGCTAGATATGTTCCTAGTCATTATCTCAACGGATTTGACTGGAGATCAAGAATCTCATTTGATGGAGGTTCTTGAAAGAAACTGCAAGGAGATTGGTTGGAGCATAACTGATCTCAAGGGGATAAGTCTTGCCCTATGCTCCCATCATATTTATCTCGAAGAGGACACCAAGTCATCGTGTGAGTTTTAACGACGGTTGAACCCGAATCTTCAAGATGTGGTCATGAAGGAGATATCAAAATGGTTGAGCATCAATTTTATCTACCACATCTCTGAATCCAAATGGTTTAGTCCATTACATGTAGTGCCCAAGAAGTTGGGTATCACTACAATTGTGAGCACGTCTAGGGAGGATATAGCTACCAAGGTACCAACTTCTTCGAGGTTCTGTGTGGACTACAGACGATTGAATCAGGCCACCAAGAATGATCATTTCCCACTGCCATTTATTGATTATATTATCGAGAGGCTAGCTGGGAAGAGTCATTACGGTTTCCTTAACGGGTACTCCGGCTACAACCAGGTTGCCATAGCACCTGAAGATTAGGAGATAAAGACATTCACCTGTCCGTTTGGGACATATGCTCTCTGACAGATGCCCATTGGTTTAAGTAATGCCCCATCTACATTCCAAAGGTGCATGTTGTCCATCTTTTTAGACATGGTAGGTGACTATTTAGAGGTCTTCATGGATGATTTTTCAGTCTATGGTGATGGGTTTGGTGCTTGTCTTGACTGCCTAGATCGAGTACTTCAACTTTGTATTGAGGTCCATCTTGTATTGTCTTGGGAGAAGAGTCACTTCATGGTGACTCAAGGGACGGTGCTTGGCCATATGATCTCCAACAAGGGCATGGAGTTCGATTCGGCCAAGGTAGATATCATCAAGAAACTCAATCCACCGTCCAATTTGCGGTTGTTGTAGTCTATTCTGGGGCATGTCAATTTCTACCGATGATTCATTCAGGATTTCAGTCGTATTGCCCAACCACTTACTCATCTGTTGATAAAAGACACCTGGTTCATTGTAGATGATAATTGTCTAGCATCATTGAATACTCTCAAAGGAATAGTTGTTGAGGTCCATGTCCTTTAGCCACCCGATTGGTCTCTCCTATTCGAGATCATGACAAACGCTTCTGATTTTACCGTAGGGGCTTTGCTAGGACAGAGGAGGGATGGATTGTTGTATGTCATTCACCATGATAGCCGGACTTTGGATGTCGCTCAGTGGAATTACTCTGTGATTGAGAAGGACATCCTACTTGCAGTCTTTGCTTTGGACAAGTTCAGATCGTATATTCTTGGATCTAGAGTGATGATATTTACAGATCACACTGCCATATGATACCTCATGGCAAAGAAGGATGACAAAGACAGATTGACCAAATGGATCCTTCTACTCCAGGAGTTTGATATTGAGATTAAGGATAATCCCGGAGTCAAGAATGTGGTGGCGGATCACCTCTGTCGTTTAGAGAACCTCGAGGATTTCGATCAGATTGCACCTATCACAGAGATCATCCCAGACGAGGCGATAATTGCTATCGCCTCTCTCTCATGGTACGACAATGTGAACTATATTGTAGCTAAGAAAGTACCACAAGGTTGTCCAAGGCAGCGACTTGAGACTTTCCTCGCGAAGGCCAAGTCGTACCATTCAGAGGATCCCATCCTTTATCATGAAGGAGGGGAAAGCATCTAGCATCGGTGCATTCCTCAGGAGGAGCACCACAGCGTCCTCACATACTACCACAAGCTAGGGGCAGGAGGACATCATTCTAGGAGGAGGACAACATAGAAAGTACTTAAATCCGACCTATGGTGGCCTACTCTCTTCAAGGATTCTAATGACTTCGTGAAGAGATGTACTGACTGTCAGAGGATGGGCACTGGTGGACAACGTGAAATGATCCTGATGCATCCCATTCACTTCTGTGAAGTTTTTGACGCATAAGGCATCGATTTCATTGGTTCATTCCTCTAAGAATCAGGGATTCGAATACATTCTACTCGTTGTGGATTATGTGAGTCGTTGGGTTGAGGTCGTCCCCACCCAAACTGCAGATGCTAAGAAAGTTTGAAAATTCTTAAGGAAAAATATAATTTCACGGTTCGAGGTACCTAGAGTTTTGATATATGATGGGGGGACTCACTTTATCAACAACAAAGTAAAGGCCTTTGCTAACGAGTTCAGCATTGACCATTGTTTTTTCACTCCATATCACCCTCAGACCAATGGTCTTACTGAAGAATCGAATAGGGAGATCAAGACTATATTGCATAAGCTTGTTCTCCCAGACTGAAAGGATTGGTCACAACTTTTGGACTCGGTCTTGTGGGCCTATAAGACCTCCTTCAAGACACCTTTGGGCACATCTCCCTTTCATCTCATTTATGGCAAGCCATGCCATTTACCTGTGGAAATCAAGCACTAGTCACTATGGGAAGTCACTGAGTTATTATCGGATCCCAAGAGTATAGGAGATCATAGGAAAGCAAAGTTAGAAGCCCTGGAGTAGTTGAGAGATACAACCTTTTCGAATAGCCTACAATATCAGGAGAGAGTGAAGATATGGCATGATTCTCATATCAGCCATAAACAATTTGAGACGAACTAGAGAGTATGGTTATTCGATGTTAGGTTGAGATTATTTTTAGGGAAGTTGCAAAGCAAATTGAAGGCAATCTACTTGGTCTGAAATGTGCACGACAACGGAAGCATTGGTATATATGAATTGTCATCTGAATCTACCTTTCGAGTAAATGGTCAGTGCCTGAAGCCATAACTTGATCATGATATATTGATCGTTGACGTTGCCCCTATTCATTTTGTATGAGATGTGGTCTTTGACTCACATCATTTGCATCTCATGCATGATTATCACATCTCTTCTACAGCTGTATAGATCCAATTGTCTACATCATTCATCCCTTCTTTCTAATACCTCATTTTCATCTCATGATTATGCTATACTTAGGGTGTGCTTTACCCTAAGTATAGGAGGGTATCAGAGTTGTGATTATTCTTTTGAAGTTTTTACCTCTGTTTTGCTTCCTATACTTAGGGATATTTCACCCTAAGTATAGGGGAGGTAAACCATGTACATCCTAACCCTCGACTTTGCCCTTGTGTAAAGACTCCTACACTTAGGACTGCTTGATCCTAAGTATAGGGGGATCACCAACCTCTATTCATTACATTCTTTAATTCGTCGTTGAAATATAGCCATCTTTTCACTTTCCAATACTCAGCACGAGTTATGTCTTCCTTTCATTGCTCTGTGATCACTCTGAGGACAACGTTCGAGCTAAGTATGGGGGTGTCGTATATATTGTATATATTCTTTAGCCATAAGTCGTACTTTTTTTGAGTGTCTTAATAAAATAAAATGGCTAAAAATCATAAACCTAAAAATCACAATTTTTTTAAAAAAAATTGTACATGCATTTGTAAATAGCTTTTGTCAAAACTATTTTTGTACAAATATTTGTAAAAATGATTTGATTGTAAAAATTTTGTAAATATTTTTGTATCGAAATTATGTATATAGTACAACATTTTTGAAAAATGTTTGGAAAATAAAAGTTTGCAAAAATTTGTTTGTAAATATTTGTAAATATTTTGCAAAAATTCTTCTTCCTTGCATTAAAAAATGTTCATAAAAATTTGCATATTTTGAAAAACTGCACAAAAAAGATTTTTGTACATAGGTACTTGTATATTCTTGTGAATCATAGTTGACATTTAAACTAGTCTGGAATTAAATTAAAAATTGGAGCTAGGTTAAGACCTTAATCCACCTAACTTCAGAGGAACCTTATAGGATTTGGGGTTAAGACTCTTCAGGTCCATAGGGACTTAATTCTTTGAGTCCACTAGGCTATGTTCACATGTCATCTTGATGAGCCTAATAGAACACTTAACAACGCATGCATGACTCTCAGAGACAATGGCTTCACTTGGATACACACCTTACACGTAGCTCAACATGGATGAGGTGGTGAGGAAGCAGAATTCCTTGGCTTGGGGTAGCATACGAGGGTAGTACTTCTAGGCGGAACCTCTCGTATTCCTCTAGGGAGGTATGTGCACCTCAACCTAGTCTAGTAGCATTGAGGTCTAAAGACAGGAGTCTATGGGATAGAATAATGCTTCAGAAGAGGGATAGTCTACTGGATCAAGAGGAAAAACTCCTTATGTACATGTTGCACCATGTAAATAAGTTGTATATATGCACATCGAAAAAAAATGTGAAAAAATATGAAAAACTCCAAAAAAGGGGACATGCTTGATTGAAAATAAAATGCATGTCGGAGTGTATAAAGTGAATAAACAAAGTTTATGTATTCCACCTTATCATCTCATGGTACCTTACAGCTGGAGACTTATGTACACGGGCTTTGCTCCAAGGGATACGTGGATACACTTGTCATGGTCCATTCCCTTCTTTCCCCTATTCTTAAGCTAGTTGAACTTGAACATGGAAGGGAATCCCCCGCTCCTTGAGGAAAGAGTAGCTAGACTAGGGAATCAGAGTTACCTTGTTGAGAGAGGTTGTTGCTTTGTCATTTCGGAGGTGGGGAGCTATATATCACATACACAGTACAAGGAAAGATGCATAGTCATTAGAGTTTGGGTATGTAGACTTGTTCTGACCTGGTTTATTGAGGAGTCTTGATCATAAAATAGTGGAACTTAGAGGTTGTTGAGTCTTATTCCTATTTCTCAATAAGGTTCTGACAAACTAATAATCCAAAGGTCTGACGGAGCTCCATACTCCAATTTAACGAAGATAAGTTTAATAATCAGCCTTCATTCTTTTTCTATTTATTTATTTTTGATTTTCAATTCTTTTCCAAATAAGTGTTTGCTAAGGGACTAGCAAAGTTTAAGTATAGGGGGGTCATGAATCCATGATTCTCACTCTTTATTCTTTTATTTTAGCTATTCTTCTTGGCAAAATACCCTGTAAATACCAATAAATATAATAATTTAGCTTTCTGCATGCTTTTGTTAATATTGCATATTTAGCATGCATTTTTGGCAAAAATAAAAGAATAAAGGAAAATAAAAAAATGATGTAGTTAGAATAAATACAATGTGACCCAAACCCCCAGGAGAAGGTCAAGACTTCACCTGATTGCAAAATAAAATAAGTAGAGAGAGATAGGGTCTACTATTTATTGTATGTATCACCTATACTTGTACATATCATTTATTTATTTATTTTTGATAAAACAAAATTTATTTTATTCTTTTACACTCTTGTATATAATGTTAATAATATTATAAAAATTAAAATTAAAAATCAGAAAAATAAAAGAAGAATAAAAACAAAATCATCAAACTCTTGTATAAAAGACACATGTACATATCACACCCACTATTTATTATATACACTTAATAATTTTTTAAAATAAAACTAAAATTATTTTATACCCATAAAATCATATTGTAAATAAATAAAATACAAAATAAAGGTATTTTGTGTAAAAATAACAAAATAAAAATACTTGTACATAATACATATGTAAAATATACATGTGTATAATAATACCACATATTGTATATGCATTATTTTATTTTCTCATAAAATTATTTAAAAATTATAAGAAAATACTTTGGAAAATAATAAACATTTTTTATTTTATGTACTTTTTATTTTGCATTCATTTGCTATTTTTATTTGAATTTTCTTATATTTATTATATCATGATTTTCCTATTGGTCCAGTTGGGAATATTGACCTCGGTCAACGTCCCCTTCCAGCTCGGGTCAGGTCGAACCCCTCTTGCTGGAGCCTCTTCTCCACTTTTTCTCATCCGATTCTGACCTCCTCTTACCATGATATCCAAACCCAAGAATCCTCGTACATCCGAGATTCTCATGAATCCCTAGTATCAACAGGATCCCCTTAGAGTTGTGTGCCCCTTGCAGATATTTCCAGACCCTTGAAGAACGCCCTATAAAGACTCTCATCCGCTCCACCAACACCTTAGCTCGTTCCTCGCCACCCTTTCGACCCCTAGCTACCTCCAGCTGACTGACAGCTGCTTGGAGCAACCTGCGGAGCTCGAATTGGTGTTGAATCGACACAGCTCAAGCTACGTGGTCGGACCTCCGACGTGTTTAGCCTCCTTGGCTAGTCACGGCTTGGTTGAGGCCATCACCTCGATGCTCGCCTTCGCTTGAAGCTCAGGAGTTGATCTAGATCTTCAGGTATAGCTTGCAACCACCTCATTTCCCTGTTTGATTCGGTTTCTCCATTTAGCTCCGCCACCGTTTGCTAGCTCCGACCCCGGAGTCTGGAGCCTTTCACCTGCATCTATATGTTCAGATCAACTCGCCATATCACCCTCCATTTCCCCCGTAGCCTACCCCCTTGAATCCTACTCATCGGAGCAGGATCAAGCGGGGTCTCCATCCCCTGCGTTCGCTGGAGACCTAAACCATCACCCACGTTGTTTCTTTCTTTTCCAGCCGCAATAACTAGGATTAGAGCATAGCCTCGAGTCCCTCTACCCTTTGCAGGTATATGCATGCGATGAGGTCACTTTGGGCCCCCGACTGCTAAGGCGGAGTAGCTCCAGACTAGCAGCCACCGCCACGCTTGTCCGACCGTCATCGTCGTCATCGGAGCTCCCAATCCGACGCGCAGTGCTTCCACGAAGCTGCCGAAGCTTCCAGATCTTCCATCGGGGTGGAAGATCTCTTCCCCCACTCGATCGAAGTTTACCCAGGAGTTCTTGCAGACCCGCTCCCCACCGTTAGATCACCCCACCTCTACCAGATCTTATCCGAGCCACCCGACAGTGCAGCTTTTGAAGTTGTGGGGAAGAGAATGATCAGGGTCGTACATCAGAGCCGCCCTCCACATGCGCCACGTGCCCCTCGTGGTATATTGCCTTTTTACCCCTGCATGTTTATGTTATCCTTTAGTCCATTAAATAAATGTGGTAGTTTGATACTTTTACAATTTGGATCTCGAGTTTTCAGTTATTTGCACTTTAATCCCTCTCAGTCTGTAGCGTGTGCATGATCACATGAGTTTTAGGTTATTTGTACCTTTCGCCTAGAACTTTTATGATGTTACTGAATGAATGTTTACTTTTGAAAAATGAATTGAGCATGTGCGTTAATTGTTTAGGAATTTTATAGATAAGGCCCTAGAATTTTTCACTGTGTTATTCTTTGGTCTGTAAAATTATTATATTTGCAAATTGGTCCCTTTTAATTGTGCCAAATTACACACTGTGTTTTGGACTTAATAAATATTAAATTAATTCAAAAAGTTACCTAAAAATTACCATCAACTCCTATTAGTGTATAATATTTTCTACAATTTTCTTGGATTAATTTGTTTGTATTTCTCATTTTTTAAAAATTCAAAAACTGTCAAAAAATTTCCCAATTTGGCTTGGAAAAATCATAAATTTCGAAAAATACTTAAAAATCCCACAAAAATTCTAGTCTTTTATTTAAAAATTCCCTTTAAAAATTGTAAAAAGTATAAAATACCTAAAAACCAATAAATATCATATAAAATCAAAGAAGAATCAAAAAATTCCATTTTCAGTTCCTGCTTGTAGGTTTTAATTCATATTTTATCATAAAATTACTATTCATGGCTTTTGGGCATTTTAAATAAATTTAATTTGTAATTTAGTCTTAGCAGTGCAATGTTTGCATTTTTATCACTTTTTTATTTTTATAAAATTATAAAAATATTTCCAAAATCCTAGAAAATTAAAAAAACATTTTAAAACCTATAAAATTCAAAAAGTTTTTTATCTTAATTTTAAGAAAAATATTAAAGATTGTTCTGTTCCTTTTGCTTATTTTTTATTGATTTTGTGTTCTTATTAAAATTTAAAAAAATTACAAAAATCTAAAACCACTCAATATTCTTTTGTTTTATTTTGAGAGATTTGACTACTTCGTAAGATTTTCATGCGTCTTATGTTCGACACTGGTGGCTATACCGGGTAAATAAAATAGAGAACTGCTTACATTTCATGTTTGTTTGATTTATTTTGAGAGGTTTTTCTTCTAGATCGATCGGAAGCCTTTCTGCTACCCCTCCCTTTATACTAACTGGATGTCCATGGATCTCAATCCATGTGCTCATACAAATCCAATGGTTGACATCGATTTGTGTTTTCAATCTAGGCCATGATTTTGTTGTATTAATTTACTGTAAAAACTATTAAATTTGAAATAAATTAAAATTTTTGCACATTTAATTTCAATTGAAATCAATCTAATGTGGGAACAAAAGGAAAGAGATTAGCCTCCTTCCCCTTTTTAGAGAGGATGACCATACATGGAGAAGGACTCTATGGCTATCCGCCCTCTTAAAGAGGAAGGTGGCAGTCCATTTTCTATTTGGCGAGATCTCAATCTAAACATAATTTCCACATGTACAATAACATTTGTTGCATAATTAAATAACAAAAAATATTCATTTTATTTTGTGATAATTTCAATCATGCCATTGATAAATTGTGAATCATATCCACACATCCAAAAAATGTAAATTGCATTTACAAATAATTGTTCAATGTGAATCCAATTCACATCAACTTTTAATTCGTAAATACAAATTAAATTATCTCTCTCAAATATATTATAAATCTATTTATAATATCCATGAATAATATGGATAGTATTCAAATACGTAATAATTAAATAACAGTTAATCATCTTCGATGTTCATTCCCTTGTGCCCAAATAATTTCTAACATATTCCCATTATTCACAATACTTAAATCACACTTATTTATTATTTTTGCTCAATGATTAGATACATTATCAATAATGAAATTATTCTTTAACTCTGTCAAGAATAATTCATTTTCTCCGTAGATACTTGGAGATAAGGACAGGGCGATTTGACATTCCACATATAGTGACTTGGATATTAATGTCATATCTCAAATCCAGATCAAGGGGACCTTTCAAAGATGTTTGATTAAATCAAAACTTCTTCCACCAAAATCCACAAAATTTATTATTTTTCGCAGTCACCAAATTTTTTCTATTCTACATCAATTGGTATCAGAGCATGGCCTACAGATCGTCCTCACGATCTGACGATCTGCCCAGACATTCTCATCGCCATGCGACGAAATACCATCATTCGTCGGAGCGAAAACGACGAGCCGAAGAAGCATACAACAAGGAGATGGATGCACGGCATGAGTTCCAGTCCAAATGTCAAGATTATGAGGCCAAATGTCGAGATTTCCAGTCCCAATATCAATATTTCCAGTCCGAAATGCGAGAGATGATGGCTAATCTCGAGGCTAGCTATGTGCGCCCGGTCAAAATCTCCCACTACCAAAGCCGCTCTCCAGATTTGTGACGAAGAAAAACTCGCCATCAAGGATGATTTACTCGTTGTCCAGGCCATTCCAGAAGAAAAAAGCGACGAAACGCTTGTTGTACAGGTATGTTCAGATTCACAAAAACCACCGGAATCAACCTACGCCCCATCCGCGGCCCTCTCGCGGACCCCCCCCCCCATCGCCCTCTATTTCATTACACCCTTCGAATTGAAGTGTCATGGTTATACAATCATTTATGATCACATCACATTCGAGTATTCCTAATACCCATACATCCTGCATATTGGAAGATCAAAAATAAACCTGAAGTTTTAGATATTATTAAGATTGTCTTCTTCATGGTTTTATCATTGAGGTTCTGATTCAATCATTGCAAGTTGGTATCGATCATATACTTTCCAAAAGAATATATCATACCTAGGTATTGATCATATACTTTCCAAAAGCATATATCAAACCTATAAATTTAGTCAAACTTCCAAAGCGAGATGACCGTGCACAGAATTTTATCCCATTCTCTCATAAGTGAGATCATGTTTTCCATCTTCCGGTTCAATAATGAACCTATATGAGCCCCTTGAGAGATTGTATTAATCATATGCCCTTGTATGTACACCAGTTCACCGGTGTATAGACCTTGATTATATCATTAACTTATCGATCTGCCAAATGTACATACTCAAACATACAGTAACACATCTATCTCCTGTCAGAGAATACATGTCTTTATCGTGATAATATACGATATATGACTTGATTATTTGATCTCGTTAAGTCAACTCTTTGACCTAATTTATCTAACACCTCTGAATCTCTATTCCTATGTAGAGGACCTACATCAAGAGGTTGGTTAGATATAAGCCTTTAAAAAAGAATTGTCGTCTTCTTCTCAGGTCGGATATTCTCTCTTAATAATCATTTGACGGTGCTTGATGAGCCCTCAATCTAACTCTTTAGATATTATCCACGCACCAACCTCTATGATTCAACATTTGAATCAACATTTGTTTGATCATTAAGATGGTCGTGGTACATAACCATAATTGTACGAAGGGAACTATTTTAGAAATTAATTATCCTTCATTTCAAATCAGGGAATGATTTGCAATAATATTTATTGCATAATGGCTTACTGTGGGCTCGCTTGTCCAATACTCCTCTTCACTTCACCTCGCCCCTCTACACTTCAGTCAAAACCTCAATTGGAGTGCAGTTCTATATCAAAGCCTATCACCATCAATGTTGACCTCCATAGTGCCTCCACTCGTGCTCCTCGTGCCATGACAACATCTTCATGATCATAAGCTCCGCCTCCTACTTCTCCGACTGCCAACGCCTCTATATCAACCTTCAGGCCTAGCTCCGATCCATCCTGCATCTGGAGCCCTAGATCGGTTGCCCTCGACATTGCTCCTTATGATACTCCACCATGCAATGATGATCGCCACCACCTTGCTACTTTAGTAGTCCGACTACCTCATTCCTAGCTAGTGTGATGCTCGTGCCATGCCTTCTCCCTCCCCTTTCGTCTGACGCCCCGTCTCCCCCTTCACGTGAACAACACGTGGGGTAGGGGAAAATTTCACGGGGGCCATTGTAGTCCTCAAGAATTATGCCATGGTCCCATCTCCGACCCGCACGTGTCACGCACGTACGTGCCAAGGAAGATTGTGCCTAGACTTCCATAGGATTTGGTAAATAAAATAGTCCCTTCACCTTTTATTCTGCATGTTCTTTTTATTTGATTTTATTGTATTGAATTTATAACCATGTCTTCAAGTCAATATTCAGACCTTCATTTGTCATCATATTTCATTTTTATAATTAAATGTTGTAGCATAATTAGTTCTTTATCTAGTAATTATTTATTTGTAATTTTGTTAGTTGCTATTAATTTATTAAATATTCATTGGTGTAAATTTCATATTTTGTCCATCTGTGAGTAATTAATTCTCTGTAAATTAATTCTAGATCTGAAAATTTCTGAAAAATCACATTAGGTATAATTATTTGTGTTCTATTACATGCACTAAAATCAATCATTTGCAATCATATTGTTGTTGGAATTATTTTTCTTGTGATTCATGTAATTTATTTTTAATTAATTGTAAACTTATTGTTTTTAGGAGTTTTTCCTTTTCCTTTATACATAATCATTAAACATATCTAAGATAATTTTAGTTCTCAAAATTAATTGAGTTTACTTTTATTAAAATTAAATTACTCAAAATCACATTGTCTACATATTTTAATCAACTAAAATTCATTTTGCATCTGAAAATTCCAAAAAATTCACATTAGCTTAATTTGGCATATTTTCACATTCTAGTCAAGTTTTCAGATTTTTGGAGATCACTCCACTTATATTTGCATTTTAGCAACTAAACTAAACCAAACCTGCATTTTCATCATTAGTTGCATAAAAAATATAAAAAAAACTTCCTCTGGAAACATGTTCCAAATGAATCTAAAAAATGACCTAAGGGGACAACGGCCTCCCTGAGTTCGACCTTGGGCATGCCCAAGTAAAATAAATTTAACTACTTGCATTTAATTGAAATAAATTGAGCGATCATTTAATTAATCCTAATTACCCAACTACCACATAAAAAGAAGAATTAATAAAGGGAATTTCGACATTCATCACCGGGGGAAGCGGAGCTCGCCGATGCTCCGATGTGTCGTTGCCTCGACAGAGAACGACTGGAGGCTTCTCACGATGGAGGTCGGTAGAGCTGCTCACCTCAAAGTGATCACACCAGTCTCATCCCTTTCTCAATCGCTCAATGGTGGGGGAATACAAGCTCTGTCACACCTCTCTCTCGTTGGAACTGGAGATGAATGGGAGTAAAATTGGCCGGATTGCTCGATAGAGGTGTAGGTGCTTTATATGAGAAGGGAGGTCTCACAAGAGAAGAAAGATTGAGGTGGTCCCACATTATTGGCTTAAAAGAAGGCGGCGACTAGTCATTGGGTCGACGGGAAGGAGAGGAAGAAGGAGGAAAGAAGAAAAAAGGAGAAGAATATGAAAAAAAGGACGGGAGGAATAAGAAAAAAGTTGACTATTCTACATCTGCTTTCTCCCTAATTAGGTGCTGACATGTGACACTAGCCACAAAATAAAAAAATAGAAGAAGACAAAAAATAAATTAAATACAATATATAAATGACATCAATACTTATAAATTAAGTGACAAATATTAAATTAGCTTAATTAAATATATAATATAAATAATATTTTTAAATAATTTAATAAATGATTCTTGATATATCTCTATATAATTTAATACTCAGATAACTATTTCAAAACATTGAGATAGGAAACAAACAGGAAACAAGTTGCACCGCTAGTCTTTTTTGGATTGCAAAACCAATCCTTATAAATACTACATCCATAAACGTAGGAACCATAACATTACTGCTCAGGACTTTTTGGACCCTCTTCAAAAGTTCAACAGCTTCTGGTGCTAGGAATTTAATTATGAATTTTATTAAATTAGTTGTATTAATTAAATTAGTTAAATAATATAAATATGATAATTTATAGGTATAAATTACCTAAATACAATAATTTATAAATTTCTAATTAATAACTTTTATATGTAAAATATTTATTTATAGTTTACTAATTTAACATATTTTATAAGGAATATAAATATATTTTTATTTTATATTAATAAGATTGTTAAATTACTTAAAGAAATAGATATAGATACGATATAAGTATATTATTCCCATATAATAAGTATATTTAATTATTTTTTACCCTTCATTTTAGAATAAATTTTTGTTTTATTTTATATAATTATAATAAAATACGGTAAAAGTAATAAAAATATAAACAATGAAAAAAATACAAAGAATAAAATAAGAGAATGGAATATTCCATTGTAGAGATATCATGGTGCCTCAAAAACCTAACTTTTACATATTAACTCAAATTCTAATAAAACAACTTTTATGTTAAAAATAAATTAATTATGAATGCAATGAAAGTGAGTTTTTGGTGAATTTTGGGTTCATACAAAGAAGACATTTAATAATGAATGTTCATTTCCGGTTCTTTGTACCATGTTTACTATACATTAAATAATTTTTATGATATTTTTATAAATTAATATACATTATTATAAACAAGTTTGAAGAAGAAATTATTTTGGTTTGAGGTGATACGGATGTTAAATAAAATAGATGAAGATATATAGAAGGTAAATAATGTGTATATGCACATTTGTTATATATATTTTCTAATATTTTTATAGGTTAGCAATCTTATTCCCTCTATTTATTTGTCTTATCGATCAAGTCAATATTGACATGGTCTCAAGGTTAGGATCAGTATGTACATATTTACATCTTTTTTTATTTATATTTTTCTTTTTATTAGTTTATTTTGGATTAAATAAGTATTAATTATGTAATATTAACAAATGGAGTTAATATGTTAATAAATTAGAATTAATTAATATTTACATGTATTTTACTTAGGATTTTAGGTAAAATGAAATAATAAAGGAGATGAATCATGGATTCATCATTACACTTATTTCATTATTTCATTTTTATTTTGTTGTATAAAATGTTACATGTTGTAAAATAAAATATGTTATTTATGATATTGATATAATGTTTATGGTAATATGTTTTTTGCATGTGTTCTGGTTTATTGAAATAACTTTCATATTTGTTTAACTTCTCATCATTAATATGTATTCATATTGTCCATGTTCTCTATATACATAGTTGTGTATCTTCTAATTTAAAAGATAGAAAAACTATACCATTAGATTTGGAATTGTATATTTTGTTTTTTTATGTATACGCCAAGTATTACATGATGTGTGTTAATATACACTCTACTTATTTATAAACATGTATAGTTACCTTATAGAATGGTTAGGTTTTTTTTCCATAGTAAACGCAGTTTACAATCATGTATAATGTAATGAAATAAAATAACAAATAGAAGTAGTGATGGTTAAATTTATTATCTACTCATGGAATGGCGCGGCAATTTAATCAAAATTTTAAATTTATATTGCAGCCAATTCATATTTCATATATTTGTTCTAGAATGGTGAAATAAGAGAGACAATAAAACTTCCTTTACATAATTTTGCTGCAGCCACTTCATTTTCTTGCTATAAAAAATATTATTGGTGTATACAATGTGAGCGTTCATAATATTTTAGAAATACATTATAATATATATCATTTGTTGTAGTTTAAACTCAATATGATTTTTCCCATGATATAATTGGAACCTAAAACCTTTTTCACAATGTTTAATTTTTTTCAATATTTTTATTTTCATGTTGCATATATTTGTCTTACTCTTACTTCTGTGATGAACTTGTGGTTGATAACAACTACTTCCCTTGACGGTGTAACAGGGCTAACAAAGAAAGGGAGCAAGAGTAAACATGTCTTTGGTATTCGTGAAAAGTATATATAGGAAATCACCTAAGTACATTTTGAAGATTTACTTTTGGTTTTAGTTTGATCCTTACAGATTGTTTATGTTTTTTTACCGCTTTTTTAATCAAATAATTATTCTTTGTGATATTTTTTTTAAAGTTATTATATTGGAATCAGTCATATTTTGAGCTTCCATTGCTTGAAATTTTGCTTCTTCGATTTAAAATACAAAAACATTCAGATCTATCATAATTAGTTTTTTTCCTATTCTTTGAGTATTTCAGATGAAGCTGAACTATCTCTCTGATATCAACATCACTATGTTGAAAGAAAAGTACAACATTAATCTGAAGTGA
The DNA here is from genome assembly GCA_037367405.1 of Ottelia alismoides. Lineage (NCBI taxonomy): Eukaryota > Viridiplantae > Streptophyta > Magnoliopsida > Alismatales > Hydrocharitaceae > Ottelia > Ottelia alismoides. The sequence goes on from JAZKJV010005142.1 coordinate 521,409, forward strand.
TAGGACTTTCGAGGTACTACGACATGATTGGCAACAGTGAAAAACATGACTTGGTTTTATGGTTGTTGATGAGAATGAGTGATTATCATTATTCTCTACGAATGATTCAACTTTTGCATGCTTTCATATACTCACAATATTAGTCAATTTCCACTTTATCTTATTATTGTAGAGTACTACGATGGAAGGTATACTGAAATTGGAAGATTCCTTTTTCTACAAGAGGGCTATACATATCTTATATCCGATTTTATTATTCACCCCAACAAACCTAATTTGAAATGGTGGAAAATGATTTAATCTTGGAGTTCTTAAAGTTCATATCTGTAGGATTTTCAGCTATAATTTTTTTTTTGTTGACTTGAATGATTTTGGAAGTTCTATTTTAAAAGATGTATCTAATAGGTATGGAATTTAGATTAAGCTTCGTAGATATATTTTAACATGAATCTTAGGACGATTACTTAATCGCTTTCCCAAGATATATAGGGTAAAATTGTTTACACAGATCAACTAACTTATGATCACAAGGAAAAGGAATCAATGGAAAGAAAAAACATAATCATTGAAGGCATTAGGTTAGATTTTCTCACATTATATACATACATATTATATGTGTACACAATTCAAATAGAAGAATAGAGTTACAATTGATAAATTCCTTTTGTTTTTTAATAATGGGAAGATTTTTTTTTTACATTGTGGGAAGACACGTCTTCAGAATTGCTAAACAACATGATTCCACAAAAGCACAAACTAGTGATTGGTGTTTTCACGCCTATTATAGTGCTACCATCAAAATGTATGTTTAATTATCCTTTAATTGCAATTTAGCTTAATATTTACCTAGTGATTAATGTTTGTTTCAATAACTATCTTACAGATAATACATGTGTGTTCAACAAGTACATCGAAATTTTACATTGATCCTGACTTGCCTGAAGTCCAGAGTCTTCGTCGCTTGTAAATTTCATTTGAGAAAAAATAGAAATGAACGGAAAAAGGTATATATGTTTATAATTTATTTTCTTATTTAGGATTCAAAGTATTATGTAACATTGGATTCTATGTCATCCTAATATGGCCCCACCTTCTGAATTATTGGGCATCAAGAAAGTATCATATACATTTCCCTTCTTTTTGAATAAACCTTATGTTTTGTATCTACTACATATGTGGGGAAATAAGTTTTTCCTCTATATTTATATTTTTGCGGGTTACTACTTTTTTCAAAGGAGTTAGGTTGTAACACATAAATATAACTAAACCAGATATTCTTTTGTTTAATTTTGCCAACAAGTGATGAAACCATGATTCATCTCCATTATTCTTTCATTTTGTCTAATGTCCTTGGTAAAATACATGTAAATAACAACTAATTCTCACTTATTAACACATACATATCACTTGTTAATATTCTATATTTAATACTTATTTCATTCAGAATAAAAGAATAAAGAGAAATGTAAAATTAAAAGAAAGAAGGATGTAAGTATGTAAATATGTACAGACTGATCCTAAACCTTGATACCTCGTCAATATTGACTTAATCGATAATATAAATAAGTAGGAGGGAGATAAGGATCTCAATTTACAAAAATCCCAAGAAATATATATCACATATTATAGATATACGCCTTATTCACATAGTTATAATATTCATCAATTTTATTTATCATTCATATCACTCCTAATTAAATATTTTCTTATTTAAAATTATTTATAATATATATATAATAATTTATAAAACATAAACAAAATTATTCAAATGCATAGATGATATGGAACAAAGAACCGAAAAAGCCGTAAAATGAATATTCAAAGCTAAATATATACTCCGTATGAATCAAAATTCATTAAACTCACTTTCATTTTGTTCATAATTAAATTATCTTTAACATGAAAATTATTTCTTTAAAATATGCAAAACTCGGCTTTTTGGGGTACCATGATATATGTACAACCGTATATTCCCTCCTTATTTGTTTATTCTTCTTATTTTTCTTAAAATTTATATTTTTATTATTTTTATCATGTATTACAATATTTACATAAAATCTAACAAAAGTTTCAAAAGTTTAACATAACCAAAAATAAATAAATGTACTTATTATATATATGGTACATATTACTATTTATTTAACTAATTAAAAAATCTTATTAGAATAAAAAAAATTATACTATAATCCTTATAAAATATTTTATATTAATGAGATATAGAATTAATAACTTATTTACTTAAATAAGTAACTAAAAACAATAAATTATTATTTATAGATAATATATAACTATAAAATATCGTATTTATATTACTCAACTATTTCAAATTAATATATTTAATTTATTAGAATTCATCATTAAGTTACTTAGTAGATTATTTACAACTTTTATTTATACTATTTATGTATTTAAATTAATTTACTATTTATTTGTAGTGTGTATATTAGTCCTTTTTCCATTTATTTATTTTATCTTATAGTGGCTTATGCGACATGTCACACATCCATTGGTTCATTGAGGAGAGGTTGACTTTTCAACCCCTTCTTCTTGTTCCTCCTACACGTACTCTTATTCTTCCTTCTTCCTCCTCTTCTCATCTTTTCTCCTCCGTTTTCTTCCATAGCCCAACACCCTAACGACCTCATTCGTTAGGTTGTTCATCCGCCCTCTTCATCGATCATCCTCCTCACCATGATTCACATCTAGGTTCAATGAACCAAGACCTCCTTCCTTTCTCTATTTTGAACACTTGACCTCCGAGCTTTAAGACCCATCTTCCATTTGCACCTCTTCCAGCCTAGGAGCTCTAAATGAGAGAGCGAGAGTGACGGTCTGATCTATTTACCATCGAGTGAGGTCAAGGAGAGAGGTTTCCAGTGAGATCAGAATAGTGGTGTGAGCTCCGCTCTGCCATGACCCTAGCCTCCACGGTTCATTGATGAATAACCAATTCATTATCTTCATTCTTTCCTTTTGGCTTAAAATCTTAGTAAAACACATGTAAATAATATTAATTCTCACTAATTAACATTCTCACATCATCTGTTGATATTGTATATTTAGCATTTATTTTAAACCATAATAAAAGGAAAAAGAAGAAAAGAGAAAGTAACAAAGAAGTTTGTATATATGTAATAGATAAAGAATGACCCGAAACCTAAGACCAGGTCAAGCATTGACATGGTCAACGAGGAATAAAGTATGGGGAGATAAGGTTAATAAGTTATAAAAATCTATGAAAACCAAATTTACATTACACATTCATCCCTATTCACTATGTACATGTCTTCACATGTTTTACTTATCATTAATTCAACCTCGAATAAAAATATTTTTCTTCATGTAATTTGAAATGTGTTTCCAATAATAATTTTTTTTTCAAAAATAAATCATGTACAAAAAAAATGGACAACACTATGAAAAAAATCGTAAAATCATAATTGAAAGATCAATATCTACTCCAAATGAATTCAAAAATTAATTAAAATTATTTTCATTCTATTTAAAATAAAATCTTTAAAATAAAAGTGGTTTCATAAAATTTGGATTTAATATGTGAAAGTTGATTTTTTATAGTTCTATGGGATATCTTTGTGTGTATTTATCTATTTTTATATATATTTAATGCTTTATATTTTTGCACATATTGTATTTTGTACATATTTTATCTTATTTATATAAATAAAAAATAAAAATATTAGCATAATAATAACAAAAATTAAATAATTGTATTTTTTTATATAGGTATATTGTCCTATAATGTACATATTTGAATTTATTCAATGATTAAATTACTTCTTAAATAAAAAATGTATTTTAAACCCTTAAATTATTATGTAAATAAATAAAATATAAAATAACATGTATTTTTCTATAGTTTATTAATTAAAATCAAGTATACATTGTATATATGTAGTTTATACTTGTAAATATTTGTATTTAAATAAATTAAGTCATTTAATTTATTATAAATAACAAAAAATGAGTTTATGAAATTATAAACATTTTTTATTTGATAATTTTCTAAATTTAAAAGTATTTTATAATTATTTTAATTATTATTTATTTGATTCTGTTATTTTATCGCATAACCCATTTGGTCTTATTCTTGGAGGCTCGTCATTGGCCCAATCAGGAACATTGACCGCCCGGTCAACTTCCCACTCAGTTGTGGTCTTAAATAAATGTTTATGACTTGACTTATTATCATATTTCTACCGATCTGCTCCGACATCCACTTCCCTTGATTTCAGGACCCGATTAGAGTCTGTGGATCCATGATCCATGCCCAGGTAACTTCTTGCTTGATTCATCCTCAGTTCGCGTATGGATTCCCTTTGCTTTTCTCCCTTTGTCCGCTTATATAAACCACCATAGGTCCCTCTTCTCGATTTTGTTCTGTCGTCTACCTTAGAAAACCATCTGGAATATCATCTGAAGCTTAATCTTTGTGGCAAGAATCTAGAGGGATGTTCAAGACTAAAGAATTGAAGGAGAAGGGTTGGATCCTTCATCGACCGGAGCTCCTCCATCGTGAGTAGCCTCGACGGCCATTCTGCCTCCATCTTGAAGAAATTACCATCCCCATTCCTGCCTGATTGAATATAGGTAACCTTTCATTTGATTTTCTTTTGATTTCATTCAATCTCAATTAGTAGTAGTAACACAATCTTCTCATCTCCGATCTACACGATTCGAGGTTCATTCATGTTGGTTATCATTCCTTGACCACTTTTTTATCTCATCTAATCCATTCTGAATGCTTATGTGCCCTCCTCTAGATCATATCCTCTCAGATTCGATCTCCATCATCCACCTTCATCGGAGATCCACGCCCATCCCCTTCCATCTACTTCATCTCATAACTACGACCGAGGTTTGCTGGGGATTGAGCAAGATTATCAAACTTGCAGATGGCCTAGAACAATCGTTGGAGCATGGATTGAACTTCTGAAACGTCTTGAATATCTTAGAGTAAGAGGATCTATCAGGTCTCCATCTAATGAGATATGGATTCTCATATCATGCCCACAAAAGCAGATTAGTCCAAGAAGAATTTCAACCCATAATGGCAAGGATCGAGACCCGATCAACTGAGATTAGGTCGATTGAAGTCCAGTTGAGGAGGTCTTCTTCAATGTTCTTTTACATCACTCCAGATCCGTCCAATCAAGAGGAGCGCCTATAGATAAGATCCCACTCATACGTTCGAGCCTAATTTTTTACCCAATCGATCAGATCCCCTAATCTAATTTTAGTCGTTCATCTCCAAGCCACATCATGTTCCTTGCATGTCCCTTAGTGAATTTTTTGCATCTCTTCCCCATGAGTTCCATTTATTTGCATTCTAGTCCATCAACTATATATAAACTTTGAAATATTTACATAAATGCTCTTGTATGTTTTCTTAATTCCTTTTTAAGTCCTTCTGTTTTGTATTCATGTGAAGTGTCATGTGAGTTTATGGTGTACTTGTGTGTCAAGTTCTGATCTTTTACCTTGTTAATAAATCACAGAAACTTTTGAGTAATTGCATATATATCCCCATGAATGTTGAGCATGTGATCTTGTGTTTAGTTCATGTTATTAATTGATCCAAATCTTATCATTAATTGCACTAAGGTCCTTGCTTTTATGCATTTTAATTGCTTTGATTTACTATGTGGACTAATTTGTTAAATGCTCTAAAAAATCCATAAAAAATTAGGATAGATTCCTGAATAGTTGTTTCAACTTACACATTTTTTTGAAAGTTAATTTGATTTTCTATTATTAAAAAATAAAAAACATTATTGATTTTACTGTTTGAACTTTTGAAAATCATAAAAATTCGATAAAACATTGAAAAATTAAAAAATACTATAAGTATATTTTATTGAATTCTATCACATATATAAAAATCAAACAAAAATTCAAACATAAGATACTAAGAAAATGAATATAAAAAATCTTATAAAACTCATATAAACTCACAAAAAATTAAAAAAAATACATAATTGGTCTTGTTGGAAAGCTTAATAAAAATTCTTTTTATGTAAAAATTGTTTCCAGATTGTTTTCATTATTTTCTATTTTAAAATACTAAAAATAGTAGATTATTTTACTTTAAAATAGTTTTTATTCTTAAATCGATAAAAAATCCATAAAACATAAAATACCATAAAAATCATTAAAATTAGTAAAAATTTTGATAAAACATAAAAAACATTTAATTTCTTTATTATTGGTATTTTTGGACATATTTAGAAAATACAAAAGCCCTCTTTTCACTTTTGTATATATCATATTGATAAATTGATTCTCAATATTTAAAATATATAAAAATTTTACTGAAGTGATCTAAAATTTAAAAATCAGAAAATATAAAAAATATAACATTTTTAATTCAATTAAAAATACAAAATTCATAAAAAGTCCATTAAAGGACAAAATGAAATTCGAAAAAAGGAATTGAAAATCTTTTTTTAATTTTCATAATTAATAACCCTTTTAAAAATAATAGCCCCCTTTTGTTCGGCCCTAGGAACTATACAAGGTTAATAATTAGCGCATCTACACTTAGAATAAAAATATTTTTATTCATTCACGGATTATTTGGGTCACAGCGACTCTTTCATACCATTTAAATAACTAAAAACCCAAAGCATCATCATGTGATCATAAAAATGGTATTGTTGCAAGGGAGGCAATGCAAGGGTAGACAGATTTTTTTCTTTCTGTCCTACTTTCTTATTTATTTTGTTTCATTTCTCTTTTTTATTTCATTCAAATATATTTTTCATAAAAAAACTATTATGACATCTTCTTATTTCATCTTTGTTGCAAGTGCCTGATAAACAAGGGAGGCGATCATAGGAGTGCCAACACACCCGAGCGAAGCGGAGGCCAGTCCTTCTTGACTGACCGATAGGAGAGAGCGACCGAGGAGGAGTAGGAGCTATAGAGACCTTGTCTACGCTATACTGGCTCGAATATCTAGTTGCTTCACAGTCAAGACTTTTTTTCTTTTCAGGTTCAACTCTTTTTATTCATTCATTCTTGTAATTTATTTGTAATAATTTATTGGTACTTGCTCTTTTTCTATTTTCTATAAAGCCATTAGACCTTATTTGTGGTTGTCCTAAGCATGTTTCCCCAGCATAGGTGCAGGAGAGCTTCTTCGATTTTTGTTTTCTACGCTTTATATCATTCTTTTTCCCTATTTTTCTCATTTTTTATTTCATTTTCTTGATTTCAGCTTTTTAACTTCTTTATTTGTATTGTGTGCTTGATTGATTGAGACAGGTAATATTAGGTCCAAACCCCTAATAGAATATATGTTCTTATAGAACTAGATTGGACTTATTCAAATAAATATGTGCTTCACGATTTCTTCATTGCATCATATTGATTAGCTTAAATTTTTATGTGTGGATCATATTGCATGTAGATTGCTAGAGTAAAGTGTGCCTTCTATCTCTTGCACATGCATCCATAATTCTTGTAAATTGGCCTTTCCAATTTCCTCCCCTTTTTACTGGATTTAAGATAAAAGGAATTGGAAAAATCGGTAGGCGTTTATTGAAAAATATTCAAAAAATTGAAAACTGAAAAATTTTAAAAAGGGGTTATTAAATAAACTTGAACTTAATTAAATTCAGTAACGAACTTTCAATCATTGTTGTAAAGAAAGCAAACCACTCTTTGTTGCAACTACTTACCACCAGACATAGCTGGTGAGGATGAAGCCCTAAGGATTAGAGCAAAAAATCCTTGAACTTGTGTCCTAAGCACCCGTGTACTACTTATAGGAACTCAATCAAGCTACATGCACTTGCCTCTAACCATAGATAGTTATTTTAATGTGCCTCGCTTCACATTTTCCTTTAGGCCTGATATAACTGAAAAACATCACCCCATCACTTCTTTATTGTTGCAAAAGAGACAGAAAATGTATCGCAGTCGTTGTATCGATGAGGTGAGTTTAACAGAAAAGATTAATGTTTTGGTTTAATCTTCTTTAATTTTATTTATACTTCTAAACTTAAGTGTATAGCGGTTAAGCATGGGAGTGTCGAACTCAGGGAGGCAAACAATTTATAAACTAGGGTTAAACTATAGAAACTAAGGTAAATAGTTCCCTAATTTTTATTATATTTTTAATATTTTTATAAATTTTATTTTATTTTTAAAGAATTTTATATTGTTTTTGTGAATTTTATGTATTTCATATTTTTTATTATTTTTAGAAAATGTTTTTAATTTTATTTGATATTTATTTTTATATTTTTATGATTTTATTTTTATTTTCTTTTTTTATGGATATTTTGAAGGTTTTTAAGATTATTAAGTATTTTGAATTATTTTTAATGTAAAAAAACTATTTTTTATTAGAAACTGTGACGTTTTTCTGATTTTATAGATTTAAAAGAGTGTGAAAATATTTATATTTATTTTTATTAGAAAGTATAAGAAATTATCTTTAAAATGATATATTGAGCATTTTTAGGCGATTTTTCTTTTATTTAGTTATAATTTTTACAAGTTTTATTTATTTTGTATTTTTTATTGGTTTAATATTCAATTTTTATTTTATTTTTAGTTTATTATGTAAAATATAGTAAAATATACTAAGTATATTTTTTATAAGATTTTTAAGAGTGTTTTTATATTTTTTATGTGTTATTAAAGTTTGTTATATTTTGTTTTGGAATAATTTATTAATAATAGAAATTATTTTTATTTTTTAAAAATTATTTAATATTGTATATATTATATTATATAGTATTTATACGTTTTTTAGTATTTTGTTATTATTTTTATTTAGTTTTAATACGTATAGGTTATGTATAGTATATTATATACAATACCAGGGGTACAATGTAATTATCTGGAAAGGAAGAGGCGCATGTGTAATAGGTAGGAACTGTGATGTTTCTACGCAAAAATCCATGAAAAAGTGTGCTGTCAGGTGCTAACTACTGTGGGAGGTCTTGTTCGTCAATTATCAAAAAATGGGGGTATTGCACAATTTGTCCAGAGTACATGTGATCTGCACGTGCTTCACCCTGTTGGGACATGTATGCAAATTCAAAAATAAGGAGGGCTAGATCATAATTTACAACAAAATATCATGCCTTTTCATGTGAGAGTCACATGCATTAGTAAGGGTTGAGCGGCGGGAGGATTTCATGTCAGTGCTCCAAGGAATCACATGTCACTCAGCGTGGTTGAACCTGCGAAGAATCAGGAATCGTTTCAGGATCTACTCGCGAATCAATGAAGTTCGGGGGCTTGATAATGCAAACATCACAGAATTTCTCCCATCTGCACGTGTGTGTGTCACGTGCAGCACTGGTTTAAGCATCGTACGGTCTGGATGATGCAGTTGGGGGCTAATCGGATGATCAAAATTTGTTCTGGAAACAATTCGTCGTCTATGTTCTTCTCCAAACCAAATGGGTCTATATGTTGTTCGTTTTGGCTATTCTGATCTCTGGTGAAGGCTCCGATCTCAAGTAGATGGTATTTTGCCTCCTGTTATTATGTATGTTGATCCAATGACAGAGAAAGGATGGGGCTTCCTGAGATCTCTGTGTAAGTTGCGTTGGCCAAGCGGTGGTCGACACTGCTCACATCAAACTAAAGATAATGTTCTGCTTGATAGTCCTCGATCAATCTCGATGCTGCACAACGATTTAATCTCCAGAAGGTCAGATCTGATCCACAGGTGATCGTGGATGATCCTCCTCGACCGGATTGCGGAGCTCCTATGATAGAAACTGGAAGTGGCGGAATGCTAGAGGTATCGTCTGGGAAAGGAGCACGAAGCTCCTGGGATCTTCGCCTTTACACGACGGCGACGTGGAGGCTATCGTGGCGGAGCTAGAAACTTCACGCCAACGGCTGATCACGCCGGGTCCTCCGCTCTCAACCTCTCGCTCGACGGGGAATTGAACCTGAGCTTTGTCACTGCAAACACTCGCTCTCGGAGCTCAGGAGGAGGAGGAGGAAAAATGGCGGATGCAATAAGCCGGAAGGGGAACGGGCCTATTTATATGCCGAGAGGGATGCGATCACCGCCAGGGTGGCGGCACCGTGAACGACCGGCCAACGGCCTGCTGTTGGAGCGGTTGGCTCAATGGTGGAGGCCGGCGGAGGAAGAAGAAGGAAAAAATGGAAGGAAGGGGAAAAGGAATTGTGAAAGTATGGTAGAGAAAAGATGAGAGAGAAAAACTAAATAACATTAATGAAATAGTTAATATGAGTAGTGATAATTGAGATTAATATAAATAATGTAGATTACGTAATTGGGAAATAAAATAATTAATTAAATAGCTAATTATCTTAGTGAATAATTAAGATTTAATCAAATATTAAGTACTAAACAATTAAATAAATTAATGAAAAAAATAAATAATTAAATAATTTTAATTTTAACTTTAGTAAATATTAAAAGAGTAATTAAGTATATAAATAATAATTATTAAATAATAACATATTGCGGTACATTGTACAACAAACCAATACGGACCCGAAAATCACATTTTTCGCATTAACTCTGATTTTAGTGAAACTATTGTCATTTTTTAGATAATTGAATAATATAATTTATAGAACCGAGTTTGCGCAATTCGGAGTTCATACGACTGAGTTATGAGGTCCGGAAAATTTAAGTAGCGGCTTCGGGCCTCCGGATTTTATTGTTATTTTTGCTTGATTATATTTTTATTTTTTATATACAATTTTATAAGATTTTAGGAAAAAAAATTAAGTTAATCGGGTTCACAGTTATTTAAATAAAAATCTGGGAGGTTTCTACATATAGCACATATATACAACGGGTCCAAAACACTAAAACTCACAAGTTTTATCTAAATATTTTTTAATATTTTTAATAAATAGAACTCAGTATAAAACAGATTTTAAAAGTAAGTTTGGTCTATTTGGAGTTTTCTAAAAATAGATATGAACCTCGGAAGTCAGCTTTTGCGGCTTTTTCTGTTCATTATAGTTAATTATTTTTTATTGAAATATTTTTCTGATAATTTTTTTGAAATAATATATATTTCTATGATAATTTTAACAAAAGAAGTGTTTTGATTTGAGGTTGTCTTGATGATAAATCTATTAGGTGAAATATCTAGATTGTGTAAAATGGGTAATTTATATTTTTGGTCTTGTTTTTCTGAATATTTTTATAAGTTAGGATCCTTATCTCCCCCTACTGATTTCTTTTGTCGACCAAGTCAATATAGACTTGGTCTCAGGGTTAGGATCAGTCTGAATATATTTTATATACAACCATTTTTTTTTATTTTTCTTTTTGTCTTTATTCTCTTATTTTGGGTAAAATAATTGTTAATTATATAATATTAATATTTGTGGCTAGAATGATTATTAGTTGGAATTAGTGGATATTTACATGTATTTTATCGGGGATTTTAGCTAAACGAAAGAATAAAGGCGTTAAATCATGGATTCATCATTCCCCTATACTTTACCTTTGCTAGTCCCTTAGCAAACACTTATTCTATAAATAAGTGCAAGCAAAAAGAAAAAGAAAAAGGAAAATAAAAGAACTTAGAACATGTTTGTTTCTTTAAACTCAATTTCTCTTCACCCAAAATCCAGAGCTTGGATTCAGACCTCTGGATTAATAGTGTGTGGGGACTCTATTAGAATTAGGATTTAAGCCTCGACTGCCCTTAAGTTCCACAAATCCTTAACCAGATTCACCTTAACAACCAGCTCAGATCCACATATTCATCATGCAAACTTTTCGACATAGAAAGCAATTTGTACTGTGTGTGATAGGTTTTAGCTCTTCCCGTTCTAGAGAAGCGAAGAAACCGCCCATTCAGTTATACACTCCCATTGGGACCTTATCCAACAACTCAATCCTCGAGGAGGGAGGTATTTCTTTCTATGGTCAGGTCATGTTGTGACCACAATCGAGTATAGAGAGAAGAATAGAAGAAGGAGAAGAGAAATGGAGTGTGATTACTGTAATCACATATCCTGTGAAGCCTGGCCAGTTTAGCCAAGTCTCCACGAAGACATGCAGGTTTTTATGAAGCTCAGACCATTGTGGTCATTTTGGTATTTGGTTTATTCGGCTTCTTTTTGGTAGAGATAATTGTTACACTGCATAGGTCTTTTATGCGTCGAGGGATATAGCATCTTTTCATTCCGTCCATTTTTTCGGGTCTTAGAAAAAAATGTGTCAACAGATCCTTCCCTCATATGAAGCTTTATTTCAACCCCAATCTCTCCCGTCTTTAGACATCATCACTGCCAGACAAGGATGGAAATGCACCACCAAAATGGATTGCCCTCCACAGCACCATGCAAGTCGAGCTAAGGAGTGCATGAGTTCAAAATTGGTTCAAATGGAGAAGAGTTTAACGGATGACACCACGTGTCCTACTTAGGCACTTTTAAGTTGAGTACTGAACATGGTCTCATGGAACCCAAAGAATTAAGTCTACAAGACCTGAAGAGTCTCAATTCCAATTCCTAATAAAGTCCCTTCAGAAATAAGTGGATTAAGGCCTAAACCAAGCTCCATCTCTCGGACTTAGATCCATTCGGTTCAAGAATCAAACTTGTTTCTGAAAAATGCTAATGAATGTAACAATATTTTTATGAGGTAAATTTTTCGGCTTAAGCTTTTTATGTGATTTTTAAAGACTTTTGCAAATTTTTATTGGATTTTAAAACTTTTCAATTTTTAGGGGTCTTTTTGAAAGAGTTAGTGGATTAATTCGATTGACACAAATTTTACATGGATTTTATATATTTTACAAAGGATTTTACACACATTTTATATACAAATTTATACGACTTATATAAAAAAATTTTACAAGGATTTTATTTTTCCAATATTTATGAATTTTATCAGAGAATTTTACATTATTTTTATACACAAATTTTAAGCCATTTATTTATAAAACATTTTTACGGTTTCCTTACGGCTTTTAAAAACCCAAAATATACACCATACTTTTAGAGAGCCAAATTATTAAAAATACAATAAAGTACGAGTTATGGCTTCTAAAGTATATACAACATATATACGACACCTCCCTATACTTAGCGTGAAGTATGTCCTCATAGTGACCAAAGAAGCGGGAAAGTAAGATATAACTCAGGCTAAGTATAGGCTTGTAAAAATAATCCTATACTATAATGACTCAAAAGAATAACAAATGAAAGAATCGAAGTCGATCATCTCCTCTATACTTAGGTTCAAGTGATCCTATGGATAGCAGACTCAAAACCGTAGATGATCGAGGTCAAGAGAATGTACACACGCAATGACTCGGCTTGTCCCCCCTATACTAAGGGTAAAATATCCCTAAGTATAGATATGAAAATCAAAAGATGAGGGACAAGAGAGGGAGCAGACGATACAAAAACCGGCGACAATCAAAAGGGAAAATGAGCGAGATCACCCCTCCCTATACTTAGGGTTAAACACACCCTAAGTAGAAGCAACAATAAGAGTAATCAAACAGGACGAATGAACAACATGACATCTACACCCCCTATACTTAGGATAAAGTACATCCTAAGTATAGCAAAATTCTAGATGAACCTAAGGGTGTAAGACAAACGGAAGAAGGAAGGAATAAAATCGAAAACTCATATGTATAGAAGAGATCGTGAAAATCAGGTATGAGATGCATAATATAAGAATGAAGAGCACATCTCATACAAAATGTATTGAGTAAACTTCAATGGTCGGCGGATCATGATCGAGAAAGGGTTTCAATCGCTGACCATTGACTCGAAAGGTGTACTTAGAAAACAACTCAGACATATCGATGCTACTGTTGTCGTACACCTTTCTAACAATATAATGGCCTTTCCATTTGCTTTGAAGTTTCCCTGTAAATAATTTCAGTCTTGCATCGAATAACCATACTTTCTGATCAGGTTGAAACAGCTTGTTGCTGATGTGAGCATCATGCCACTCTTTAATTTGCTCCTTGTAATGCAGGCTACTTGTGAAGGCTTCGTCTCTCAGTTCTTCCAGAGCTGCCAATTTAGTCTGCCTTTGATCTCCCGCATCACCTAGTCCAAAGATCACTTCTTTCACTGCCCAAAATGATCGATGCTTGATCTCAACATGTAAGTGGCATGACTTGCCATAAACGAATCGAAAGGGAGATGTACCCAATGGAGTTTTGAAGGATGTTCTATAGGCCCAAAGAATTGAGTCCAAAAGCTGTGACAAATCCTTTCGGTCTGGGTGAACAACTTTATGCAAGATGCATCTTGATCTCCCTATTCGAGACTCCGGCTAGACCATTCGTCTGAGGATGATACGGAGTAGCAATTCGATGATCTATACCGAACTCATTTGTAAGAGCCCTTACCTTGTCGTTGATAAAATAGTTACCCCCATCTGAGATCAGAACTCGAGGGACCCTGAACCGCGTAATGATTTGTTTTCTTAGAAACTTGCAAACCTTGTTTGCATCCGTGTTTCAGGCAGGAATAGCCTCTACCAAAGACTCACGTAATATACAGCCAGAAGAATATACTCGAATCCCTGACTCTTAAGAGTCAAGCCCATAAAGTTGATGCCTCATGCGTTGAAAACCTCACAGAAGTGAATCAGCTGCATCATATCTCTATGTCCGCAAGTGCCCATTTTCTGACAGTCAGTACATCTCCTTACGAATGCATGGGTATCCGCAACGAGAGTAGGCAACCAAAGACCGGACTGAAGCACCTTCTATGCTGTCCTCTTCCCTGAATGGTGTCCTCTAGCTTCGAATTTATGGCAATAAGTGAGGACACTTTGGTATTCCTCCTGAGGAATACATCGACGCTAGATTGAATCCGCTCTTTCATGATAAAGGATCAGATCCTCCTAATGGTAAGACTTGGCTTTCACGAGGAAAATCTCAAGTCTCTGCCTAGACCAACCTTGTGGGACTTTCTTAGCAACAAGAAAGTTCACAATGTCGGCATACCATGACAGCAAGACAACAGCGAGAATCGCCTCGTCGGAGAAGGTCTCCGTGATGGGTGCATCAAACTCAGAAGTCTCGAGGATTTCTATTCGGGAGAGGTGATCCGCCACCACATTCTTAACTCCAAGCTTATCCTTGATTTAAATGTCGAACTCCTAGAGTAGAAGGATCCATCTGGTCAAACACGGCTTCGAATCCTTCTTGTCCATTAGATATCTGATGGCGGTATAATCAGTGAAAATTGTGATTTTCAAGCCTAAGATGTGGGATCTAATTTATCTAAGGTAAATACTACGGCTAACATTTCTTTCTCTGTAATAGTGTAATTCTACTGCACGGAATCCAAACTCTTGCTAGCATAGTGTATGGCATAAGGTAGGCCATCCCTCCTCTGTCCCAACACAGCTCCAACGGCAAAATCGGAAGCATCCATCATGATCTCGAATGTGAGAGACCAATCAGGTGGCTGAAGGATAGGAGACTCTACAACCATATTCTTGAGAGTATTGAATGCTGAAAGACACTTATCATTGACAATAAACTCGGTGTCTTTCGCGAGAAGATCAGATAACGGTCGGGCAACTTTACTGAAGTCTTGAATAAACCGTCGGTAGAAACCGACATGCCCCAGAAAAGACCGTAACTACTTAAGGTTGGACGATGAATTGAGCTTCTTGATTATGTCCACCTTGGCAGGATCGACCTCCATGCCCCTGTTAGAGATGATGTGACCAAGAACTGTCCCATGAGTCATCATGAAATGACTCTTCTTCCAAGAAGGAACGAGGTTTACCTCAGTGCACCTCTAAATCACTCGGTCTAGTCTAGAAAAACAAGAATCGAAATCGTCTCCATAGACCGAAAAATCATCCATGAAGACCTCTAAAAAGTCGCCTACCATGTCCGTGAAGATCAAGAGCATGCACCTCTGTAATGTAGCCGGAGCATTTCATAAACCAAAGGGCATTCGTCGTAAAGCATATGTTCCGAACGGATAGGTAAACGTCGTCTTTTCCTAATCTTCAGGTGAGATAGCCACCTTGTTATATCACGAGTACCCATCAAGAAAGCAATAATGGCTCTTCCCAGATAACCTCTCGATAATCTGATCGATAAATGATAGCGAGAAGAGATCCTTCTTGGTAGCATGATTCAAACGTCTGTAGTCCACACAAATAAGTCAAGAAGTTGGTACTCGAGTAGCGATCTCCTCTCCGTCCTCATTGATTACTTTAGTGATACCCGTCTTCTTGGGTAACTCATGCAAAGGACTAACCCATTTCGAGTCGGAGATGGTGTAGATAAAATCGGCGCTCCACCACTTGGATATTTCCTTAATAACCACCTTTCAAAGATTCGGGTTCAGCATGTGCTGAAACTCACGAGATGGCTTGGCATCATCCTCGAGAAAGATGTGCTGGGAGCACAGACCCGGACTAATCCCATGGAGATCTGCTACGGTCCACCCGATTGCCTTGCGATTCTTCTCAAGAATCTCTATCAAACGGGATTCTTATCTTCGGTTAGATTGGAGGAGATGATGACTGGAAACATTTTGGATTCTATAGCAAGGAATCGGTATTTCATTGACTAATGTAACGGTTTAAGCTCAGGGGGAGAAGGAACAGGAAGAGCGGGTTTGACTAGGGCTTGGGTATAGGCTACTAGATCGATATTCAAGAGCTTAGCCTGCTCTGACTCAGAAAGACCTGAAGACTGCTTTTCTGATTGCTGACTTTGCTGTACAGACATGGTATCCAGGATGGTTGTAGGCTCATCTGAGATTAGATGTGACACTTACTCATCAAAACTCTACCAATCAAAGTCCACGTCTATATCGGAGGGATCAGAATCGGAATAACATGATCAAAAATCAGAATGATCATCATCAAAATCGTCAGCCTCAGCTTGTGACAATGTCTGCTCTAAGACTGTGCTATCAATATGTCTTCGTCTAGTATCTGCAACTCAGACACTTTTGATGGCGTGATGAAAGAATGTATGCTTGGTTTGGCCCAAACGGCTTCATCGTCTATTTGCACGAAGTCACAGTGCTGATGACTATCGGGTTCGTCATCAGATGCTCTCTCTAACTCTTCTAATTTGGCTTTGAGATCTTGGATCGTTTTTATATGTATACTCTCGTCTTTGACATAAAAGGTACACCTTCCTTGTACCATAATCAGAAACGGCCTTCGCTGTGGCCAGAAAAGGTCATCCTAATATGATCAAGATATCTGTCACGCATTTAGGGACCGTCGTGTCCTACACAACGAAGTCCACAGGGAATTTCAAACCCTAAATGATGACAATAATGTCTTCATTAATCCCTTCGACCTATTGATCGATTTGTCAGCAAACTACAAGACCGTTCTGCTTGGTCTATGAGGTCCAAACACGAACTTGTCGAGTAAGGAAGAGGGAAGAAGATTAATTGATGATTTGCTATCTAAGAGAGTACGATCGAAAGTTTGATTGAGGATCTCGCATCTGATATACGGTGCTCCCATGTCTGATCTTTTGGCTGGGAGACGATTCTAGGTGGCGTGACAAGTTTCCTTGGTCAACACATGGATTTCAGAATAAAAATTACATAGCCTCTTCTTTCTGCGAATGGTGGTTCTCTCATTGAGACCTTTCTGTAGAAGAGAGATGTGTTAAGGCTTCCGAAAGAGTCAGGTGAATAGTGAATTTAGCGAGCATCTCTTTCGTCAGATCAAGCATTTGATTATTATTAGTTTTTTCTTTTTTATTTCCTTTTCCTAAGTAGAGTGCTTTGGGAAAAGGAATTTGTACATCCTCCTGGTTAGTTTGTATAATCATAGGATCAGAAGAAGTTGAAGGATATGTTTTTTTTTTCAAAATAAGGACTTTCTTTTTATGAATCATCAGAAGAAGAAGATCCATGATCTCGAGATTTATCAATTGTCTTATTTTATTTCTCTTCCGATTTCTTCTCTTTTGTACATTTTTATAAGATTTTCTATCATCACCACTATTTACAAATAAAGGTAAAGAAGTTGATTCGGCATTCAGCTCTGGCTACATCTCTTCAGATTTGGTGGCTTCATCACCACCGTCCATATCGTCAAAGGGTAAGGCTTCAGTACCACCATCAATGTCTTCTACTGGCTCACTTGTGATGTCCAAAATGTCATCTTCGGGTCAAGTAGAGTCTCCTCCTACGGGTATCCTACCACTACTAAGAGATATAAAATCAGTGTTATCACGATAAAGAGAGTCGTCTGATAATACCTGTGACTGGAGGGGGGACTTGGTCAAGTCTACCTACTCTAATTTCCTCTTTAGGTTATTCGGATTCGGCTCTATCTGAGTAGGTATAGCGAACTTCCCTTTGAATAAATCAGGAACATGAGTCTTGAACTCATCCATTTCTCGACTAAATGCGACATGTTAGTCAGTAATAATGTTAGCGAGATACTCTAGAGCTGGGTTATCATGGAAGGGACCATGATACCTGGATGAGCTGCCTTGATGATACTGAGGCTGTTGCGAAGCTGGCTGTTGTTGAGGAGGTTGTTGATACTGAGACGGATAGGAGTTCTGACTCCACTGAGTCTGCTGAAACTAACGAGGACCGGAATGCTGTTGTTGGTTTCTTTTATACCCCATTGATGCCTGCTGCGGCTTTTGGGAAAATGTACCTCCAGTAGTCCGGCGGAAACAAGGATGATCGCGACGAATTCCTGATTGCTGTAGTTGGTCATACCAAATCTCATTGACCTCTGTTAATGGTTCAGGCAAATCAGCGTAAGTCAGGGGCATAGATGTCAATGGCTGATCACTTTGATACATCACCATCTAGGTATCGGACAATGGTGTCTGCAAGCTCTGATGATAAGCCGGATACTGGTAAGTCAGCTCAGAATGCACATGGTATATGGGTTGAACTGGTTGTCGCAGAACTATGCCGCGGTCTTGGTTGTTCGAGTCAGTCTGTGATCTCAAAGACTTTGTAGATTCTGTCTGAATTTCTTGAAGGCACATGATTTTCATCTTCAGATCACTTAGACATCTCTCAAGCTCGTCGATCTTATTGAGCTTGTCCAGATTCTGACTCTTTTTCTTGATAATCTCCATTCGATCCAACTTCTGGCAAATAATCCCCATATCAGCTGATGAGGATTCAGTAGGTGTCGAAACATTGGGAGTTGGATTCCCTTTAATGTGTGTCACCCGGGAGTGCTGGTGATATGTAGGTGGCTTCGTCTGGTTGAAGACCCAAGTTTGGGACATTGTTGTGTAATTCTCTACCATTTTCTCGTAAATGACCCATACTCGGTCCTCATGCATTGAAAAATATGATCCACCGCAAGAAGCATTCACTAGTCCCTGTAACTCTGGTGTCAGTCCGCTAAAGAAATTTTGTACAAGAGTGGGCTTAGAAAGTTCATGATCGGGATACTGGTCAATGAGCTCTCTAAAACGATTCGATGCCTCGTGGAACTGCTCGTTCTCGATCATGGTGAAATTACTGATCATATCTCTAGCAACATTCATTCGACCAAGGGGGAAATATTTGTTCAGATATGCGGTGCGTAGCTCCTCCCACATTGAAACATATTTCCTTAAGTGCTTCAGCAGTAGGTTGCTCGATCAACGAGGGAGAAAGGAAAAGCGATTAACTTGATCATATCCTCATTTACATACGCATCATACATTGTAAAACATATCAACTCGAATTCTTGAAGGTGCAGATGCATCTCCTCAGTAGAAAGCCCGTGAAACTTGAGTAGCAGCTGGATTGTCTAAGGATGGAACTCAAAGTTCCCGTGAATGATAGGGAGACAGATCTACCGATGAGTTGTATTAGCTCTAGGGTTGTAGAGCTGCTGCACGTGTGGTTCTGATCTAGTGGTGGACTCTCTGCTCCATCTAGTTGCTCTTGATCCTCAGGTCTTGGATGATCAGCTCTTGGGTTCTCAGCATCAGGATTGTTGTGTTGGGCACGCAGCTGAGTCAGCTCAGCTCTAACATTGTTCATGAGTCTACCTTGCTCCCTAATCTAGTTCTGCATAGTCTCAAGGAA
This sequence comes from Ottelia alismoides, assembly GCA_037367405.1. Classification (NCBI taxonomy): domain Eukaryota; kingdom Viridiplantae; phylum Streptophyta; class Magnoliopsida; order Alismatales; family Hydrocharitaceae; genus Ottelia; species Ottelia alismoides. The sequence continues at coordinate 541,425 of JAZKJV010005142.1, forward strand.
GGCAAGAAGACCGCAATTGATCGCAGCCTGGTCAATCACAGCTGAAGTGGTATGTGGTCCTTTTCCAACCATAGTCTCAAGAAAGGAAAAAGAATTTAGGTCATGAAAGTACAGATCAATATTCAACTGCTGAAAGAACTCAGGTCCGTGGTCAAGGTTCTCGTAAACCACAGGTGATGATGATAATGAATGATTAAGAGAAGGAATCTGAAAAGAGTTTCCAGGGTCAGAGTTACAGCTGGAAGAAGAACGTTGTCCTGATTTTGGCTCAAACAGGAGGTTCTCGCGAACCGAGCTAGGAGACAAAATTACAAAGGTAGATCGATAGTTCTCAGGTTCAAAGAGAGGGTTCTCTTGAACCAACCTAGATAGATGGGTATGAGTGTGTGCAAGAGGTGACGTAATAGTCGGCCGAAGTGATCGTCTACCAATCATCTTGAGAGTAATATGACAGCTGATCGATGAGATTGAGATCTGTAAGATAAAGGAATCATAACCCAAATCAAATGCAAAGCAAACGCCGAATTCACCTACTGAACCCTGGTGATGATGGTAAGAGTTTGGTCGTTTATCTTTTCAATTTTATGAATGTTTGGCAAACAATCTTCTCACATATTAGAGAGATCAGATAGGTGTCGGAAACTTCTACAACGTATTGTCCCGAGTTCTCACCAGAAATCACCTAGTCTCAGCCAAGTATGGGAGTAAGTACGGACCGTTTCCGGCTACCTGTGTTACTTGAGGACGTAGGTGAAGGCTATGGGGAGATCCTTAAGCTCATCACGGAAGCGTGAGCGTCGTATCGAATACGACGAGGAACGACTAGTCGCACTAGTTGTTTATGCAGCGGAAATTAAAATTTTTTTCATGTCATGAGACCACATGATCCAAGAACACTTCTCGGATCGTTTCGTCTAAACCACAAACAAGTAATAGGATTACCTCTTGAAGCGTGGTTGCGATCGAGTCTCTAAACGAAGAAACCTCCTGTCTCAAGTCCGATCCGACGGAGGAGACGCTTGCGAGCGTATTGATGAAAAACTTGCTTATCGCAATACATGTTAATGATCCAAGAGGCGAATCTCCTGATCTCGACACATGAGATCCGACGTCTTCTTCACGAGCGAGGCACACAGAAGGAGACAGAGATCCACGAGCAAACAATCGGGTAGCATAACGACGACGCTGCGGCGATGGAGAACCTCTCTAGGGCATCCATGGTGGACGACCACATGAGAGGGAGAGAGAGAGTAGGCGTGTGGAGAGAGAAAGAGAGAGAGAGAGACTTATGTTCTCATTGTGTAAATAAGAGCAAAGGGTGCCTCTCCTTTTAAAAAATATTTTAAGATCCGTGGATCTCAATCCATGGGCAACACAAATCCAATGGCTCTCATTGATTTGTGTTTCTTTTAATGGCCAAGATTTGTGTTGGTAATAACCAACAACAATTAATTTAATTTGGATTAAATATTAATTGATAAATCAACATAATTTAATCCTCAAATTAAATCAACTAACATTGGAGATAATGGAAAGGAGGCTCTTCCCTTCCATATAGGAAGAGTGGATGGCCGCCCTTTCTTTTAGGGATTGGTGGCCGTCCCCCCTCTCCTATTAGGAAAGGGGGAATCTCAATGCAATCTCAAGATTATATGATTCCATATGTCTCCAATTATTTACAACAACAATTGTTGTAAATTATTCTACAAAATAATTCATAATCATTTTGTGAATATTGCAATCTTGCCATTGGAAATTTTTGAATCACATTCACAACCCAAAATAAAATGTAAATTACATTTTCAATTTAATGTCCAATGTGAATCCAATTCACATCAACATTTAATTAATAAATGTAAATTACAAATAGCTCTCTTATTATAAATCACATTTATAATATATGTGATTAATGTGGATAGTGTTATCCACATTATTCATATCCATGATAATTAAATCATATTTAATCATCTTGGATCTCTATATAATATGAATCATATTCATATTATTCATGATAATTAAATCACATTTAATTATCCATTTTCTCAATGCTCGGTTACATATATCAACAATGAAATTATCCTGATCTCTTTCAAGGATAATGCGCTTTCTCCGCGGATACTTGGAGATAAGGACAGGGCGATTGTAATGTTCCATGTATAGTGACTTGGATATTGAGATCACATCCCAAATCCAGATCTCGAGCCTCCCATAGATGCTTGATTAAATCAAGATCGCCAATCTAATCATCTCATTTCATCGGAATTACATTCATATCAATATTGAATATTTGGACCAACATCAGATTACTTCTCTACTGAGAGGAGTCACTAAAATCCAGACCCGTTTCATCACTCCCTAGGAATGGAAGCGTCATGGTTATACAATCATTTATGAGCACATCACCCTCAGGTATTCCTAATACCTGTACATCCTGCATACTATAAGACCCAGAATAATCCCGAAGTATAAGATCAATTTTACACAGTCTACTTTAGAGATTTATCATTAAGTTTCTCATTTGACTCTTGGGAGTTAGTATCGATAATATACTTTCCAAAAGCATATATCATACCCAGGTGTTGATCATATACTTTCCAAAAGCATATATCAAACCTACAAATTCAGTAAAGCTTCCAAAGCGAGATGACCGTGCACGGAATTTGATTCTTCCCAATATATCATGAGTGAGCTCATGCTTTCCGGTTCAGTAATGAACCTGTATGATCCCTTTGAGAGATCGTATTACTCATATGCCCTTATATGCACACCAACGCGCTGGTGTATAGACCTTGATTAGGTCATCAACCTATTGGTCTTCCAAACATACATACTCAGACATATAGTAACACATCTGTCTCTGATTAGAGGATGCGTGCCTATATCATGACAACATACGGCATAGGACTTTGGTTATCTCGATCTCGTTAAGTCAACTCTTTGACCTAACTAATCTAACACCTCTGAATCTCTATTCCCATGCAGAGGACCTGCACCAAGAGGTCGGTTAGATATCAACCTAAATGAGAAAGGATTGCCATCTCCTACTCAGGCTGGAGATCATCTCTCAACAATCATTTGACGGTGCTTGATGAGTCCTCAATCTAACTCTTTAGATATTCATCCAAGCACTAGCCTCTATGATTCAGTAACTGAATCAACAGCTGTATGATCATCAAGATGGCCATGCTACATAACCCTAATTTTACAAAGGGACCTATTATGCAAATTGGTTATTCTTCATTTCAGATCAGAGAATGATATTTGCAATAACATTTATTGCATAATGTCTTGCCGTGGGCTCGCATGTCCAATACGAGCCTTATGCAGTGTCCTCTAAACCTCCCACTCTGCTAAGTACATTCGGACTGTTTCTGGCTACCCTGAGAGCACTTTCTGAAGATAAGGTGTGTAAAGCCGTGAACTAAGTAGTATTTCGATGGAAGCCTTGACTCTGTCTCTATCTTATGGGTCGTCTCTCAATTGCAAAGTCTGGAGAATGTACCTATAATGCAAATTTGGGGGTTGCTCTAGACAAGTGGAGTCCTTACGTTTATTTTAAAGTCCGATAGAGATTAACAGTCCCTGTTTTAATTTTCAGTTTTCACTTTTTTTGGATATTTTTAGAGAAAAACCGTCTAACGTATTTTTATCTTTTTGGGTTTGTCCCTATATACAAGCAACTAGGTGTGTCAGCCTAAGTAAGCATCTAGGTTGCGATTGCGCAGAGAAGGGGAAAAACTGAGAAATCCTAACAAGCACCTATCTCAAAAAGCTGCGGAAAACCGTCGAGAAAAACACGAGCGAAGAAGCCGCGGTGGATGCCCTGCTCCCCCAAGAGTACAACCCTGGTAAAACAAACCTCGAGAAGGATACAAGTCGGGATTCCTTTACGAGGCCCCTTTCTACAAAAACAAAGAAACGGGCAAGTGCCCCTTAATTTTTTTATATTACAAAAAAAATCAGCATTATGGTTCTCAGATATGCGACTCAATGTATGCTGCAAAGCTCAGAAACAAAAGGCTGTGAGGTTAGAAAATAAATACCGAAAAGAGAAACCCTACACCTAGGTCTACGAATACCATAGCGCTACCTCCTTGATAACGGCGCCATCTGAAAAACATCACCCGGTCACTTCTTTATTCCTGCAAAAGAGACAGAAAATGTATCGCGGTCGTTGTATCGATCAGGTGAGTTCTACCAGAAAAGATTTATTTTTTAGTTTAATATACTTTAATTTTATTTATACTCCTAACTTAAGTGTTTAGCAGTTAAGCACGGGAGTGTCGAACTCAGGGAGGCAAACTGTTTATAAACTAGTGCTAAACTATAGAATCTAAGGTAAATGGTTCCCTAATTTTTATTCTATTTTTTTTTATCATTTTTCTAAATTTTTATTTGATTTTTAAGAAATTTTATATTATTTTTGTGAATTTTAAGTATTCGTTTTTTATTATTTTAAAGAAATGTTTTTAATTTTATTTGATTTTTAATTTGATATTTTAATGATATTATTTTTATTTTATATTTTTATGGATATTTAGAAGGTTTTTAAGATTATTAAGGATTTTGAATTATTTTTAATGTAAAAAAACTATTTTTATTGGAAACTATGATGATATTCTGATTTTATATATTTAAAACAGTGTAAAAATATTTATTTTTATTTTTATTGGAAAGTATATGAAATTATCTTTAAAATGATATATTGAGCATTTTTATATGATTTTTCTTTATTTAGTTATGATTTTTACAAGTTTTATGTATTTTGTATTTTATTGGTTTAATATTCAATTTTTATTTTTATTTTTGTTTTATTATGTAAAATATAGTATACTATACTAAGTATAATTTTTATAGGATTA